>VFFE01007195.1:0-47382 GCA_008921705.1 Burhinus oedicnemus
ATAAAAAAAAAAAAAAAAAAAGTCACTCTGCATGTTCTGTGGGGTCAGTGTAGGTATCTGCACCGCCTTCCAGCACCAGGATTACCCTAACACATCATATCTACTGCTTGGCCCCAAGGTGGAGAGGTTACAATACTCATCTTTGGAACATCTACAGATCCCAGCTTCCAGGAAAACAACTGTGAGTGAGTTGAGGCAGCTATGTATTTTGCCATTTCTGGGCTTCTATTCCTAAGTTAGTTACAAATATGTTCTCTTAAATTGCTCTACTTCATCTTCCTTTCCTTAGTCTGCTCCACCTCCCATTAGCTTTCCCCCGGCAAATGAGAACTGCAGTGGGGAGTGTTATTTAAACAGCAGTAACAAATCAATTAAGTCAGCTGGATTTCTATACCAGGGTCACCTTAACTCTACAAACCACAGAACGTTAAAAATCTGCTATCCCTCCTTAGCTACTTACAGGGGAAGTGGTTTTATTAATCACTGCCTGAAGAATGCTAAACCACCACATGAAGTGCTTTACTACAAAGCCTACTTGAAGCAAGACCCTTTGCTATGAATGCTAACTTTCTGCTGTTGTTACCTAAAGACAAACAGCTTCAATTTCTGCAACACATGGTGGGAGAATATGTCTGCCTGTCCCACCAATTTGGCTGTCCTGGTACTGAGCCCAACTTTCACTGAGGTGACACACAGATGCTGGTGACTTCAGGCAGGATGAAGAGCGTGGTTTGCATTCTCATTTTTCTTTGCATTTTTCCCTTGATAAATGTGATGTGGCCATTCTGTCCCATGATCCAAACAGTCCCACATTTTCAGTGGAAGATTGAAAAAGCTTTTGAGTCTCTCCATTACAGTACAGTGAATCAAACAACTGCAGTTTGTAAGGTTTAACCCAGTATTGATTAGCTCTGCATGCTTTAATACAAACCACAACTATGTACTATTAATATACTGCTCCATCCAAAGATATAAACACAGTACAAAATAAATACAGTTCCATTAACCTGAATACTGGATATAATTTATTTTTTTTTTCTTCCCTGAAGACTTCTTGCTTCTTGTTTTCTCCTTTGAAAGCACATGATAATCTGCTATGCATTTTCTTGTTTTGCATTTTCTTAACCTTTCTCCAGGTCTTTTACTCCCTGCTCCCCTTTACACTATCACGTGTTCCATTGCACTCATTCCCCTCTCCCTCTCAAGGCCAAATGTATTAGTTGCGTCAATAGACAGGTATTTTAGCACAGGGCACCTTGCTCAAGAAATTCATGCCCTATTGCACATACATTGTGTCATCTGCACTACAAAAACACCGACTATATCTCTTTGACATCATACCAGCAGAAACTGGGGGTTTTTAATCCTTCCATACATAGATGTTTTGCTCCTCTCGCAGCTGCTGATGCTCAGTTCTCATTAGACAGCTTTTTGGCTCTTCTTAACAAGCTAGAAAGGCTGGGGTCACCCACACAGCTCAGTCGGTGCTTGTTAGCAGAGAAAGAACAGTGAAAGATTTCCAATTCCTGTGCAAGCCCTTTTGCACAGGAGGGGCTGGGATGTATCAGAGTGCTCAAGATGGCAAAACCAAAACACCTTCTTGCAGGGATTAAAAACATTTTTTCTGGCAAGATCACTCTCTGCTCTTCAGAGGGTTTTTTCGGAGCTACTTTACTACCTTTTTTGCCATACTGAATATGTTAGTTATCAGTCTTGCCTGTTTCAGGTAAGCTTATTATTACAACAGTGACTTGGTACCATGAAAGCCTTCATAAAGCAGAAAGAAGAAATCTTGAGCATCTGGAAAGACTGTCCAATCTAAAGCTCATTGTTGTACAAAACTCAACCATGCCTTCATGGAGCACACCTCCCTCACACTGAAACATACACACCCACCACAAAGGTCTCTCGAGCCTAAGACCTTGGTAAATCCTCACCCTGGAAATACTATCAGCATCTTGTTTCAAATTACTCTTGTTAAGGCAAACAAAACCCACACTCAGGTGTGTGCCATTTCAGTCCTTGGCCATGGGGCTGGCTGACATGGCCCAGGGTCTAAAGAAGACCCCAGAGCTGCAGGTGGATGCCAAATGATGTATCCCAAAATAGCACTACAGACATCTGCTTAGGCAACTGAATCCATTTCTGAGAGTTAATAATCTTTATTTATTCGTTAGGTGTTATCCATTCACAACCTAGTTCCCACCCCAGGGAATTTACAGTTTGTATTCTGATAGATGACACCATTTTGACAGCACATTGCGGATCTCTTTAAAGGCTGGATTTTGTCCTGTTAACACAAGTGACCAACAGCACTCTCACCATGTCTTCCAGAGAAGAATAAACCTGCTTCAGAAATGGAAGAGAATGAAGACTCTTAAATCTGCTGTCCAATCCTACATCTATGTCTCTTCAAAGACAGCTCTATAAAATGATTACAGGACTTTCACTTTACAAAGTATAAAAACAAGAGAGGACAGAAACTATCATGTAGTTTTCTTGAAGTTAAAAATAGCAAACTTCCCACAGTGGCAGAGGGGAAGGGTGCACATCAGCAGGTAGAACCTGACTCAATTTCAGGTATTTAAAGTGCTAGTTATGGCCAAACATGTAGACACCTGCAAGATCAAATGGTGTGGAAGTGAATCTATCTTAGTAAGTACCATTCCCAAGGAAGAATTCTGAAGGGGTTATTCTGGCTCCCTGTTTTCCTTGTGGCCCTGCTTGAAGTGTGCAACAGCTTCGTCTAGACACAAGCATGGTCAGCAAAAAAATCAATTAAATTTAGCTTCAGCTACCTAAAAACTAAATCCCTCGTTTAAATCTCCCCAGAAACAGGCAGAATTATGCCATTCTAAGACAGTTTCTAGGGTAAGTAACATGGGTATATCCAAAGGCAATTCACTTCTCCTCTACTGGCTGCAGAACCTAATGATTAACTTTATGTAGGAAGTTAACTTTCAGATGGATGAAATTAGGTGAGGAGTCTCATCTTGGCTGCGGAAGTCTCTTGTCTATTGCAAATAATAGACCTTTCCTCTGTTTCTTCTCGTGGTAGTATCTTGAGAGACTTGCATCCATTAAAGCATGTTTTTCTCTGCTTCAGAGCAAGGAATTTATGACCATGGTAAAGTCTTTTGTCTTCCAAACGGGACCTCAGGCAGTCCCTAAGACATAAAGTAACAGAAATGCCATTTCTTCTCAGAAAAAAAGTTTGCCAAGTGTAAAAAAAAAAAAAAAAAAAAAATCATAGAAACTTTTTTTCTTTAATACCACTGCTCTTCAAGCAAGATACTAGACAATCTTTTGCTCAAGAGAATGGTCTACTGTGCTACACAAATGTTTGTGAAGCCTTCGGGTTGAGAAATTACAAAAGGTCGAAAACAATCTCTTTATCTTTGTAGAAGCAAAAATTGCCACCCTGTTGCACAAGGAAAGGTGGCCATACAAGCTCACCTCATGGTGGCTTTGCTGGAACTTCTATCTTTGACAATAGCATTGCTGGCTGTCCTTCTCAAAATGCACCATACACATTTCTGAGGTGCCAGGCTTATAACCAAAATCCATACTGTTTACAAAAATTTCGTGTAAAAGAAAAAAGGCAGTTCCACTTTCTTACCCCCATTTACATCTGAAAGTAAAAGCAGTACTTCCTTGCACGGCAAAAAGATTATGTGGCACTCTCATGAGGATTATATCAGCTACAGCCCTTGCCAGGAGTTCTTTCCTTCTACATAAAATGAAGACGGGGAATGATTTTCAGCATTTTTTTTCATCCTGCACCCAGCGTACACAAGAGTGCGGGGCGTTACCAGAAGTGCTAACATGGAACAGCTGACTCCCAGATATTTCAAGCTGCTCAAGTAAATTGCCTGTACTTTCCCTTGAGGGCCACACAGTTAAAAGTAAGGGCACTACGGTCACCTTGTTGCAGTAAGTTCTCTTATTTTGTGGTCAATGAGCCCTGCTTGTATATTCCTGTGCTAAACTGATCATCATAGCTGTACCCAGGAAGGAAAACTTATCCTTTCCTCCAGAGGGTGGTTGAAACCTACTTCCAAGTACCTGGGGATTTTCTTTAACACCTCAATATTGCTGGGACTTGAATATGGGGCTACCCTTGCTCTTATTCCATTCCCACCTCCACCTCTTCTTGTAGCACATTACAGTTGTGGCTTCTCTTACAAGCCTTAGGTTTGCTACAGAGGGAAATATTTCGTTGCTTGTGGAAGTTTGTGGAGAGCATTTTCTGCGCAGTCCTCTACCACACAACTGCCTGCAGCAACAGGGGACTAAATCAACCCACACAGACAAGGCCTTCCCCCCTTCTATGTACTCGTATCCAGAAAACTGGGAAATAAAAGCCCAGCTTAGCAACAAACAGAATCTGCCTTGGACATGGCAATATATACCCATAAGCACCCAAAATCACATTGGTTTATCACCTGCATATCTCATTTACCTTCTTTAGCTTCAGAATGGAAAACGTTTGACTCCATTCAGACTCAAGCACGCTTCTGACTCTTCAAGGCAAAATGCCCTGAAGACAAAGGACACATCTCTTCCATCATGCCAGAGTATTTAAATACCTTATTTACAGTCCTCACATTCCTCCACATTCTTCAAAGGCCTGGTGAAAACAATAGTGTCTAGTAGGACCGGCAAATCACAGCTATTTCAGAGTGGGAAGGAGGGAATTTCAGAGGTGCAGGGAATTCTCTGGCAGCTGTCCCATCTCCTAGATACAAAAGGATAAATCTCCTACAGGCATAAAAAAATCTCTGCTACTAGCCATTAATAGCTTTATAGGTCAAAACCTTCACATCTTTGATACAGCTCACAGGCAACCGCTAAAAGGGTCACACAGCCTTTCTCAAATACTATCTTGGCTTTAGTGTGGACAGCTGCCCTTATTTCAACCTGCAAACACTCATTCAGTTATAAAGCACATAAGGCAGAGACAACAGTAGTAAAAATCTGAAATGATGGTAAAATGATCTGAAACTGGAAGAGGAGTCTATCGATGAGGCATAGACGAAAAATGCCTCTCTGACCCATGACCCTTCCACAAAGTGATATAGCTCTTTACTCGTCATCCCACAAGAAAAATCCAATTAATAAGGTCCACTGCTACCCTGTGTCCTAGATCTAAAAGTCAGACTCTTGTTTTAATACCCTGCCTCCTTTCCATACAAACAGATCTCTCTTAGATGTTAATGAACCAAATCTTTTAGCAACAGCACTGCCAGTTAGGAGCAACTCCTCTGAAGGAAGTGAGAGGAAAACAAAATTTGAACCCTGAAGTTTGGAAAAGCAGCTAGATATGGAGCAGAAATCCACTTCCTGCCTCTCAGAAGATTATTTTTCCCCTCTTAATAGTTGCTTTCAGAAAACTTTGGTATGGTATGATTAACAAGGCACTCAAATTTAATACAACAACAGCTGTTTTTCAGCGTTGTTTTTTTTTAAAGATATGCAAATTAAGACAGTTTGTTTAATTGCCGAATAAATATTGTAAGCCCCATTCAATCTCTTTGTGGCAGTTGGAATGAAATTTGTAATAATCTGCCATTTTCTACACTACAGCTTCAGTTCCACTAGCAGTAAAAAGTCTCTCTCCCAAACACTAGCAAAAATATCCTCACCACAACATCAAACATACACTTCTCAAAAGGGAAGCATTTCAACTAGAAATCTTTGGATGTACTTACTGAGATTGTACCATTGTCTAGACCTATGGACAGCCTTCTGGTTTCCGGGTTAAAAGACATGCATGAACATGGAGCTGAAAAAAATGAACATGTTGATGAAGTTAACAAAACTGCGATTCTCATTTTCTTGAAGTTCTGGAAAGCCTAAAACTAGCTAACATGCTTTATTGTGCTGTTCAGCATTTTGCCCCTTCCAATAGACAAGCACTAAAAAAACCACTGTATTATGTCAGAGGCTTACATCCTATATCTGCAGTAAGAAAGTTAACTTGTAGGAATCAATGTATCAGCCACTATTAAGAACTGTGAGTCCAACTGTCCCACAGACAACACTATGACAGTACCACCTACTAAGGCCAAAATAAAAGACTGTATTGAAAACTAGCCATTGTTTTATTATATCACTATTAACTCTAATAAACATCAGGTTATAGCCTTGAATTGCGCACAAGTCAGTCATACTATGCTCCCTCAAGGATCTGGCAAGATTCACATCAAGGGCAAAACCAGAATTTTCTTGCAAGAATTCAAGAGCTATGCTCGGTTTAATTGAGAATCTGTGAAGTTGCATTCAGAAGGCAGGGATTGTTTTTACTGCTTAACACAGCAGTGTGCAGCTGGGAGTCCTGCTGTCCCAACAGAAACCTTCAGGAATAATTTTTCAGCACCAATTGCTAACTGCAGCTAGGGGCAGGCATTCTTACTTCCTTGATAGCGATAGGAGTGTTTTTTAAATCATATTCTTGTGATAAATATAGAGTGTAGTCAGATGTTCTTGTAGTTCTCCTTTTTACCTCCCTCTTGGTTTCTAGTCTCCATTGTGATTACTCGTAGCGGTTTTGTTACTAACAAGCTTGGAGTCCTTGCTTTGGCAGTACTGTATATCTGGTTTATTCTCAATTTGTGTAATGTCTCACCTAGGATTAAACAGTCCATAGCTCAGCAAGTCTTCCTCGATAGTTTAGTTGGCAGCAAAGCTATATGAAGAAGAGGAGAGTCTATGTTGACTGTTTAACAAAACTTATTCCACCTTCGGTATTGGTTCTCCCTTGAAACATTTCCTAAAGGACAACCAACTGCAAGCAGAAAGCCTACCAGATCCACATCCAGGCAGGCACCTTGGTTTATTTCTTTCCTGGAAGGGCTGACTGAATTACCTCAAAGAAAAGGCTGCAGTTCAAGGAAACTGCCAGAAGGGAAACACTTAAATTACGGCTACTAACAGTGACAAAATTGCTCCTTCCTATACCTCTCCCTCAGAAAAGGCAAACTTGAATCACGCCTTCGGATGGTGGTGCATTACTATTATACTGAGGCTTCTAGGGTTGTAGCAGAATGAGACAGTTGTAGGAAAAACAAAGCGGGGGGGGCAGAGAAAGCAAGTCAAGGCAGAATCAACATCGAATCCTTTTAAAGGCACTTAATGCCAGAACGGGCATATTCTGCATATCAGCTTTCAAACACTAGACACTGTGCATACACTGGAAGAGGTACTAGTAACTCTGAAGGCAATAAACAGCTCACAGAGAAAAAGTTTCAGGTAAATTAGTTATTTGAAATACGCTTTTCCCAAATAGCTTGAAACACTTCAGATGCAAAAGGTGCAAGCGACTGCTTGACACGGGCTGATTACAAAAAAGTCACTTCTAAATTCCAGACCCGTGTGTACGCAGCCATAGCAATGTAAAGATACTTATTTTGCTATAATTGTTTTCCTAAGGGGATTCTTCAGTAACATGTGCTCTTGGAAAAATCATTATGTCAGCACTAAAATGATGTCCACACTAGCTACACTAATGTAGTTAAAGTAATGCCAGTTGTAACAAGGGTGCAGCAGCTTATGCTTTAGTGAAAATAAGATGACATTTGGACACTTAAGCACTTAGACTCATTAAGAAGAGGGGGAGGGGGAAAAAAAAAAGAAAAAAAAGAAAACCCCAAACCAAACGAAAATAAAAAACCCCCAAACCCTAAACTTCTGAGATGTTTAAGATCCTTTTAAAATAATAGCCAGGAAAAATAACAGCACTCTGAAGGTCCTCTAGTTCAGTACCTAGCTATGATTTGGATTTCAGACTGGAAAAAGATTGATCTGAACTACTACAGAGGACAGGTAGGATATTACTGATACAGAAGTCTGACTGTAGTCTTTATCTTAAATACAGGGCAAATACACACTGATTTTGGCTTTTGGAAAATGAATTATGGAGGAAAAGCCCAATTACATGCTTCATGCTCTCAACAGTGCGTCACCTCTATTAGAGGCTGACAGAAGTAGAAGAGAAATACAAACTTTCTACCTGCAGTTTCAAGAACCCCGCTTTGAAGAGCCTGAAAGTGGCACAGTTTAAGACCGAAGGAGTATGTTTTGCTTTGCAGTTTTTTTACCTTCCCATTCAAAGTATAGAGTTAACTAGGAAAACCATCATAAGACAGACAGTGTATTATCTGCCTCAAAGGCTGGATACGGATACTCCACTGTTCCACACTACAATAAATCCTTTACTCTGTTCCACATCTGAGAGAGGTTTTTGGTTGGTTGGGTTTGGGTCTTTCTGGGTAGCTTTTTTTTTGGGGGGGCAAAGCTTACTTCTCTTGACTACAATTCCTTTCCCCTTCATAAATTTGTGTCTACTAAGTTGGTTTTTTCCTCCTGTACAGACACTGCCCAAAAGTCACACATCTAACCATGGCTACATGTCTATACTCTGTGTTGCACATGTGTAACCAAGGGTACGCATCTAACCATGAGGAGGGTTAACCTGCTCATCAGAGGTCTGTTTTTAATACAGTTGTTGGGACAATGCTGGCTGGCATGAAGAAGATGCGTTAGCTAGGTTTTCAGCTTACCTAGTTTGCCTTACTGATAACATAACAGTGTGTACAACACCCACAGCTCTTTCTTTCTCATGGGCTAGAGGAGATGATAAAAAATGTGGCCACTATGTTGTCCAGAATTTTCCAACCACAGAAACACCCACAGGCGGGGCATAAAACTTCATAATTGGGGAAATCCCACCTCTTAACAGCAGCAAGTGTCTCTACTCAGAAGGGTTCTACAGTCTTGAGCTTTTTTCCAGGTATTTAATGGGTTTCACATTCAGCATGCACTGATGGCCCCATTTGGGTGCAGAGCCTGACCAAAGCACATGGCTGACTTGGCCCAACTCCTCATCCTCCTCATCTCCCAGAGTACACAGGGCACAAACTCAGTTATTAAGGCTACCTGATATCAAATCATAAAAGGATATGGGTTATGTACCACCACAACCAAAGTCACAAGTCATGCTACCGCTGTATCTATAGATGGAACCGCCACTCACAGCTTGCTAAGCAGCACAAAGGCACCATCATGCCTACTACATTTCTACACAGAGAACCTCTGGGCAGTCATTCTCTAGACAACAAAAAACAATGTGGACCTAAAGCAGAGGACCATCAAAAAGGTGTTCCACACAGAAACAGACAGAACGATCATTTCAAGTGCAGACTTGTGCAGAAGCTGACTCAGAGCCCTTCTATGATTTCCTAGCTTAAAGCCATGGCTGACAACAATGTAATTGGCATTGTTCCAGTTGTTAATTATACCTGATCGTTCTTGAAATTGGTGAATAACACAGCATAATTTTAATATCTCACGGCTCAAAAGCTTACCAGCCTTCTAAGTGAAGTAGCAGTGTTAGGTGTTCAAATCTATGAAGAGCTTTAAAATAGTTCCTTTTGAGTGGATCTGGATCTACTCCATCATTTCCAGTGAAGCTGTTATTACTGGCAATAATGCAACCTTGCTAAGACCAGGGAAGGATCTAACAAGATTTTAAAATGCAAATGTATGCAAAAACTTCGCATGGAAAAAGAGAAGTCTCATCGCTAAACTCTAAAATAGTCATTTCATAACAGTTTGACTGGGGAAAGCAAAACTCTCAGGACAGGTCAAGGGAACTCACACCGCTGCTAGCGATCGTGAAAGAAGTCCACAGGCTGCCACATCATTAGCTGATTTCCAATAACTTCTTGCGCAAAATATTGAGTAGAAAGTACTTGTGAGGCTTGACATACTCTTATGAGCTAGTCCATCACCAAAGGAAGAAGAGATATCCTCCTCTGTACCAAATGAACGCTTTCTTAGAGCAGGCAGTCAAACACCATGGCTGCGCTAGGGTCCCAAACTGATGTTGTTGTGGTATTAAAACTTATATCTATTAAATATTTTATGTATCATGGAGACAGATTTCTCTTCCAAATGTAGCCATCTTGGCTTAAAATAATTCTTTCTCCAGTAAGAACACCTTGATGGGACTTGATACACACTCCCAAATCTGTGAATTTAAGGTCAGCTTCATAAGCTTTCCAAAGACAGGCTAACCCAGCACATCTGAAGCTGACTGAGGAGCATTAGCACATCCCTGCTGCTGGTGAACTGCAGAGTTATAATCCCGCACTCAGCCACAGGGGTTATGACAAACAGCTGGGGCTGTGATTTCTTCAACTGTCTCTTGGAAAAATGGGCATTGATCTGCAGTTTCTTTTCAAGCATGAACACTGTCTTTGGGAGAGGAGACATACAGTAGACCACACTGGAAGGATCCATCAGAGACACTTGGTTTTCTACATTTAATTGCAGGGGAGAATGACTCTACTTCTTCACTGCCTAGTGGTGCCTTCCCTGCCTAGTATCATCTCTATCATATTAGCTGCCACAGGATATTAAGTTCTTATCAAACAAAACCATTTACCATTCCACTCTAATGGACTAAGCACATGCAGTAGGAAGGGCAGAGTGATTTATACTGGAGACTTACAAAGCTTTATGGACTCCATTAGTGACAGAATGTAAGACTATGTTTTGAGTTCCCACATTTTTTAATCTATATTTGCATTAAATGCTTATCCCTTGCTAGCATATTTGTATCCTTTTGCTGCTGTAATCCCTGATGTCTCTCAGTAGCATTAGCATGCAACTTGGTAAAGCTTCACAGAAACCAAGAGGATTGTTCAAGCGTAATATTTAACATAGAGTGGTAAGCTTGCAAATGGTCATAAACATGAAGCTTCATCAAAACCAGAAAAGTCATTTTGCAAATACACAGTAGATAGTGAACATCTCCTTATACTTACATGGCATTGCATGGTATATGCTGGGCCAGTACTGCCCACTGTCTCTCTTCAGCCAGACACGAACTGTTCTACAAAAGAAAAAAACCACAACACACACATGAGGAAGAATGAAAAAGTAACCGTGAATGAAAACAAAGTGGTGACAATGAATGCACAAGACCTTCTTCAAAATTAAGTTATTTTGCTGAGAGGGAAAATAAACATGCAAACTCTTACAGCAGCCTTATACATCAACATCAGATTAACCTCTGTAAGCTGATGAGAGTAGCCCATTCCTTGGTTCCACATAGTACTCAACATCTCGGCTGAACACATCACAAGACTATTTGGAAACTGCTATGGTTTTTTGTTCTTTGCGTTTCCCAAGGACTGGAACACCACCGTTCATTCAGTATCTCAGATGAGGATTTGGGACACCCTAGGTAGCCCAGGAAACCACACCCGTACCAGCCCATCCAGTCCCCTGCCAAAGCCTTCCCTCTGCTTTAAGGGTAGGCCTTGGTCCATCTGCTGCCTGTTGTTTTGTTGTTCTACTTCAGGAAAACTTCTAAGCAAAGGAGATTTTCATCTTCTGTTTACTAAGATTACACCCATTTGTGCCAACAATGAGCTCTTCAGCTTCAGGACCTTCCCCTCTCCTCAGTGTACTCAGAGTGCTATCAGATGCCCACTGAGCATCAAGCTGACAAAGCCAAACTCTTATCCTTCTCTGAAGAGGATGACCAAGGTGACAGGCAGCCTGGCAGTCCTCCTCTGCCCCATCAGTTTGGAGTTGCCGTCCTCGAATAGAGGCACCTAGAACTACACAGTGCTCCAGGCCTCTTCACAAACACATCAGTGGTTTGCTCTCTGCTAGAAAACCTTCCAAATGTTTCTCAGGATTACTGACATGACATTTTGCTTTCTCATAATCATATCATACTGGCAGCTCCCCGTCACTCAATCCATACCCTTCACACACACTTGAGATGCCTGTTGCTTGTTTCCTGAGCAGAGGATCTGTACTGATGTACCATCTGGGTCATAAATATTTATTTCAGTCCTCACTGTCATCCACTTGTTTTGGTCCAGTGTCTGAAGCCTCTTTCTAATTGGAGCGCTCTCTTAACTTTAGTTCATCAGCTAATTTCATCAAAACATGCCTAGTAACAATGTCACCAGTTAAAGCAGCAGGCAACCAATAATCTCCTGCTTGTTCCTGCATAGCCCACTGTCATCTCAATTACAGCCAACTGTTACCTGCCTTACCATTCCTCAAATCCTTATCATCTCCAATTTTAACTAGTAAACTCTCCATATAATACTGTGTTCCACATATTACTGATTTACACCAAAAGTATTAACCTTGTCTAGGAAATGTAGTTATCCAAGACAGCATCGTGTTAGTGTAGCACAATAGATTTTAACCCATCACCCACTTCTATTTAGTCTTTTCCACCAAAGTTAGTATGCAATAGTAGATACAAGAGGAATCTAAGAAACTATTGTTCAACAAAAGCCTTATTTTCCTGTAGCAAATCTATAACTAGCACTTGACAGTATTAAGGAAAAAAAAACCAAGCAAGAATGGCGCTCTCCAGTTCGTGAAACATGTGGAAATATAGCTTATGCAGAAGACTACATGGTCATTCCTACTGTTACCTCATTTTCATGGAAAAGCAGATTTCGGCCCTTTTTAGCCAGTAAAAGTTTAGAGAAATATGTTAATATAATAATATAATATAAATTGATCTAAGACATTACATACACAAATTGAGTCTGAACAGAGATGCCATGCGATATAATAAAACAATTTAAGAACTAGTTATCTATCATGCAAACTTCAAGTTAACGGCTGCACCACGTGTTCCTGGATTGCGTATATCCAAAATCAGGTTTCTACTCATCCTGCCCTGCATCCAAAACTCATTTTTCAGCAAATATTTGAGACACCTGCGTATTGAGCACTACACAAGCTTCTTCATTTTAGAAAACTCTCAAGCGTACACTTTGACACAGCACATGGCTCTAAAAACTAATATTTTACTGAGTCAGCAAGTCCCATGGTTAGAAAGCTCTCAGAAATTACTCAAAACATCCAAAATTCAGTTTAATTACCTCCTAAGTCTAATGGTCTTTTTGCAATGAACACATCAGCAGCTCTTCAGCAGATTTGAAGCAAAACCACCAATACTTTTTCAGGGACAATTCATCAATTGATATCAATGCTGTCGTATTGTTGATAGGGATAGAGCCAAATCCCTCTCTGCCATTTCTCGCTGTAGCTAACTGTAGTTGTTGTCAGGCTGACACTCTGCATCTGGAACTCAGTTCACAGGTCTACGAAGACGTCCACAGCCACAGGGCCGTACACCAGGTTTGGGACAGGGTCCAAAACCTTTAAGTCCACCCAAAGGGGTCCACCTTTGCTAAGAAGGTGGTCACTGTAATTCTGGAAGCAGATCAGCCACTCTGTTTCCCAAACAGGCAAGCTCTTATTAACGTGTTTATCCTCATCAAGTGAAGCTATCGTGGGAATGAATGAGTGTGCACAAAAAAATCATGAGATGAATCACACGGAGCTGAAATAACTCAATATAAAACAGACCTGAGGAAGTGCACCAATATCCTGTAAGACACTTGTCTTTCTTGAGCATCCCAATCTATATATTCAGTGCTACCGGTTTCAAAACTCCAAGGCTTCAACAAAGTTGCCTCTCCTCTCCACTTAAAGGCTCTGGCAAGTAATAAATCCAGTACAACATCTTACGGGTAATTCAGCTTGTTAAAAAAAGGACTATGTACAAGAAAAGATCTTTCAAAAGCTGGAGGAAATAAAAATCAATTTTATTTGCAAAAATGGCAATACTTTGGATGCTTTGGGTTGTTTTTGTTGTTGATTTTTAAACTGTACCCACTGCAGACTTACTAATTACTTTGACAGTTATGTCAATGTTAAGACTGTTAAGATGAATGATAGTAAAACAAAAAATACTTTCTGCTTAAGTCTAAAAAAAAAAAAAAAAACCAACCAAACAAAACCTGGTGGAGGTTCCTAGTTAAGAGTAAAACTACTTTTACTTGTGTAGTTGTCTTCTGTAGGCACACAGTATGCTCATTTCTTTACGTTGTCAAATATATTTCCATTCAATGACTAATTCACGCAAAATGAGAAACAAAGCCTTCTAAGAATAAAAACACTACAAAAGATGTTATCTAACTCTAAGGTGTGTGAAAGGGAACATAACCAGCGAGTCAGTTCATGTAACTCATTACAGAAATACTTATCAACCCAGTAAATAATTTTAAATAAAGGAAAACAAAAGATCTCGTAAACAATTTATTTTAAAATTAAGGACGATTACTATGCATATCTTCAAAACAAACATTTAAAAGTTATGTTAAGCATTATAATGGAACTCCAATATCTACATATAAGCTGATGTAAAAGCGTAAAAATTCTTCCTTATGTCAGAAAATGATGACTCATGATTTTCTTCTCTTACGATCACTCTATTAGATAAGGCATTTTATTGAAAGAAGAAAAACTCACTTCAGTTCATTAAACTTCTCTGGGTAACTTTTTCTCAAAGTAGATTTGGGCTAAAGAACAAACTGCACCAACAACTGAACTTGGGAGAAGCCAAATGCTCTTGCAAGAGAGTGTCTTTTTTTCAGCTGCACTTCTGCACGGTTTTGTACACTTCTTAACACAATACTACCCACTAGATATGAAACCCAGAGCTCTTGAAGCTTCTAAAGAATGCAAAGAAAAAAACCCAAGCATGAATGAAAATAAGCTTTTTATGGATGTATAGCACGAAGAGTACTTGCTGGTTGCATGGTTACTGGACTTAAACACAGCACCCACCCAGGTCAGGATCCATTCTTCAACTGCTCTAGAGTGATTCAGTCAGCATTGCCATGGAAATTAGTTGTGCCTTCATTTTGTTGCCAGTGAATTGGCTTGGAAAGATTTTTAGAATCTGTCAAATCGATGGATACTCTTCTAGTCTTTTCATAACAAAGATGATTTATTTTTAAATGAGACAGGCTATACAGAAATAATTTCGCCATGCAAAAGACAGGCTACGTCTTCATATGTTAAGGGGATATGAAAAATATATATTTTAAAAGGAAAATTGCTTCTCTCTCTTATACTCAAGAGTATGTGTCTCAAGTCCAGGTGGCTGTGGTTGTACCGGCATGTCTCAAACGCACTGCTAGGCTGTGCACATGTGCAGGAGACAGGCTTCATCTGAGCACCTGCTACTCACAGAGGTGTCTATGTCAACAGCAGCACATCTACCTCAGCGTGGCAGCTCTGCGCTTCACCATCTAGAGAAACTTATTCAACCATGCCATAGTATCTTCTTTCTGATAGAGACATTGTGCTCATACAAATCCTAGTTTGTGTGCTCCATGAAAGCCTGCACAATGCTGCCATGCAGGATGCAAGATTCTCTACTCAGTCCCTAGTGTGGCCTGAGCTTCTTGTCATCTCACTGCTGGAAAACTCAGTTCACTTGGAGCTCTGAAGTTGAGTCTCTGTGACTGACTGGGCTCTGGTCTTTTCTTTTTGGTGCCTTGTGTGAAATTAAGGCAAAAGACAAATCCTGGTGTTACGTACAGTACAGATATATTAGACATGTCTAAGCGCTGTCCCAAGATGTTTGCGTGTTGCAACACTGTGAACTCTGTTGTAGGGAGATCCAATACCACCATTACCAAGAGAAACAAGTTATTCATATTCCACTCCACTTCTCCAGAATATCCATAAAACCACCAGTTCTAGTTGTAAGCAAAGAAATCCGATATATCAGTTTCCCATAACAGATTCCTCCTCTCCTGTTTGTGAATGTTTTCCTTCCTCACTCCTGCCTTTTTAAACATTTCTCTTTGCTGAGATGCACTTGTGTAACACACTATCACCTTCATGCCCCAGGCATACGCCAGCTGTATAACAGAGCAGAGGTAACCCTGAACACATACAATTTACTACAATATTTTCTAGGTATTCTTGGGCTTCAGGAAATTGTTTTAAATGGCATTTTAACACACTCCTCATTATTCTTTATACCTTGGACCATATATTGTGGGTATTTTTGATCTCCTGTCTTGCCAAGGGATCAAGACGGGTAAGTATCAAACCCAGTACAAGCTTCGCAATGAGTTTTATTCCTATTTGTAGTGAGTACCTGGTATAGAAATTTTCATCTGTCACTTTCTAAGTTGTATAAGGTTCATCCAGAGATCAATACCATGCGCATTACTGCTCCTTGGGAAAGGGAGATAGGTCATCAGTGCAAATGACATTACATGGTTAAAAATAAAGGCATCCCCTTCTGTCAGCTGTCCTCACCACAGAGCTGATTTAACACAGTTACAGAACAGTTTCCAAATAGGAAAAGGAATACACTAAATGATGCTGGAAAATTCTTTAAAATGTTCTAGCTATTTAATTGACAGAAGAAAGGAAAAGAGGTTAGGATAATACTACATCCAGGGTTAGTGCAGTCTGTGAGGTTTCAGGCATAACTAATGGAGTATTAGCACATATTCTCACTATCAATATATTGAAATCTTCTTTAGTGTTGAAACAAAAAATTTAAAAACTCCACCTGCTCCTAAATATCCAGTAACAGACAATTCAGAAGTATTCAAAAGCCATGTCTCTCTGGAAACGAAATATCTGCATTGGAAACAGCAAAAGCTTTATCTGCTGTCATTAAATAAACATGACAATAATAGTATTTGAAGACAAGTACAGCACTGACAGTTTTACTACCTTTAACAGAGAGACGTTGTCATTAGAAGTGGGATAAGGAAAAATATTTAACTGCATTAAAGATACTACAGTACTATAAACCCTCCAACTTCTCCAGGGACTTTTGTAGGCAAGAGATGTGAAGAGATTCTGGCTCACATCAATTAATGACATGAGCTGCTACTGGGATTTTCTGAAAGAATAAAAGATATTTCACGCTTAATGGCAGCTCATGAACCACTGCCAGTGTACTGGAACTAGTGACAAGGAGTTTCATTTCTCTGATAAATTTTGAAAGAAAATAAATGAAAGCAAAAGTCAAAACCAGAACTGATTTCTGAGCCAGCCTGTGTTTTAGGGAAAACAAAAAGAAATTTAATAGCTGAGTGCCAAAACCTCAGGCACCAAGAGGCCTTTATCTAACAGGTCCTCATCCGATGTCCTCCCGAAAAAAGCTCAAAATCAAACCAACCCAAACCCCCAGCACTTCCACACCATCACCACCCTCAAACCCAACCCAAAAGACCCAGGGAAGTGCATGACTGTGTCTCTCAGGCTCACCCATGCTAGTCCCCACAAAGTCCATCCCACAACTCTAATGGAGGGTTCTACATAAACCCTACAATTTTGAGGCAGATTCCAGGTTCTACTTCGTTTTCACTGGTTTTGATGAACAAATGAGCGATTTAAACTGAACTAATCAAGGTTTTATTCACTGGACTCTTTCTAAGATTATGAGACAGTGCACAGCTATACATCACTGTAGATCGGTTCTAGGTTCTTTCATATTACAAAAGGTCAGGTTCAGTTTCTAAAATGAAGTGCAAGAGCTACTAGTTCAGGAAAGGGGGACAATGCATGGGGAAAAGATTATAGAGTTTTGAAGAATGGGCTTTATTTCAGGGCTGTTTTAGAGAGGTTCTCTCTTAGCAGCGATTACATAAGGGCATTTCTAGACGATACAATATCTTCATTGTAACCTCAATCATCGTGCTTCCTATAAAATAAAAGCTTTTTGAGCAATAATTGCACTCTTTACACTCTGCGTGCCTCAAGCCTTGCAACAAAGCCATAAGAGCGGTAAGGTCTGGCTTCAAGAGAAAGCTGGGCCAGCTCCCAACAGCCAACACCTTTGACATCTTACTGTTGTATCCAAAAATGCCACTGTCATTGCCACCAGTCCAGCAATCCTTGTGTACAAAGCTCAGAAGCAGCAGAGAAACACAATTGCTGCAAGGGAGCCAAACCGAATAATGGCTGCATGTAGTCCTAGATGTGAACAGCATGCCAAAAAACACATGGATGTACCTGGATCTGGTAGAAGTAGCATAGGCACCAACTGTACCAGGGGAAGGAGTCTCATGAGTCCTTGAATGTTCAAGGGCACTGTCAATCACGACAAGTAATATAAAATCCCCCTGCTTTGAATTTATCCATGCCCAGGCTAGCAGAGAATGTTTTTGGTGAGGTTCATCACTACAGCAATCTCTACGATAATGATCTACGCAGCACTTGTCAGACAGGGGTTGATAAATGTCCAGACTTCTCATTTCCCCTCCTGCCACAAAACAACGATGCCAGATGCAGAATTTACAATGCAAGCACCCATCTGATGCTGAACAGGGACCTCAGGAGCAACTCTATAGTCTGGTGCAGAGTAGAGTAAGGGGAAACACACAAGGGGTTCACTCACGGACTTTTTTAACCATCAACTACTGGCAATTAATTTGATTTTTGCTACCTTTGATGATCCTCCTTATTAAATCTAAATAGTCTTATTTGCTCTCTTTCATAATCCTCCCCTGTGAATGTCTCTTGCCTCATTCATTCTCAAGAGTCACTAGTATAGTTTAATGGCACGGACCCCAGCAAGACCCTGGATCCTACAAAAAATAAAATACACATGTTATATAAAACTTTTGATCATGAATAATCTCATTTTCAGCCAACATGTCCAGCAAAGACAGGGAATGAGCTACCAAAGAGTTGTACAAACTAAGCTCAGAGGTTAATGATCTTGCAGAGCACTTTGCTAGTTCCTTTCTGCTTAGGAGGAACGCAGTGGAAAAGTCTTGGAACGAAGCTCAGTGCAAAGGTACACTAGGGAAGACTTAAAGTACTGTATATTTACCACCTATCTTCAGACAAAAACATTGCACAAAACAGTAAGCCAAGCAAGCAGGCAGACTGAAAGGCAGGAATTTTTCACAGAGCTTACACAACATCCTAACTCAAACCATGCTTTATAAGATAGTTCCTTATTTAATTTATACTGCTGTAAACTAAATGCAAATGCATATTTCATAATAGGGAAAATGTCAAAGTTTTGGGAGGTTATATGCAACTGTAGAATTGCATGAGTTTGTCAGGGAAAAACTGTTATAACCATCAGTGGTACATAGACCTAAGAGAAAGAGACACCACTTTATTTAACACAGTTTTGGTTTACATAGAGGGCTTTTTGGGTATTTTGTGGGAAGTGACTAGAAAACAAAGAGTCATAGGAGACAATCTCAGGAGAAATGGATTTTTATGACTCAAAACCAAATGATAGCGACATGACAGTTTTACTACTCAGCTGTGAAACAGTTTCCACCCATTTTTCAGTTTTCTGGACAATGAGCAATGCAGTTCAGTGATTTTTCCAGTTACCCGAGCACATATGCCTGGAAGCAGTGCATGCTCTGCTGTTCAGGCGCTGGACCAAAATCAAATTCTGACCATTTTCCACTGCAGAACCTTTGGGCACGTAAAGAGAGACCAAAAAAGTAAACCAGAAGTCACTACCACAGAAAAATACTGTGTTACTTTGAGGTTACTAGCACAAGGTTCAGAGACCTGAGCTGCCTCATGTCTTCAGCAGCTCCACAAAAGCACTGCTCATCATGTATCATACGAAGCAGTGCAGTGAGCACACCACATTCCAACATAAATGCTGTAGGGAAGCTAATTTTATCTGCAAATGCAGGTAAATGCAGGGCTGGAGTTCTCAGTAAGCATCAACCTACAGCTTTGGGAATTATTAAACAATGATTGTTGTATCATACTAGGATTTTTTTCAAGCTAAGTTTCAAAGTTAACTCCCTCATTAAGACGTGTACATTGATCTTTCTTATAAACCTTTGGGGTAATAAAATGATCTTCATCCATCCCTCTTACCCACAGACCTCTCCCATCCGCACCCCACCACATGATTTCATTCCAGAACTGATGCAGCTTTGGTGCTTCTTGTACTGATCAATTCCCGTTTGCATTCAGGAAGCATAAACAGACAACCTTTTGAAGGTAATCGCATTGGATGATTTAATTATTGCAATCCAATTACTTTCACCTCCTTCCCACATTCAAATGTTTCAGTAATGGAAGTTATTAGAAAGGTCCTCATTAGATTAAAATACAGGCCTGCTATGCAATAAATGACTGAGTGGAACCATGCTAAAAATACCTAGCAGATCAACGATTTGCAAGAAAGCAACTCTCCAGCCCCCGTCTAAATTGTCCATGTAGCAAAGGCGAAGAACAAGAACCCACCAGATCACCAGCCCACTTCCAGCTGCCCAGTAGGAACATCTGTCCAGAAGAACACATTTATTTTTTCCGAAGCTGCTATGAGCTATCAACTGAGTGATCATTTTTAAGTTGTGTGTGCTTCACTCTGCATAAAAATGAATTCATTACTCAACAGATAAAAAAGTAAGCTCATGCTTCTGAATCTATGAAGTGAAAGCTGGACATACCCTTTTTCAATATACATACCACCAGTATGACATTTCTTAGAAATTATATTCATATATATGTTAACATACAGGAAAAGATTGATATTTGATCCCATGCACTAAGTTAGGTCCCTAGCTGGAATTCACAACAAACATAAACGCTAGTATGCTGGAGCAGAAAGAATTTCCTCTGTTTTACTCTTCTTTCCTATTCTGCTCTGAAATGATACCATGACATTAGTAAGAAAACAGCACAGCACCTGGGAGGAGAGATGAATGGAGAAGAAAAAAGTCTGCAAGTAATAAATGAATATGGAGGAAGACAAGAGATCCTGTCTCAGTCATACCCTTAGGCCTCAATTTATTTTTCATATAAATGTTTTCCTTGGTTAACTATACAGTGCAGCATCTAGTAAATTATGCCTTTACTGTGGGGGAAGGAACGCACATTTCCACATCCATAGGATGATGCTCTCTGTCAGCATTTTAATTTCTGGATGTAAGTCATCTGCATCATCCATTGCAAAAGACTAAATTAAATCATTAACTACTTCACTGCTTCTTGGAGGACATTTGATGTATTAAACAGAGTATAACCATTCACTGCAAATATTTGAGAATCCTAGTGTAAGGAAAAGAGGGTTCTAGCTGCAAAAAGACATGAGCATGCACAACTTGTAGAAGTGTTATTTTCCACTGACAGTGTACTTACCACGTTCAGTCAGAAAGCACCTAACCTAATTCATGCAGCACAAAGTTGCAGGGGAAAACCTGTGTTTCCTGGATTTTGAGAAGAGCATCAATCATATCCTGATGCAAATGAACCCCTTTCCAAGCAAGAAGCTGTTAAGTCCTAACATCCACAGTTCCCATAGTTGTTACCTCTCAATTTACACATTTATTTCTGTCACTATATGAACTTTCACTTTAATTAATTTTCTCTGGTTTTGTTCTTTGTGCAAAAAAGACCTCCACCAAACCCAACCCAACCCTCCATACCTGTGTGGTATAGGTAAGTTCCTTAGCCAACAAATAGGAAAATCAGCTGGTCACATGCGGCTGTAGATGCCGAAAGCATATTGAAACACGCTCTCTAAGAACAGATAGGCTTTTGTATTTCAAATATTGATGAACAATTATAGCACTGTTTTTCTGGAGACAGCAAACACACCTACTTGGAATGTATTTGCATGCTCTGCACCACACCAAGACACCTCTGGAAATGCTCTCCTTGAGCAAGGACTTTCGTTAGAGGAATCCCATTTCCAGTTCCTCCAGTTTACCATGGATCTTGAACAACGATTCACAGGTGATAAAATGTTCCCTCAGCTTTTTTGCTCATTGCTATTTTCCTCTCAGGGCAGCCTGACTCAGAGAGATTTTCACTGTCCTCGCACAAACCCAAGTCTCCTACCTGCTTTGCTCTGCTAGAGGAGGCAAGAAGCCACTCTGTTGCTCTGACCCAGCAGGACAACTTTGGCTGAGGAGTCACGGTATTGTCCGGGAAGGAAAGCAGCAAGCCCAGCACCTTTAGTGCCAGCAAAAAAGGGACGGAGAAAGGAGGGCAAAGCAATGCAAACCCAACCCTGTCCTGAAAGGTTTATTCTTCAGCTGCAAAGGAACTGCAGCCCTGAAGTGCCTTGCCAGGGGTTCACAGATTTCCTCTTATCACACATACTGAGGAGTGTGTTGTGAGGTGCCAGCAAAGTCCAAACTTCTGATTCTGTAATTTAGAGGTGATCTGGCATTTCAAGGGCTTATGAGACTGTCATAGTTTGTCACCTCTGCATTCCCATGGGGATTGCTCTGGGAGACGGAAATCAACGCTAGAAACAGTCTTTCAAACCTGTATCACCAGACTGAACATCACATCCTAAACTTCAGGTTTTATTATATAAAAGATTCACCTCAAACATGCAGTCCCTCTTCACATCCAGCTACTTCTTTCATATAGCCTCGTTAGAGCTTTCCCATTCTTCAGCATTCAACTTCATATTGTGCTAATTTTATTCTATCATCTTTAAGATAGTTACTTGCCAATTTCAATGAACATCCTCTTGCTCCTGTGTTACAAGGTTAGAAGTTTCTGTTGTCTCTACTTTCTCCCCTGGTTAGTTGCTGTGTATACTCCTATCATTTCTTACATGCTTCCTCTTTAAGGTAATCAATATTTCCAATCTCTTGGGAAAGCCGTTCTTGTGTCCTGTTCTCCTTACCTGTCTTCCAATCCCTCTAATGAGACAATATCCTGTCTGAACTGGCATCTTCTGTACTAAACGCAGCAATCCTGCTGAATTATAAGAGCATTATCATTCTTTTCTTTATCCATCCTCTCCCTGTACATATCCTAGCAGTGTTTGCTTATTTGGCAGCAGCTGTACATGGTTTTTATTCATACTTACATGATTTAGAAACTTACAAAATATGGATAAGAAAAAAATGTGTATATGTCAATATTAGATTCTCTCTGTGATACACTGTTGTCCACTTACTATGTTCCCCTGCAGTTCTTCACATCTCTCCAGACCCAATCAGCTTATCTGCTAATTTGGAGCAGGCTGCACTGGTAGGGGAGGGAACAGAGGATTTGACAGCTACAGCTTCAAGGGGCAATCCCAGAACCACATGTTCCTGGCACAGAGAAGTGGAAAGAAAATGATAAAGGAGAGCAACAGGCAGAGGCAATCACAGGCCAGGGAAAACCTTGAAGGTATACAACACACTTTCTCCTTGTGAAGATGGGACAGGAAAGCCACATCTATTACACAAGCATAGGGAGGACACAAGATCAACTCCCTCCTCAGGTATGGAAAAATACATTATTTGAATATGTGAAACAGTGCAATATATTACAGTGCCGCTTTGTAAAGACGTCTGGTGGAATTGTGTATGACAGGAGGCCACTGCTTAGGGGACTGCTACCCATCCACCAAGCCAACAAATCCTGTAGCAGCTCCTGTTTATCTAGTTATTGCCTTATAGGTAACTTCAGCTTTGCAATAAGGGACAGCTTCCAGTTCATGGCAAAAGCATCAAACATTATTAGAAACCCCCTGCTGCCACCTTGGTGCTAGCTTATTTCACGGACTTATTTTTCTCTAGAGTGTTACAAGAAGTGTCCCCTGCAATTCCTGTCCAGATGCTGTCTCGGCTTGCATTCTCCAGATCTTTATTGCTGCCAATCATAGAGAAAGTATCAGTCTGATCTTAGAAGAAACAGATTTGAGATCTTGAGAAAAAAAATCAGCTCTAAAGATCTGTCTCTTTGTTTTGCAATCCCTCACATTTAAATCTTATTCCAAGCTAATACAAAGGCAACATCCTGAAGTTCAAAAGTAGTAAGTTCTTACTAGGTCATGCTATTTGGCATGGTGATCACAATAAAGGTCTTAATATTTATATATTCACAGAAATCAGGGATTTGAGGCAGAGTACTTTCAAAGCAAGGACTTTACGTCATTGCTGATTTAACTACTGAGCTACTGGACACATTCACTGGAAAAAGCTGATCAGCTTTCCCCACCCTGGATAACGACAGGATACCTTACCAGAGACCTTCCTTTCAATAAGCTCCTGCACCAGCCTGCCCAGATTCAGACAGGTAACGATTCCTGAACTCACATAAAAGAACACTGACAGATACGGAGACACAACAGATGCGAACTATTTTACAAGACATACCACAGAGCTGGCCTACAACAGCAGCACAGCAGGTATGAAGAGCGTGTAATCTACTGTGCTTCACTATCAGAGACAGTATATGCTGTGTGTAAGCACTATACCACCCATCCCTATCACGGTCAGGATGGTGCTGTGCCTGTTACTACTATTAGCAAATCAGGCAATCCTCGTTAAAGTAAATGAGAGTAAAGATGTGGAGAGACTAAGCTATTCTACTAGCAACAAGAGGATGATTTGTATGGTTTCTTTTTAGGAAAGGATAACTTGTTGTTAACCAAGATCACACATCACCAATCTTTGAGTTAAGTAATATTTTCACAGTGGCCTGAATTACATGCAAAGGGGTTGCATGCACATGAACACAGCTTGTTCCACACCACTTCATCCAGAGATGTTGCCTTCCAGCAGAAGGCTATTAGCATAGGCATGGACAGTGCAAAGGTGGAGTCTGAAGTAATAACTTTGGGCTATTTGAGGGCCTTCTAATCGCAGAGGATGGCAGCAGATTGAAGCGGACTAGATCTATCCCTGACCTTGGCAGAGGACACAAGATTTTAAATGGTAATACAAGGCAGAAGACAGCTAGAGACCACCCATTGGGCAAGTAAATCCTTGTGCTATTAGTTAAAGCATAAAAACAGATCACAGCATCTGCCAGGGAAAAAGATGAGCTGAGATGGGTAAAGGCAATAAATAAGGGAAGGGTCCTTTATGATTCCACTGCCCGGCAGGCTCAGCACTGCCTGAAACATTAAATCAGGTTTGTAACTTTGGCTCAGCTATTCACGGGTCAGACAGGATTGCTTGTTATGCAGAGGGCAGGGCGGGGAGGAACAGTTTTCCTTGCAGACAGTTAAGCTACTATGCAAAAAGGCTGAGACGATACATCCAGTTACCTCAAGCCATGAGATACGCTTCCCACAAACTAAACCCCTCTCTTTTTGTTTCAAAATCCACATGTGTTCTGCTGTGTCAAGCAGTTCCTCCTCCCACTCTCTTGTTCTGGTATCTGAGACACGCTGAAAACATCCAGGTGGAACGACCTGACAGTCCAGTAAGTCCCTTGAACATGTCATGTCTAATACAAGTGAATTGTGTTGTCTTATCTAACACACAGAGTGAGCTTTGGAGGCATATACACAATTTGTGAGCAGTTATCAAGAAATGTAAATCATTAACAATCTGCAGCAGATTAAGCAGTTTACTTAATTCAGAGATGTCCCAACTACTAAGCACTTAGAGGGAGGCAGCACACATGGAGGGCAGTATTTTAATAATTTACTCAGAGACCAGTGGCAGGTAACAACTTTTATAATCAATTTTTATTCCAGTTGTAGGCAAGGAGAAGAGATTAGACAGAGATGTCCTATGGACAGGATCTGGCCCCTAAAACAGATCAGCTGGACAGCTTGCTCTAAATAATGCCAAATAACAGGCAAGTTTACAAGAAAGACCCAGAACAGTTATGACCTTGAACACTGCAGTGAGCAAAAGGGTTGTTTTGGAAATACACACAAATTTTCATCATCTGTGCTGCACAGTACAAATAAATGCAAGCTAACAAAGGCTTTTAGAAATGCAACAAGCAGATAATTTCACAAATACATCTTTTCCCCCCTGGCACCGCACCTTTAAAGTACTTGCTTCATTCACATAAGTCTGAAAGACCAAGGTTTGTCTTTGCTTTTCCCACTGACATCTTTTTTTTTCCCCAGAGCAATTAATAGTTTTGTTTGCTCAAATTTTCAAAAGGAAAGTATTTCTGTAGAAGGAAAGAAAAGCTCATGGTATGGCAACTACATGCTAATTAGATGCCACTGAACACTGGGGATCTACATCCTAGCTTTCCCAGTGGTCGACCAGTAACCCCTACTTAAGACAGAGGAACCAAAGAAGATAGTCCACTGGTCTACCCCCAAATCATGCACTTAAAAGCTTAGACATTTTTCTGTGCTCCCATCAGTTCTCCCAGTCATCCCAC
The DNA here is from genome assembly GCA_008921705.1 of Burhinus oedicnemus. Taxonomy (NCBI): domain Eukaryota; kingdom Metazoa; phylum Chordata; class Aves; order Charadriiformes; family Burhinidae; genus Burhinus; species Burhinus oedicnemus. The sequence continues at coordinate 25,954 of VFFE01007195.1, forward strand.
ACTGTCTGCTCCTCTGGCACCCTTCATTTTTATGCACATTTCAACCACGCTATTTCTCTCCCTAGAGTTCTGGCTCCAGCACTCTTGGTTCAGCAAGGGCTGACAGTGATTTACAAGTACTGCTAGATTTCGCCTTTTAAAAATACTCATGCTGTTGGGAAGAACATAAGCTTCAGATGTGTTTGTGTGTGTGGGAAAGGTGCAGATACTCCTGCATCCCGGTCCTCCTGTTTTCAGAAACACCCATTAACCAGCAGATATCAGGCTACCAAGGTCACCTCTCCTTGGCAGGAGCAAGCCTTCAGCATTTGTGTACCCTCAAGCAACTGCATAGGTAGCCCACATACCTGCTCAAGCAGCTGTTGTCTCCTTCCTCACTAAGTCAAACATGGCTTTGAAGTGATGAGGCAAAGGCAAATATTGCCATTCCCTCCACATTCCCATTTGACTTGAATTTCTGTACTGTTTGTAGCATCCCAGCCCACTCCCCGTTGCCTGAAAAGCATCACACAGTCACTGTCTCTCAATTACTCAAAACAATTGAATGCATTTTAATAAAATTCAAACAAGTTTTTAAAAATCCCTTAATACACTAGGAATTATTATGGGCTGCTGGTGGGAAAGGAGCTGCTGGAACACAGAATAATGCAATGAGTACTTCAGGTTTTCAGAAGGCAACATCTGGCAAATAAAAACTGCTAAACACGTCAAACACCTTTCACATCACCAATGCCCAAGATGTTTTTAATCAGATTTCTCGTGCCAGTGTTTTTCCCGATCCAAGCTGCCCCATTTTGACTTTCATATCAGATGACTGCTTGATACTGGTATTTAACAGCAGTCAGCATTAGCAAGGATGTGCGGCTGCTCCAAGAGTTCATGCAGGAAGGAGGTAGCTGTCCTTTTTTGAATTTCTAATTGATAAGATGGGGCCACCAAAAGAATGAATAAACAGGAAGGTGAGGAAAGGAGAGAGTGAGTCGAGAGGAATTGTGTTAGAGATAAAACATGAATGGGAAGAATAGGCAGTAGGGAATAGGTTATAAAGTAGGAATGATACAAAGCCTGCAGTGAGGACAGCAGCGAGCAGCTAGTTCAGGAACCCCTAGACAAGAAAACTGAAACAGCACAGTATTTTGCTAAAAATCTATCCAAATTGAGGCAACAGGCTGAAAACAAACCCTTCAACCCCAAGACTCTCCCTGCATCCCAGTTACCAGGGCATCAGGAAGTCAGTGCATGAGGTCAGCCCAACCCCAGAAGGAAGGGAGAAGTCCAGCTTTACACTTTGTATTTATGAAGCACTGAGGTGGTGTCAAGACATGGTAATGAAAACCCTTCGAGCTGCACTTGACAACTGAGTATTTCCCTGTGTGTAACCTCCAAATATCTAACATGGAAAGTATTTCCTACATTAAGGCTTCTCCAGATAGTGCACTTGCACTTACCTTAGTACCTCAGAAATAGGACGTTCTTGCTCTGCTACTTGGGACACTAAATCCATTAGGCTGTTATAGGTTTCCTGTTAATGGGACTTTTGGCATTTAAGGCAAACAAAGGTTCATTATCTATCACTGCGAAATAAGCATAGAGGAAATTAAACAATAGTTTGAAAAAAGAAGTCATGACCAATGCAGACTATCTGAATTCAATTTCAAGTGATCTTTTCCCAACTGCATACTGCAAAACTTGTACTTGAAATAAAAGGCTTTCACTGTACATTTTTTCAGGGAGAGAAAAAGCTTCACTTCAATTGCCTTCCTCTGCAGCACGCATGGAAAGTTTCAAGTCTCAGCACTGGCTCTTAGCAAGTTCCTCCTCTTGTTCTCTCCCCAACTTGAGTCAAGTTACTACCGAGTCTTAAGAATAAAACAATTTTTTTTGTTCAGAAAAGCTTGGCTTTTGAATAAGTAAACACACACCACAGAATCAAACTAGGTCCTGTTCATAGATTATTTACAAAATATTACTATTAGTCGAAACTAAAAGCCAGATGTTTGAGAACCTTCCAAATCAATTCTGGACAGGTAGAGAAAGCAGCTCCATGACCCAGCTTCACAAGAGAACTTAAGGACAAGGACACCAAACACCAGCAGGTCTAAGGTAAATGCCTGGGTCTGGTAGCATTGCTCCTACTAAAGAGGTAGGTACTCAAAAATGGGATTCTCATTAAACATGGCAGTTCAAGCCAACCAATGCAAAACGCCAAAAACATGTGTGAAATCCCACATCCTCCCCAAACCTGGACATACTCCTGCAATGCTAATTTGGGCTGCATAACCACCTGGATCCCAAACGCTCACCTCATGACACTCATTTTTGCTCCATCACAGCTTAGCTGTAAGAGCACTCAACTAGCAGGACAAGGCAGGCTATAAGATCTCCTGAACATGCAGGGATTGACAGCACCCTCCCCAGAATCAAATCTCAAATATGAGTCAGGGCAGGGGGGGATAATTAAATAAACAGTTGATGCTAGGTCACCTGGTAGGATGGACATTAGCCTGGCCATTTTCTCCCCAGGAGACTCAGAAGCCATCTGTACCTGCTATCTTACAACAGCAACTAACCACTATACAAACTTATCAAAGATGCAGCAGTTAACTCCAACAGCAGTTAAAAACATAACATTGGTGTGTATCCAGTTACACACCAACAGAACAAGAATTAAACTTCTCTGCAAAGCAAGACAGATAATAGTACGTTCCCTCCCTCCACAAAGAAACTTTCAATTTCTACTTTCAGTTTCAGCAATTGATTTCCCTGCCCCCCCCCCCAATTGCCTAATTTTTTTCAGATAATACATAACCATAATACACTGCCAAATGGCAACACCGGTGTCACTCTGATCTGTGGTTTCAGGAAACAATATCAATTTAGTTGCATAGGAGGAAGGGGAGCCAAGTTAGACATCTTGTTCTGTTTATTTCCATGTTACTTCTGCATAATTGATAGCTATTCATAACTTAAGTTTATTTGACTCCAAATCTGCCTCTCTCTCACTCAGTATCTGGTTAAAATTGTTGTTTCCATAAAATTTGATGCAATGGAGGCCGAGTAGGATTTCTATTTGGGTCCAGAGTGAGAAAGTGCAATCTTGTGGTACGGCAAAAGCAGCAGATTTTGTAGAAAAATACTATAAAGACTATTGCAAAACCTTTATGTCCTGGGTATTCAAGGAACACATGATTCTAAGGAAATCTTGTTGCTTTCTTGATCCTCTGATCTTGGACCTTAAAAAGGCAATCATAATCTTATAACAACTTAGAACAGGGCTAAAATAATCTGACACAATTTCTTTAGTATCAGAGGACCCATACCAGAGGATAATTTCAGACTAACCATCCTGAGAACAGTTAAAGTGATATTAAAAACTAAACCAGAAACTTTTCATAGAAAAGGAGTAAACACAAAAGGCTCCTACAACAACACACTCCACACAAGAAACCCAAACTAGAATATATAAATTCCCTCACAATCCAGGAGGGAACAATAATATACCATGAAAGATGAGGAAAGCCCAACACTCCTCACCACTGGAAAGCCTGGCTCCAAGACACAAAACCTGGCTTAGCAACTTGGACCAAGCTCAGGAACAGGAGGGGAGTGGAACTGCCACAGGGCAGCACCATGCCAAAGAGTGTCAGCACAACGATGCGACATCCAACACATGCTTTCTGAATCCACCGCTGCCCCATCCCAATTACTGTGTCAGTGACAGCTAAGGGATGCTTATTATCTTTCTGCCTACCGCAGCACCTGTAGATGCACTTCTCCAGTAATGCAAGTATCAGCTGCACTTCTGAAGCGCTCGCCTGATCCTGCTCACAATGAGGTCAGCAGCAAAACTCTCAAGTGACACTGGAGCACGATGAAACCAACAGTGATAATTTTAGCGTTTGTTTATATATTGAAGCAAAAGCAAATTACTCCTTCCTAATGGGAGACACATCAGTGTCCCCACATCAGTAGGTAAAGAGAAAACAAAAACAACAAAAAAAGGACTGAAATAAATATCATGTGAGTCCTCAATCAGATATCCAAATGGAAACAGCTTGTACAAAAATAAGCTATGTAAGAGTACAGAAGACAGAGTTTCTCTCAACAAGCCTTTGCCCCAATGACGTATGTAATTTCTGTTACATTATCAGTGGCAGGTAAACTGGACAAGGCAGAAAGACCTATGCAATAGTTACACAACAAGCATCTCTAGCTGTACAGTGCTTTCTATTGCAAACATGCTTTGAAGATTTAATTTAATTATTGTACCTCAAGTTTTCTATGCTTTTCTCAGGTAGAAAAGCTCACAAGCTATTTAAGTAGCACACTTCCTCTTCTTGGTTCCTTTGTGGCATCACCAGTTTTACTAGGAAATTAAAGTTTCTTATCTTCTGTCCACCTTGAAACTTTAATACAACCTTCGTATCCTATTAGAGTTTTCCATAGTCATTTGGCAGCAACACCAAAGATCTTATTGAAGCCTTGGTTACATGAAAAGATGTATGGGTAGAAAACAATGTTTGGAGTAAGGTCTCTGAGGACTGTATGCCAAATTTATTTCAAGTATTTTGGGGACTGAAAGGAGCAGAAATGTCATTTTTATGACTGAAGATCTTTTCAAAGACAAAGAACTTAGGTAGAGCCTCCCCACAGAGGGTCTCCAGACTTCCTTGATCTTCTCCAAGCTTTGCTCTACATTTGGATCACATCTATGAAGAATTCTCTCTTCAGCACATAACATCCAACTCTCTACATGTTTCAAAGGGGTAGATGATTAGGGGCTTGTATTTCAAAATTGGGCATTAATACAGCTTAGCACTGCTCTATGACGTCAAAAACACAGGACAAAAGCTTTCACTTGGCCTGAAACAGTGGAGGGACCATCACACTTATCAGAAGTAAAGCCTGGGCTCTTCTACTGGCAGCATGTGGAGCAGCCCCAGTGCAGCTGCAATGACACCAAGCCCACTGGAAGGATGTCACCCTCGGATGGTGTAAGCAGGGAAGAAGCTGGCATGTAAAGAAGCATCCATGTCCAGTCTCCCAGACCTACAGGACATGATGAAGCAATGTTCTGCTCAAACCAGTCAAAGATACTTCCCCGAGTGTCAGAAGCAGAGGCTGATGAAGACAAATTATCTTGATGGCTGTTGAGGAACATGACGAGATGTACTCACACAGGTTACATGTCCAATGCCTGGGCCTATGGTGGTGCAGCAAGTGAACACAGGGGTCTGACCGGACAACTTGGCCACAGAGGTCATGACTGCCACCTCAGTGCTCCGGCTGGGTTCCAACCCTGGCTGTGGCCTTGTGGGTCGCTGGCCGATGTCACATGCAGGAATTTGGCAGTGCATGCACTTCTGCTCAGCATTGCGGCCCCAGGAGACCTGCCCTCCCCCAGACATCTGGTTGAAGTTAGTCTTAAGAATCTCAAACTATTTTGGGTCTCAAATTCAGGCTTTTTATTAAACTTATTGTTACAGATCTTAAACCAGAAGAAATGTTTACAGGCAGAGCAGTTTCAAGGGCTGTGTCTTGTTTAAATGAGCAGCTTAGTTTGGGTTTTTTATTGTTTTTTTTAAAATCACAGAGCCAATTTACCACAGGCAATTTGACTCCCCACCAGCAGGGACAGCCACATGATCTGGGTGCCCTGGAGATATGAAACACACCTGGATTAATAAATGACACAGGCCTGGGACCAGTTTTTGGCAGAGAGGTCACCTGGCATAGAAACCAGCAGCTGCATCCAAGCTGTGTACTGGGAACAGTCTCTGGTCCACGCTGACTCCCAGATCCTGTCTGGGGATTGTTTGACACTGTGTGAATTGGCTCATGGCAAGAACAGTGTCTGGTACCAATAACCATATGGTACAGCCAGACATATCCCCGTGCCTGAATACACACCCTCATGCTATTTAATTTGTTAGAAACACAGTCATTATAGCAAGCAGCCCTGGGTTCAGCTGCCCGTTTCTCCCAGCTGGTTCATGCAGTTGTTGAGAAGAGGAACAATACTGATTCCACTGAAGTCTGCCCTACATACACCACCCTGTGCAATCCGGGGTTTGTTTAGAAGAATTGGAAAGTTGGAACAACAAGGGGTTTGCTGTCTCTGTTCACAAGAGCCCTCCTTTCTTCAATAATATCTCAAGGTGGTCCATATTTTCTCACTTTCCCTCCTTCATTTTAATTAGCCTGAGGTCAGTGTAAAGCATTGGCCAGCAACTGAACAAACAGCAATTTCTGGCTTAACTAGAGTAATCATACACTGCCATAAAGGGAAATCAAACTAAAAAAAAAAATAAAATTACCATTGCCAGGTTAACGCTTCAGAGTATCACAAGAGCTAGCTTTCAAAAATTAGGAGCCTGCCTGCAAACACAGGCAGTATCATTTATTTCTGGAAGAATACCATTGAGTCTGAGGTGTCAATACATGCATATACACCACTTTTTGAAACCACCGTTTGCACTTTTTAATCCACATGCAAAACACTCGAACACAGATCACTAAGCAATTACCCATGTCATTTGCTATTCCCACATCCAGAATTTTTGTCAAAATGGTTATTTATCTACTTCTCCCACATGACTTTGTATACAAAACACTTGCCTACATAGTTAATAGTCCTGGTTTTGTGATTAAGAGCTGAATAACAATTACACTTGTTTCTAAAAGAATCTGGCTCTTTATGTAAAAATGTCTGTTCATGTCAAAAAGTGGGCACAAACACAAGCTCAGTTTTCGAGCAAAGGAAAGATTGTGGGAGACATTGACTGAGGCAGACCAAGCCACTTGTTAGGTTTATCCAAGCTTCCTGCTGGTCACCTCAATATTTGCGGTCCTTGGGTTGTTCATTCGGATGTGTTCACAACTTGTAAAAAGTAGACAACAATGTTCATTCCTGATTCCTCAAAAAAGACTTTATAAGTTATCAGGTTTTTAGAAGGATGAATATAAGCTGTGACCAAAAGGATGCTGTAGATGAAACTAGTCAGAGATGGGGACTTCTCAGCTTGGTTTGCTGTTAATGGAAACTTATTAAGGAAATCCTCACCAAGCTTCTCTCTTATCTACCAAAGAACCTACTGGAGAGGAGGGAAAGAAGGAGTAAAATCATCCTAACTCACAGAAGAGCTTTCAGAATTCAGATGAAGTTCATGCATTTTCAGGCACTACAGCATGTAAATTTTTTTAAATCAATCAGTACATTCATAACTCCCTTTTCTGACTGCTTTCTCTGATATCTAATATTGGTTAGCCACAGTATTTGAGGAAAAGTTAACCGCTGGAAACCTAAGGACCACAACCAGCAGCATTTATAGCATTCCTTGTTTAACAAAAAACCCCTACGTTTGCTTTTAATCTTCAAGTCCAAAACTGACTTTGGAACTGAAGTAGTGGCACAAGCTACTGTGGGATTTCTTACCTTCTCACTAGTCTTGTGGTCCCTCACCATGCAAGCAACTGTAAAGAGCGTACAGAGGGAAAGATGAGGTGCCATGCAACAGAGATCCCAGACGTCCCCCAGAGCACTGTCCACAGCTGTGCAACCTGCAGAAACCCTGCCTGCAGCAGAGCTGAGGGCATGTGTCTGCAACAGCCCACCACACTCAACAGGGCTCCTCATCTGCCAGTGCTTCACAGCTCAGGCTGCCATGGGACTCCAAGCAACACAGCATGCTTTCCAAAATGTTGTGTGCTTTTGCTTTTTGGCTACAAAGAAATCTAGCAACAACAGGAATCAGAACATGAACCTGAAGGTTCTGTAAGTGCTTGTATATGTCTGAACTGATGTCCCTGCTGAAGTCCGGCAGGATCACTTACTAGTTGATATTTTGAAAGCATGATGATGGATTTATCTATTCCCACTCATTTACTGGCAGTTGCAGAAGTTAGTGAGAAGAGATTTGTTTATGAAGTCTGATTCATTTCCTGAAGGGAAGAGACTGCGCTCTTCTTCAAAATGGATTAGTGCCTATACATTGTGTAACCAGCCACTGCTATGTGACACGCTGTGCCAAGTACAGTGGTCTACCACCCATCGCAGTTGATACTCCTAAGCTAGCTGCTTCCCCTGCTTTCTCCTGCCTGAAGAAATCCAGCGTACATCCACTCTTAGCCAGCAATGGCACTAATAAATTCTCAAAAACTCCTATCGGTCCTGACTTCAGATGCAACACAACCTAGAAAACATGAAGTACTACCAGACAGGCTTTTGATCATCAGACACTGCTAAAAGCCTCGGCTGCTAAGGCAGCACAAAGAATGGCCCAGGCAAGGCTTTGCTAAGCCTGACACACACTTTTGGAGCTTAATTATAGTTATTCTGACTGAATGGGACATAAAATAGGGCTCAGTGGACAGAATAAAATGCATTATTTCACTGCAGCAAAAAGCATCAACTTTTTAATTGCAGTCATTAAATAACCTTAGTCCAGGCTCAGGGTACAATAAAGCCAAAGGTGTAAATTTTGACTTGATAGATACATTATCTTCTCATCCCCCTCCCTCAGCACAATTCATGTTGGGCCAGCTTTAGTCTTCTCTTCCCCCATTAGCACCTACCATACTGCTCTATTTCAATCTCTAGCTTTTAGTACATGCAGAGAAGCAGGTACTCATGAAGAAAACCATTACCACAGCACATTAAAAGCAATCCTTCAGCTCTGGAAGCCAATGCAGGGCTCTTCAGCAAAGGCTCTTCCACCTCCCCTTGAACTCCTGGCTGGCAGAAAGCAGGCTACACCGAAGCCGCTGCCTGACCAAGGACTCCTGTGCCACAGGAGTTTGAAGCAATGGGACCAACAGGACAAGAGCAGGCGCAAGGGCTGTATGCCTGATGTTGCAGAACAGCACAGGCATGAGATTTCCTACTGGACTTCCAGTAGGAACTGTAGAAGTGCAATCAGCCTTTGACAGCAGCTTATTGCTGGTGAAGCTACTGAAACAGCCAGTGAAGTAAAGGCATGATTCCTAAGTCCAGCCAAGACACCATGTATAGGTGTCTCCCCTGACATCAAAATGCTGCAGCTGTCTTTAGTCAACCCTGCATGCAGTAAAAACTAGGTTGGACCACAGGCTACGTCCTTACCACCAAAGCAGAAAGCACCTCCTCAGAAATTTTACTTTCATCCTATGTCATGTATGGGCTACTGTAAAACACGAGACCTTTGCAATGTCAATTTGAACCACTCGTTGATTGACTCCGTAGCCCACATCTGCTCTAGTAAAACACAGAGCTGACGGGGGGGGACGACAGAATTTCCCTCTATCAAACAGGAAAACAGGGATGGAGTAGGGGAGCGAGAAGATACAGCTTAATAACACTAAGGATCATGAGGAAAATATTTGAAATGAAGATAATTCAGCACATAAGCAAAATGGGTACAAACTACTTACAAATAAAATGTAAGCCATCATTTCCAGTTTCACAGCACTGAGATTCCTGAACTTTCCAACAAATACAAAGGGGGCAAAATACTTAATGAGGACCTTAACAGAGATAAGGGGCTACTGTTCTGAATGAAAAGTCAATCAATCCCTTCCAGATCTTTGTGTAATAAACTGGCCCAGAAACACACATATAGGCAAATATCTTACAGAATATTGAGTTCAATACTATATTCAGCCAACACCTGCAAGGGGAGAAACCTCAGTGTATATGTTCTTGGAGAAGCATCCAAATCAGAGGAGATATCTATAACATAAGCTTTGCTGTACTGCTTCAGAAAGGCTTAACAGCAACAGGAAGGAAAGCATCAGAACGGACTAATTTTCAGTGCTCTCCTGATTCATCTTATCTTGCATCACAATAAACCTACTGGATTTCCTCTTTCAGTCACTGCCTATATCTTTTTTTATTCCAAGCCATGGATAAGCTAAATAGTGTCAAAGTTGGAGACCACTGATACCTACATATCTAAGTTTTGAAACCATTGTATCAGGAAGATATGTACCACTTATCTGAAACAACACCAAAACCCTCTCTCATGTCCCATTGACTAGCATGCATTAGCTTGCATAAATGTAATTATGTTTTTGCTACAACTTACTACCTTTTAAGCTAAAGTAAAAGCTTTAGCACCAATTAGACCTTACTAGAGCTTTAAAAAAAAAAAGAAAAACAAAAAAAGAAAAAGGTGTTTAGTTTAAGACCCTAAAGTTCTCCACAGGGCAGATGCACTACGTACTTAAGAATACAATTAAGCCTTTATTTGCTATTATAAGTGAATTTGAAGCTGAAGGTGAATTTCTCAAATTTGCACTCACTGCTGGAGGTGCAAAATCTCATTATCTGTCATGTTCTAAACATAGGCAAGGATCTTCTTTCCATATCCCTTCAAGGCAGGGCACTGTATTTGCTCTGCCACCTGAATCCAGATAATTCTAATCCAGATAATTCAACCTGGTGGCAAAATAGGCCAATTCACATTAGGACAGCCTTTTCTCAGATTTCTCTCTGCAGGACTCAACTCCTAGGGAGACTGCTATTTACAGACTTGCAAAGGTCAAAAGCATTGCCTTCTGGGGTTGATCGATCACTGCTGTTATTTCAAAAACCTGCTAAGAACATTGATCTTTTACCTCTCAGTAAGAGGGAATGGTACAGGATTTGGGGGGGGTGGGGGTGGGGAGGACAACTTTAGATCAAACTTCTTACTAAACTTAGCAGCAGAACAGCAATGATCTTCTACCTAGAACTGTGCTTTGGCATCGCCTTCGATTCAGTGCTCAAAACCTTAAGAGTTCCCTGAAAAACTTAATTTAAGTGGCGAATACACATGGTATGACAAGCAAAGCCCATATGTTCAAAGTCTGGCCAAGGTTAGTTACACAATGCTATTTCCTGCAGCCTCTAAGAGAAAAATTAAAACACCACTTTTTTTAATCCAGCCTCCACAACTGTTCTTCCTCTTATGAGGATGAAGGCTGTATTTTGTCTATCTAAAATTTCAGCACAGTCTAATTTGCAAATATCCAAATAGCCAAATATCCGTTTTGACCATTATTTATGCACAGTTTCAAGCCATCAGGCATGCAGACTGTGACATATGAAGAACGCCGAGAGATGCGTATGGTTTCATGATTATGTAAAGCTCCATCCCTGGAGGACTGCCTGGTAAGCTTGCCCTCTCCTGCTTCTCCTTTCACAAAAGTGTCCTTTTCCTTCTCCAGGCTTGCTCCAGCCACTCACCCAACCTGCTTGCTGGGGTACTTGCTCTTCCTGTGCAGATGTTTGTTTTATAGTTTTCCCATTTACTGCATTTCATACTTCACCTAACAAAAGTATAAAGAAGGAAGTTTTATTTTCTCTTTCCTAAAACAAGCCATGCCGGACAAGGCTCTGCTGAACAGGATGCATCCCACTGTGTGTGGCTATTCTCAGCAGCCCACGGCTGCCACTCCCGTCCTCTTCCATGGTGCCCCATCCCAGCCTACCTCATCCTGCAGCAGCACGGCTGCATCCATCACTCCCTCACACCATGCGCAAAAGGGAAACAGCTGGAGTTTTTCTTGCTTCTGTCTTTGCAACAGACTACGCTAGGAACTACCGCAATTGTCATCAAATCCCTGGGCAAATACACGCAGATACTCAGAGTTTTATACAAAATGACTCAATATTTGACAGGTGTGTGATAGAATCACCATGGGCAAGGCAATTAAATGTGGCTTCTGGTGTGCTTTAATGCAAATGGCCTTCCAATCTCTGAGAGGTTACAGAGTACAGAACATAGTGATGCACATAAGATACTTGTGCAAAAGCCAGTTGCTCTCCTTAGGGCATTGCACATAATTTACGAAGCTTTGAGCACAGGAGTGGTGCACATCTGCATTACGCTCTCCCATTTTCTGCTTCCCATTTGTTCTCTTCAGACTGTTATAAACAACATTTTATGAAACTTGTGCCACTTGCGAGCAGTTCTCTTGCATGTATTATCGCATAGCTGAAAGATGTTGCTGGGAAACCTGTGCACAGATCACTGTCAGCAGATACCATGCAGGAACTGGTGCAGCTGGAGAGAGGGAAAGAAAGAAGAGTCTGCCTCAGTAACCAAAATCCTATAAGGTAAGTCAAACAAGCTACTGACGTATTTCTATTGTGCTAGAACTTCACATGCTATTTGAAACCTTCAGTCCGCTAAGTGACCCTCAATGAAAGGCCAGCCTTACTGAACGAGCCCGATAGCTTCAAAACTGTTGCAATACCTTTATTTTAAGGTAGCATCACTGCCTCCTCTAGCCATCTTTAGCTTTAGGAGAAAACTCAATAAGTTTCCTGCAACATTACATTTTTAGTTATATGCTGGTTCTGTAGTGCACATACTCCATAATCAGCATTTGTTTTTCTTCCAGGGGCCACAGGGCACACACAGAGGTGGCATTGTGCAGTCTCCTCTCAGCGAGAAGCGTTGTTCAGCTGCAGAACTGGAGAGACTGCAGGGGAAGGTCACCAAGCCTGACAGATACAAGACACGCTGATGAGAGATCCAGTCTCTGTGTAAGCAGATGCCAGTGAAATTAAGATGGGGTCAGGGAAGACAAGAAGGAAAAGGAGAACTGGTTAATATGGGAGGTGGATGCACCATCCTGAAACTTGCTGCAACTCAAGAGTGTTGTTCAGCAACTGGCAGAATAAGAGGCTACCAAAAGGCAAACAGAAAGTGTAGTAAGTAGCTCTTCTTATTCCAAATAAAGCTTGTAAGATACAATACATAAAGAATAATCTCTAAAACACAGAGACAAGTAAAAACCACTACATCTCTGACTCTAAAAGCTCAAGCACCTAATGTTCCACTCTATTTTGATGCCATTCCACTGCTGAAATTGGGTCTGTACAAATCGTGATCCAAGTCATGTCATATCACATTTTTGCAGCTGCCACCTTGCAGTTAAGACATAAACTTAATAAAACTGCAGGAGTTGCACCAATTTGTGCATTGACCTACATGAGCTAGCAGTTGCAGGATAGCTCAAATCAGAAAGACAAGACTAAATGCTTGGGCTTTAAATCTTTAACTGTCACTAAGTACTCTGGGGAGAGCACCATAAGGCAAGAGATACATAAGCTTTGGCAAACTTCAAGTCACCTCCTGGTGGCACAAAGTGCCACAGGGGAGTTAAAAAAAATACATTGCAAGGTCTCCCACAAGATACTAAGTAGAGTTTATCCGCAACAAGTACCAAGCAAAACATTTTCTGTGCTACTCCCAGGATTTTGGCATTTCAACAGGATACATGTTAGTCAAATCAGGAACAGTTACTTTTCAACATCTGCAACAATTTCTGATTCCAAGAGCTTTTGGATCTCCTGTCTTCTCTTAAACCTCTTGCCAGTATCCACTTCTTTCACTCCAACAGCCAGCACTAACCTCCACCCTGAGATTTATTCCAAACACAGTCATCGAGTTGCAACACATTCATTTAGTTTAAAAAAATTCAGAGCAAACAAGTTGCATCTACGGCAATAGGTCTCTTACGAACCTTTGCACTGTTCTTGTAGAGTTCCTTCATTTCCGCTCAACAATTTTATTGGTGACTTGTTTTTATAAAAATCTAAAGGACCTCCAGGCAAGGACAAGTCTTTTACACCTCTGAAGAACATCCGCACCTTCTGCGCTGCTTGAACTACCGCTCATGCTGCAATAACCTGGGTGTGAAACCTACAGGCTTGGACCAATAAACATACACAAACAGCCAGCATCAAAATCGGTTCTCACACCACCTGCACTTCTGGTGCAAACCAACAGCCACACACAGCACAGAGTGGCCGTCAGTGACAACCCTGTGCTTAGATGAGGATTACAAACCTGTATTGCGGCCACAGGTCTGCAAAACACTCACTCTCTACCGCTCCACCAGAGGAGAAAGGAAACCCAGATAGTTTACCAAGGGTCTGTGGCTCCTCACATCCTGCCTGGATGCAGCACTGACTGAAGAATCCCACCTTCCCATTAGAGGTCTTTCACAGGCATGAACTATAATGCTGTATGCTTTATGTTCTGGATCTGGACAAGAAAACCACAAGGAGTAAAAGATTGCTTTTGATACATTTAAGGGTGGAAAGATCACACTTCTTCATACTAGAAGGCACGTCAGCAGGATGCCAAAGACAACCCCCACATTTCTTGTCACATATGCACGTTCCCATTCCTAGTTCACCATTACTTTAGTGAAGTCAAGATTTCATCTACACAAGATGGTCATTCATTTTTTGTACCCCCTAAAATACCTGCTAGTTAGCATACCCAGAAGACAAGCCTTGGACAACAGCCTAGGTGCACATCTGCATTTAAAAACCTCTTAAGTATACATCTGTATTTAAAACCCTCAAACTGTAAACCAAACCTGGCAATACAAGCTCTGCACAGTTTTGTCTATGTGAGATGAAGACACTAATATGAACGTACATGACAACCCATCTGGGCTCACTGTTTATACAGCAATCCATACAAAGCTGAGACATCTCAGTTCAAAAGGAACTTAAGATGATACCAGGTAGTGGAGAGGACAAAGGTCTCTGTTCACTTACCTAAAAAAAAGAAAGAAAAAAAAAAAGAAAAAGATCCTATGGCATAAATATTTTTCTCCTAGGTTTTGTCACCTTCCAGGAGACTAGAATGCCTGTTTTTTAAAAAAGAAAGGATTTTGACAATTTTCAGTTGACTGTGAAAGCTTTTATCTCCCCTGAATACTTTAAGGAGAACAGCTCTTGACTGCAACACCTGCATTTCCAAGGTCTGTAGCATGGAAGTGGGCACAGAACTCCCACCCAAAAGAGGGCACAGACCAGAGTTCATAATTATCAAGAAAGTTGCCCACACTAGCACGTCTAAGATTTCCTCACCTACGATATAGCTAGTGGAAAAAAAGATGACTAGCAGCAAAGCGCTGGTTTACCACAATGATACCTAGCCCCCTCCTGCCAGTCTTGCATGGTAACGCATGATCAGCACGTTGGACATCCAGCTGAATTAGCACTCACATCACTGCCAGGCTCTTGAGAGACACAGAAGTGTGCCAACACCAAGCAGAACTGCTTGCACTGAAAGCTGAGTGAGTCAGTGCACTTCTCCCACAGTATCCCCATGCTCAGGTAAGATTAATGGCACTAAATCTTCTCCGGAGCACAGAGTTAGATATGTCTCAACTTGACATGCCAGTGACCTACTTTTCAGACGTGCCCAACACCCACATCTCCCTCTGAAGTCAACAGAAGACAAGGACGCTCAGCAATTTTAAAATGGTAGCACATGCTTTTAACACACAGGAAGCTGATGACAACTTAGGGCCAGCTGTGCACATTAGGAAAATCCCACTTTAGCTTCACGTGTAGCACCTAGGGCATTCAATGCTATGGATCACTCAAGACTCCACATGTTTGGATATATGTCTGTTAATTCCACACATCTGCTGGCAGGTGAAAGAGCATGGATGAAAGCTAATAATTTATTTCTTATAGCCCTCCTGCATTAGATTTATACATTCTTGGATAACAAATGCTGCCACTCCTTTAACTCTCACCTGCCTAGACTGGTGCACCCCTCTTCCTTAGAAGAAAAACACAAAATAAAATTACATCTTATCCCTCCCAATGCACACCAGCTGTACTGTAAGGAGATAGAGGCTCGCTCTATTTTACCCTACTAAGGAATCAGCCAAATTAACTAAGATTAGGACAAAATGCACATCGTTCAGCTAACATGACTGACTAGGATTCAGAAGATAAAATATGTAAAGCGTACAGGTGATGCACACCGAAAAGAAACTCCAACTTTGCAGCTTAAGTAAAGTTTAGATAATCTAGTTAAATACATAACCCTCCATGAGATTCCTTCTTTTCCCATCTACACCATTTTTTATGAAGTATAACCACACTCTCTATTATTACTTAGTTTTCATTGTATTTGTTAAAATACGTGCATGTATGTGCTACAAATACAACAATTCAGGGCTGTATAATGCATGACTGTCTGCAAGCTATAGCTGAAACCACTTCCGTGTCTTTTAAAACCAAATAAAACCACTGGTGCCATGTGAAATAGAGCCACATCACGCACTAAAGAAAACCTATAAAGTGGTACCTAGTTGTTGTGTATGTTAAGACTACTAGCAACTTCAACAACGATATGTTCAGCAAACCAACGGAGAACTCCCTCCTCTTTGTCTTGAGAAGATCCGTCCTCCCCAGCCAGAAGCAAGTGCTGGAGATGGCAAGTTGTTCCAGCTGAAGTTCTCTGCAAGAGTTTCAGAACATTTCTCTCATATGAGCAGTACATATCACAGGCTGGGAAACATGGCCAAAACTCACTTATTTGGCTAATGAGAGACAGATAACATCTCCATAACTGTCCTTTACAGTTTCCAGGAATCTCTAAAAGCTATCTACATTCCAAGGCCATTAAACAGCCACTTCAACACTAACACTAGAAGGCAGGTCCAAACAGGAAAAGGTACTGTAAGGCTCTGCACAAGCCTAACCATAAGCCACAGGTATTGAAAGTCTGGTAAACTGTGCTTCCACCCCAGGTATCCCGAAATCTGCAAGTTTGAGTCCCAACCTGCCATTCCTTCCAAATAACTTTCAGACTCTGAACCTTTTAATTACAATAAAAATGCTAATGCAGGCGGAAAATGAAAGAAAAAGCCATCAATCAACATCTGCATGCCTGAAGAAATAAAAGGCATGATCATAGCTTACAGCATCTCAAAGACACTGCAAACCAGCCCCACAAGCAGGCAATTTACCTGGTTAGTGCCTTTAAACAGAAAATAGCCTGGGAACCTCCGGACTTAATATAGTATTTTAGTGTCCGTAGAGCTATCCTGTATCACCAGCAAAACTTCAGACATGTATCAGCAGATTTCTTTACCCAGTTTCATCAGCAAGCAGGACCTAACTGACCTACACCAGAGGTTTGCTCTGGGATGGGAAGGAATAGGGATGGCTGCTCTTAAACTAGCAAGTTTCTTAGTGTGAAACCTCTGGTTTCTGCTTCACCACTCATTTCTAGAACCTGATACCTCAGTTATTAGTGAAACAAAGATCTCTGATCAATCCCTTTCTCTATATAGAAATATCAACTTAGAGAATCAACCTATTCTCAACAAGCCGTAAGTGCTAAAACAACAGAAACTACATATTTTCTCTAAGATGTGTGGAGAGGCAGAGATTGAAAGGGAAACCTATATGAGAACAAATGAATTTCATGAATACTTTCTCACAGATAAAAAGAAACGGCTGAGTAAGCCTAACAAGCTACAATGGGCAAAACCACTCAAACTTTATTCAGCTTCACAACAAATACATAAAAAAATGTAAAGACAATAAAATCATGAGCATATAGCAACGTAAAACTCTGCTTAAAGTCACCTTGACAGTGTACTTGTTTTATGGAGCTCAGTTCCTCTTGCTATGAGGCATGACAGTTCACTTGAAGACCATAGCTTAGATGAACTTAAATAATCTTAAATTCGCACATATTTGACAACGAGCTGAAAACTAACTCACAGTGAGGACAAAGACAAGATGAAACAAATACAGTTTTTCAGAAAGCTAGCTGAGACATAAAAGCAGACACTCAACAAGATAACAGGCGTCCAAGAGAAACAGTCCACCAAAAAAACCCTTGAGAATCAAAACATATTCAGACACCGGTCAACGTTTGTCTTTCAAGCTGGGGACACAGCTTACACCATGCACCCGAGTTGCAAAGAAACTCTGCTTAAAATAATTATTTATGGACTTCGGGATGGAGTTTTGAAGCTCCAGCTGCAGGGCTGAATGAAGTTTGAGCTCTTTCAGCAGAGACGGAGCTGCCTCTGGGCAGCCTCAGACCCCGCAGAGCCCGGCAAAACGGCCCGACAACATTCTCCTCTTTGGCAGCTTTACAACACGGGATTTAACTCCAAGATCTTATCACAGACACATGGTATTTTTAAACAATTACCGAGAAACGTTTGGAGAGGGGAAACGGGAACCAAAACTACTGTTTTAGCCAATGCCACGGCAATCTTTAGGCAAGGTCAAAGACCTCCGCAGCCCCCCCGGCAATCCTTGTGATGAAGGCGATCTCAAATGCCATTTTACCCACGTCAAGAAGTCACTCAAGTCCTGCAAGTTTCAGCAGCGCAGCAGCCCACCCACCGCCCTGACCCACACGGCGGTGGAGGAGGAGACGGACACCAAGCTGAAGACCCCTGTCCCAAGCTCCTTCTCCTCCAGGACCAGCTGTAACTGCCTAAAGCGACGTCCCCATGCTGGACCACCGCGACCCGCCTGGACTCCGGCGGTGGAGTCTCTAGTCGCATCAGTGATGGTGGTGGTCTGTCAGCCACCAGCACTCGCCGGCGACGGTGGCGGATCACCACCGCAGGACCTCTCACCTCCCACCATCGCTCACCGGTGGTGGTGGTGGTCCACCACCACCACCGGTGAGCGATGGTGGGAGGTGACAGAACACCGCCACGGCCCCACAGGACCTGTGGACGCCCGATCCCGGTACCTGTCCTCGGAGACGCTGATGACCCCATCCTCCTTGGGCACTATCGCTGCCATGTTCACCACCTCCTGCGAGCCCTCCACTTTGTTGAGCAGGAGGGGCTTGCGAGTCAGCGCCTTGGGCTGAGGCTCCGCCGCCATGGGCGCCGCGGGGCCCGGCGGGCACCACCGCTACGGCCGGAGAACGCTGCGGCTGGGGGAGGCGGCTCGTACTGCCGAGGCGGAGGAGGTACTTGCCGGAGCCGGGCGCCGCCGCGGGCTCGCTGGGAAGAAGGATCCAGCGCGGCGGCGGTGGCGGCACCGCCCCCGAGCCAGGCCGGGCCGGGCGGGGCTGGGCGGTCTGAGGGGGGCAAAATGGCGGCCGCCCGCCGCCATCTCGCAGCGTTGGGCTGCGGCGCCGCGCCTTTGCGAAGGAAAAACTTCGGGCAGACGGCGGTTTAAACACACATCTCCGTCCATGGCCGCTCTCTCAGGGGCGCCGGCTGTGCGGGCCGAGGGCGGGCACGCCTCCGGGGGCAGCTGGGTGAACGTGTCCCTCTTTTGACCGCGGGAGCCTGGTGCGCTTCTGTTAGCACGGTTAGGCTGCCTCGCCGTCCGTCCCGTAGTCACGTTGCCGCGAGCCCTTTTGTGAAAGAAAGGGGAGCAAAGAGTAAACAGGGCGATTGCTTCCCTCTGTTTATGTTACTTCTTCCTCTCTATCTTGGGACTGAAGGACAGACGTGAGGTAAAGACAGGATTTCTGCCGTCAGAAAACGGCGAACTTGCATTAAACTTTCCGTAGTATTTTCTGCACCACACGACGCTTACGTGATTGAAAAATTTCTCTGTGAATTTCAGCATTTGGTGTTGAAAATGGGTGAAACAGAACGCAGGGCCGGCCTGAGCAGACGTAAGGGCTGGTAGAAGCCCTGTGGCAGGCCGGGGCTGGCAGCAGGTTTGCAACTTCTACGGCAGTAGGAATTCACCGTCAGAGAGCTTATTCCTAAGGGAAACACAACAGACTTCCAGCAGCTTATTTTCAGCAAGGTGCTGCTTTTCACTTGCTTTTCCTGACCGATTCATTGAGGTCCAAGAAGGTCAGATAACTCACCCAAATCTCTATGCTAAAGCCAGTGAAAAAGCACTTCCTCCTGAGGTACACGCCAAACTTTCATAATCTGTCTCAAAAGATTCTGGAAAATCATACTCAATGTCTGAACTGTTGTCCTACATTGCAGAATTCATCAGCAGATTGGAAAGCGTTATTTCAGCTGTAACTTTAAATTTACCCACACTAAGCCGACAAGCAACAGCTCAGTTAAAAAATTCAGTGCTCCTGCCCATCAGCAGAAAAACTGAGGAGACTTGTAAGAGTTCAGGTATGAAAAACTCAAAGATCAATTGTTTACTTTTTCTCTGGGAGCAACATACAACAGCATCAGCAACAGAACAAATCCTAATTGCCCACTTAGCACTTAAATTGCCTATGTAGTAGATACAGGCAACAGAGGAAATATATAGTAAATTATTTGGGGCAGAAACAAAATTTTCACAATGTTTAGTAATCTGTTATGCTAAACAAACAAGCAGTATCTGCAGGATCACAGCAAGACTCAACTAAACTATTTGAGGTTCACACAAGTGTACTGTGGAGGGAAAGGTCTGGTCAGCAACAGCCAATGGCTGTATAACGGCTTATAGGAAATGAATCTGCAGTCTCAAACTATTTCCCAGAGGATGTGTGATTGCACTAGATAACATCTCTTTCTCACAATTCTTAGAAGGGAACTACTACTAAAGAGGCAAAGACCAATCCTCTTACCGCTATGGATGATCCTGCGGTCCTAGGCTAGACCTACAGACAGAAATGCTTGTCTCGCAACTTGATGAGACATGAGATACTCTTTGAAGATGTCCATATACTTGATAGTTTCTAGAATGGATGTGTATCTAAAAACGTCTTTTAAAACTGAAGTCTGGCAAGGTTTGCTGTCTCTGCAGTTGTTGGCATTCAAGACTGGGTACTGTGCATCGCTGACAGATAAACAGGGGCTGAGAGTATGCTGGAGACAACAGACTGCCGGCTCTTGGGAGACCCAGAATACTTTTTGCCAAACAGACCTTTAAGGAAGCAAGTAATGGAGAAAATTAATGTCTTGATAGGCAAAGGCATCATTCACAGGACTGGAAGTAGGTCCTACATATCCCCCAAATTGGCTGGATTTTTTTCAATTGCCTATTGAGACATATTACATTTCCCTATTAACCTTGTCTCTCCTATATCCTTAAACAATTTTGGGTCCAACACTATCCTTCAAGGTTTAGAGGAAAACACCATTTGGAGGAAAACACTGAAAGGGGGACATGCATTTTGGACCAAAGCTAAATAATAATATGCTGATATCAAATATATGCTTTATATAAAGGTCTGATCTTTAGAAATGAGTTACCCTTTGGGGGGAAAAAAAAAAAAAAGAAGAAAAAAAAAACCACCAAACCAAAAACACAATGTAAGAGAAGCTCCAGCAGCCGGTCAAGATAAAAATCTTGAGGGCATGTTTTAAAGCTTATCTGTAATGGTGACTTCCTCGGCAAGACCAGGAAGGCACTTGAATAATAGAAGGGTGTCCTGAGGTCTAGTACATCACTTTACCATGTGTCCAAACTTGAGGTCAGTGCTCTACCCTCCCTTATAAGATGGGAAAGATGGTTGGGAAATTATCGCACACAAAAGTAGTTTTGCTATGACCAAGGGAAGAAAAAGTAATGTATGGAAAACCGGGGAGAGGAGGAAGGGAAACAGAGAAGAAATAGAAAGATTTCAAAGTGAGACGGGCACCTGGAGCTTCCTCGCGCATTCCACCCGACAGGCTAAAAGAATATTCTTGTAATGGTGGAAAAGGCATTGAAATTACCAACAAGACCTGAGTGTTCTCCCAGAT
>VFFE01007195.1:47402-62985 GCA_008921705.1 Burhinus oedicnemus
TTTTTTTTTTTTTTCATTTTCTGTCATAGCTTTCAGGTCAAATTGCATGGATTAAAAATATTGCTAGGACCAAAAGCAAGATGACTTAGTAACTGAATTTGAAACCAAGAAAAAAAAGCTTATTCAGTTCTTTTTCTACGTTCAAAAACATTGTAGGGTATGTGCCTTTTGCAGGTAATCACAAAAATTACATGGAAGGAAATATATATGGCTTCTTTATTTAAAGGTTCTTTTTCATAAATTCTGAATGGGTAGAAAGCGTGGTTACTACTACGGTATGCTTGGATTATTTGAACTTTCTTGGAAGAAAGTTCCGTCAGTAACACGGAGTGAAAAACAAGCTGAAAAATGCAGCTTACTTTATATTGAATTAGTATTACCTCATCTTTGTTTCTTAGCATCATTTCTCTTACTCTGGATTTTGGCATGCCACTGTGATAAATGAAACATCCTTCCCTCTGTTAGTTTTGGCCTTTATTTTCTTGATGTGGGTTGACTTTCACTCCTTTGATTTGGATAGAGCAGAATTAGGCTGCCTGCCTATGAGCAGTAATAGTGGCTCACGTACAGGATGACAACAGAAGACCTCTGGGAAGAAGCAGTGTTGGTTTGAAGCGATGCGTTCACACACAATGGAGCCACTTTCCATGCCCTCGTACCGCTCTAGAGTCTTGGAGGACTTTCTCCAATTCCTCATCTGCAGTCTTGCTGGAAGCTTAGGAGTTGGAGCAAATTGGATTCCCCATCTTGTCTGGCATTTTGCTTTAAAAGCTGCTCTCTGGCTCCATCTTCTGTTTTGTTTGTTGGTTGGTTTGGGGTTGATTTTTTAAAATTTATTTATTTTGGTTTATCAGGGTGAGAGTCTCCTGAGTTTTACAAACTAAATTTGTTTTAAAAAGTAGGTAATCACGTCTTGTGTGACGGTTCAGACAAGCAGGAGAGAATCTTGACCCACAGGTGAGAGGGCAGCCCAGAGAGGAGGGAGCTGGAGGGTCTCCAGCTCTGCTGTCAGGCCTGTGTTTAGACATCCCTGTCTGCAAAGTTGTTACTTCTGTTACAAGAGGAGGCAAAATCCCTTGGCCAAAGAGCACAGCAGTATGTTCTGTTTTGGTGTAACTGTAACTTTTCTGCAAAATTATGATCATTACATCATCTGGCAACATAGTGACATCTCACATACCTGTCAGCTAAAACTGGGAAGCACTGGAGCCACTGAGGAGGAGCAGGACAATTTAATAAACAGGTTGGCCTCTTTGCAGATACTAAGAAAAACAGTCCTTTTATAAAGTGCTCAACAATAATAGGAGTAATATTAATAATCCCGAGAACAGGCCTTTAATAAAGAAAAACTATTTTATGGCGATTAAATTTTAGCCCCAAACTATTCAATGCGTGCCCCTTTGAGCCATTAAGTAATTCAATTCCAGTTGCTCTCTCTCTGCAAGAAGGGAACTAGTGTGGGAGCGAAACTGTACTTCAACTGATTCAGTGCTTAAATTTAAAACTGCTCTGTTGACAGTGAGCCAGATTTCGGCTTCTGAGGCCTCTTCCTCAATCACCCATGCAAAACCAAAGAACTTATATACACAAAAGATAACCACATTAAAAAAGTAAAATCACTTGTCAACAAGTAGAGCTGCCTCTCAATAGCTGTTGAATGTGGCAGTGTTTTATTCTCTCCCATGCTTTTCTCCTCTGCTTGTTTGTAAACGAAATGTGTTCCAGCTTTACAGTATACGGGAGTTACAATTTCTTCAAAACTTGCACTTCCATGCAACTGCAAAAATGCAGGCTTACAATTTTCTCCTCCTGTTTTGTCAGCAGTGATAGCCTTCATAAGATAGTTACTGAAAAATATTTTTAATTTCAGATGCTACATCATTCTTGGAAGCATGTGGGAAACAAATATAGATGAGCTCTTTATATAGAAAGGCAAACTTCACAGAGCACCAAAATGTTCTGTGGAAAACTTGCTTGTCCATCTTGCTTAAAAATACACACCTTATTACAAAAATGCACCCTCAAATTTAGACATTACTCCTTATTTTGCTTCAGGTATTTATCAGTCACACAATGAATAGTACTGCCTATTGCATTTCCATTAATAAGCCCTACATGCTCATTATGAGACTTTTCTTCAATATTTCATTAGTTTTGGTTTATGTGGACATTCAGAAAATGAGGATCTATCAGAAACACAGCTTGAATCTGCTGTATGTCAAAGTTATGAAGAAAAAGATTAGCTTTAAAAAACATGCATGGCAGTATCGCTGTGTAGCACCTTATCGAGAAGAAATACACTCATTTTTAGCTGCCATGCAAGTGCTGTTGGCTTTGTAACTGACTGTGAACATGTGAGAACAAAAAAAAGTGATGCTGTGTCAGTGTGTGGGTTGCAAATGAGAACTCCTGGCTCATACATTTTGCCCCATAAGCAATTCTGGCATTGTATGCAGTCTTATTGCTCTTTCCTTTGTCCTCATTGATCCTGCTATAGTATTACTCACATTTTGGGCTCCCGACTTGCTGTAAAAAAAGCTGTAATTTAATTCACTGTCTTTTTGGTGGAACTTTCTGACCACTAATTCTTCTAAACTCATTATTCTTATATTTTTCTAGACCTCAGGACTTCAGAACTTTCTTTTCCCCCTAAATCTTCCTTCCATCTATGATATTGAAGAATCAGAGTACTATCAATAAATAAATTTTCTATTTGGAAAATGCATTAAAATCACCTACGTAATCTGCTTGAAAGGTAAATAAATTTCTGTTACATAATGCACGAACTATACAGAAGCTTTGAAGTATTTCCTTTTCTTTCATTTAAACTGTACAATTAAGAATAAGTCCAGGGAATATCAAGGAACATTTTCTTCCAACAACTTTTGTCTTTTAGCTCTTTTTTTTTTTTTTTAATTTTCTCACCTTTACTACACATGGGCCTACAGTGGATGTTGTTAGGTTGACAAAATGCTTTCAACCATCTGAAACCTCATGAGGTTCAACAAGGCCAAGTGCAGGGTCCTGCACCTAGGTCAGGGTAATCTCCAGTATCAATACAGGCTGGGGGATGGAGGGATTGAGAGCAGCCCTGCCAAGAAGGACTTGGGGGTACTGGTGGATGAAAAGCTAGACATGAGCTGGCAATGTGTGCTCGCAGCCCAGAAAGCCAACTGTATCCTGGGCCGCATCAAAAGAAGCATGGCCAGCAGGTTGAGGAAGGTCCAGTACTCCCACCTGGAGTACTGGATCCAGCGCTGGAGCCCTCAGCACAGGAAAGACCTGTTGGAGCATGTCCAGAGGAGGGCCACAAAAATGATCAGAGGGCTGGAGCACCTGTCCTACGAGGACAGGCTGAGAGAGTTGGGGCTGTTCAGCCTGGAGAAGAGAAGGCTCCAGGGAGACCTTATTGCGGCCTTTCAATATATGAAGGGGGCTTATATGAAAGATGGAGAGAGACTTTCTACCAAGGCCTGTAGTGCCAGGACAAGGGGCAACAGTTTTAAGCTGAAAGAGGGTAGGTTTAGATTGGACATAAGAAGACATTTTTTTTATAAGGAGCACGGCGAGACACTGGAACAGTTTGCTGAGAGAAGCTGTAGATGCCCCATCCCTGGAAGCATTCAAGGTCATGTTGGACAGGGCTTTGAGCAACCTGATCTAGTTGAAGATGTCCCTGCCCATGGCACGGGGGTTGGACTAGATGACCTTTAAAGGTCACTTCCAACCCAAACCATTCTGTGATTCTATCATCTGAGCATATAAAGAGAAAAATCAAACAAGAAAACTACTATTAAACACTGGTTTTTGCTTGCTAATACTTACAGTATCTTAAAAGTAGGAATGAAGGAATACTTTACAAAAAAAAAAAATCTGATAAAACTTATGGCCAAAAGATCCTAATGATGCTACTGTTAACAAAGCTCTGGCGTAATTTCAATATGTATTTTTCCATAGAAAGTTTCTGGAGCTGGGCAGTTTTCTTGAAGTCATGCCATTTTGTAGATTACCCCTTACTGCAATTACATGGAAAGCTTCTTATTGTACAAAACAAGCATCTGAGTCTTTACAAAAAATAGGTAGACTCTCACTAAAGCTGCCAATTTTTGTCGACACAAACTTGTGACAAAAGATTGCTTTAAAAACTTGTGTTTCCTGAAGCAGGTTGGCTGAACTTGTCCTTTCTGTGGAAAATGATTCCTGCAAACAAGTCCCAGGAAGCAGCTTGACAGCAAAATTGCAGAAGTTTCAGTGTATACAGGGACTTATGACTCAGTACCACAGGGCTGTTTGAGGAGTTAAAAAAGAATCCCAGATTGTCTAATCAAACTTTTTCATGTCTTGTTCTGTGCAAATGTTATGAGTCACCTTCACTTTAGCAGGTAAGTCAGCATTTCTGGCCATTGCCACAGGAAGGGGCTCCTCAGCCTACGAGCACATATATAGGTCCCAGTGATGCCACATTTAGGTGGGCACTATCACAGATGGTGCCATGGAGCATTTGGTTCCCTTATTACCTCATGGCCATTCCTGATAAGCATAATTTTTATTCTAGATAGATTACAGCCAGAATGCCTGATTGCTTTGAACATCTTGCACAGTAGTAGGCCCATATGTCTGTAGTCAGAATCTACAGAGTGCCCTTTGATTTTGAAGAAAGAACCATATCTGAGTCAGGTTTAGATGCTTTGGGGAGACATCCTTTGGGACAAGAGTGGGTGTGGAAGCACTGGCCCATTCCAGGACAGCCACCAAATGAGAAAATTCATGAAAGGGGGAGAAATACTCTTTATCTGTAAAATAGTAAATGCTTTAGAGATAAGAGGCCGCATGCGTTTGGAGGGGAAAACAAAGTCAGTCATGTCCTCATCTGTAACTTGGTGACCTCCTTGCGGAAAAATATTATCTGACAAGATAGTTGAAATACCTCTGTGAAGACTGAGAACTGGTGAATGTACATCTTGTACCTCTGAAAGTGGATGAGGAAACTCCAAATGGGAAAACAAATAAAACCCCTGGGTCAGCCCATCTGGAACTGAAGGGAAAAAAAAAAAAAAAAAGAAGTCTGTCATTCCCAGTAGTTTTGATTAGCCACTGATGTTCAGGCTAACTGGCCCCAGAATAGCCTCTGTATCGCATGCTTAATATGAGCACAGGACAATTTTCACAGAGAGGCTCTAAATCAGGTATCAGTGTCAAAAAGAAAGGTGCTCAAAACGTTCCACATAAGGCCAAGCGATGCTCTTGAAGGCAAAAGAAGTTGTCTGGTGTCTTAGATCAGTTCCCAGTAATAGGAGGGAACTAGGGCAATAGTTACTTTTCACTGAAATACTGTAAGAATTGGCCATGTTAGTGCTCCCAAAGTGTTCAAGTGAGAAGACACTGGAGAAGAGACAGGTGGTAATTAAGAGCATGTAAAGACCTTCAAATTGTAAAGAATGAGTGTTGGATTTAGGTTCTCTATCTGAAAAGCCACATGGGTAGGTATGCATGTATGCACATACATAAACACATTAAAAAAAACCCACAAAACCAAACTAAAAAGGAAACCTCATCCTAAACCTAGAGAGCCCAAGGACAAAACTGTAGCAAGAAATTCTGATACCTGCTCCAGGATGGGTCCAGCTCTATTAGCTCATAAAACAGACCAGAGATTGTTCTTTGGGTTCTGAGGCCAAACAGTGTGTCCCAGCTTGCATCACAGAACTACATTTTCTTTTTCCCCCAAGAAAGAGTGGTGATGTAAAATTGCCTTTCGGCAAATGTTCCCTGCTACATGCTGTCCTCCAAGCCATGTCCAGGTACCATCTGAGAGGCTGCTAAGAGTCACGTGCCAGAACTGCCAGGTAATGTGCTTACAATTCAATTGTAAGAGCTCTGCATAGCAGTGCCTGAGCATTGGCTTCTGAACCTTACCAGTGTAGATCCAGCTGATGAATCTTTCTCCAGGGTTTTGGTATCCTCCAGTCCACCTGTTTGGCCACAATGACCCATCCACTGTAGGAGCAGGTACCAACAAGACATCTAGCAAACTTCTTGGCATTCAGGTGCTACATGGTGGGAGCTCCAGGTAGCTGCCAGCAGCCTGATTGCTACAGGAGCACTTGTGTGGGGGCAGTCCAGCTTCTCTCCTTCACAGTGGCAGATAGTGAAGTATCAGCCATCCTCTCAAGCACTTCACGATGCAGATTTATATTCTAGGGACTCTGGCATCTGGCTTGCAGAATCCCTCCATAGGGATTCTGACCAGACCTGTATCAATCAGCACTCCTGCGAGAGGAGTGCTAGATGTTAGGGACTCTCTTACCTTCTCTTTGATACAATCCTGCCTGATACTTTTCTTCTCCCAAGTGCTGATAACTGAAAGGAGAGAAAAAACACAAGAGAGACTAGGACAACTTTCCTATACAGGGATGGGCTCAATCCTGATGTGAATGGGGAGGAAGAAAGAAGGAACGGTTGTGCAGCTGCAGCATAATTTTGTTCTGTCAACACATCGCTGGCCGGGGGTGATGATCCAGCTCCAGTGTCTCCAAATCCTCTTGTAAGACTACATTTGCCATATGTGTAAAAGTGACAGTCAAAGAGGCTTCTCTACCATGGACCTTTCTAGGCATCTACTCCTTCCCCAGCTTGAAGGCTGGCAGTGTCAGTTCTGGCTTGTATTTATGGAAGTACTTTTTCTTTGAAATTATATTTTGATTAATTTTATTAATTTCCTTTGGTTTTGGCCAGAAAAATACAGAACTATGTGCATTTACATATGCACACATTCATGAACATAAAGATTCAAAAGAGGATGAGGCAGAAATACCACTTCTGACTAGGCATAACAATTCTGAAGGGAAAATTTATACACATTTTATGCTTTTGTATTTTAATAAGAGGTGACATGCTGCCCTAGTGCTGACTTGTAGGAGAAGAGATTAAAAATTCTTGGACCATCAATAGCAAGAAATCACAGGGCTGTACTTACAGAGGTCATTAACTGTCCAGACATCTGTTGGGTAACAAATTCTGCTAAACATAGATCATGAAACGGTTCTTGAATTATGCAGAGGATAATTTCACAATCCAGAAAACAGAGAATTCAAGCAGAGAAAAAGCCGTGTAAGACCTTCTTATTGCCAGTTTGGGAGGAATTCACTACGATGTCAGAATTACAGGAAAGTTTGGTGCTAGTAGCAGTGGTCTGCTGGATTGCTACAAGTGCAATAAGGAACAGACTTAGATGATGGTCACAATTACAGTTACATACTCCACAAAGTAACTGACATTATAGCAAAATTGGCTGTATTAATTAGAGGGACACCGTGACAAGTGTCCAGCTAACTAGACAAAAGTAAAAACTCCAAACGTCTCAGTGAAAACTACGGTAAAACATATTAACACACAAGTAATAGATTTCAGTATAAAAAAGGGAGTTAGGAAACAACAAGCAGATACAGCAATGGAAAAATCAGTGCTATGGTGGAAACAGGCTGGAGCATTCCAAACAATATATAAGTTAAAGCATACCAGACCCTAATTCCCCTTGAAAAAGCAATACTGTCCCATTCCCCATAAGTTAACTGTAGCAGCTAGTTGTGGACCCAAAAGTGAGTCCAATTATGCTGCACCATACTATAATTGGATTGAAGAGCTGACCCTTACCTCTGAAACGAGAGCTCAAGTGATATCTGTCAACCTTTGGAATCAGGAGTTATTCTGGAATCAGGAGTCACTTATTAGCTGCTGCAGAAGTCAAGCACACAGCACAACCAATCATCGAAAACACAGAGAGTGAAAACACTTGTCAGGGCAAATGAGTAGTTTTGGCTCTTTTCCCTCGGCCAGCTGAGGAAAGCCATACTGAATAGCTAAGTAGAAATGTCAAGAAAAACATAGTGTAACTTTTTCTGAAGGAAAAGACAAGATAAAGAAGACCTGAAATGGAAGACATGAAGAAAAATAAGAATTGATCAAGGAAAATAAAATACAAAAACCCCCCTGCAATACCTTGAAAGTAAATAGAATGGATATAACAGATAAAAGCCTGATTTCTTGTCTCCTTTGCATTGTTAAGTTTCATCTTCCTTCAAGACCTCAGTTATATAAATCACTGTTATCTGTGTATTCACAACTCACATAAGCCAGCCAACATTAATGCATATAACAGTGTCAAGGCCCTAGGAAAACAGAAATAACAGAAACTAGAAGTACCTCAAAGGAGGGAAGAAGAAGGAGAATCTCAGAGAAAATGTTACATTCATCATACAACCAGTGTACACAACACACTCTGCCAAACCTGGAGAAGCATACACTTAGTGTCAGCCTGAATTATGGGATGGGCTTTCTTGGACTTTTAAATTTGGATCCATGTTTGGAAAATAACCATAAACCGTATATTGCCTTAAAAATGGCTTACCAAGAGGAAAATATTAGAACTGATCCCAAAACATTCGAGGCTTTCCGATTGCAACATCATGAAATTGAAAGCCATCTCCAACAATAAAAGAACTCATAACTGACCAAAACAGCACTGCTTGGTGAAGACTGTTGTTATGAAAAAAGGTTACACATATAATTCAAGGTTCGTTATAAGCTGGTCTCAAGTCAGTTCTAAAATTTTCCTAATGAGAAATGCTTTTGTAATCTCAGCTCAGTAAGAATTATTCTTCTGTGCTTTTCAAAGCCACGTTTTAAGTCTCCTTCCTGCCCGTTTGAAATATTTCTAAAACAAGACACTATTTTTCTGCAAGTTAGTGCAAGACAGATTTGCCCACGGTGGCATCCGTTCAAGTTCTCTGTAACAAACAGGCCTTATATCAGGGCTTCAATGACCACGTAAAAGTAGAAAAAACCCCTCTCACTTCATTTTAACTGTATCTTTTGAATAACATGCTCAGCAAACAGTCCCAAACACCTTGCCAAAGGTGCTTGAATTCAGGGAATACAGATGAACAGATTACTCCCCTGGAAGAAAGAGGCTTTATTGGGTTTGTTGTACTCTAGAAGACCTATATCTGTGCTTTATAGATGGCTTTTGTAGAGATTTCCGATTAGCTACTAGTTGAGATTTGGTAAGTTTTCATTAACTGCTAAGTGGCAACAGACACACCAACTGGTCTATATTCCATTTGACACCAGTCATGCCAGCTGCTTTGCAGACAGCAACCAAGTGCATCTTTCCTTTAGAGTGTATTTTGATTTTGGGCAAAAGATGGCAATGCATAATAATCACATTTAGAGTAAAAGCTGGATAATAAACTTCTACAGCATGGCAATATTTTAAAGAAAGAGCTCCCAGCTCTCAAATACCACATGCAGGTGTGATACCTCAGTGGGAAGCAATTTAGGGATGAATGAATAATTCTGTCCTCTTGTTTACCAAGACTAAACCCATTACATTGGCCATTAAAAAAGAAAAAAAAAAAAATATACCTCATTGTTTTGCCTCCCTGGGAAGTGCTTGTAGAGTATCTTTTAGCTGTAACTGCTTTATACTCCAAGCTGACTGTAGCTGGAATTGGTGTCCCTTAGCCACTTGATTAGTTAGATAAATTCTGCACGCCTGTGTCTGGGATCCATGGTAATGGAGTTACGTTGCTATGCTATGAGATGCGCGGGAGGGTCCAGCGCTTCGGGAAGGATATGATTTCCGGGGCTACTGAAACTTGGTAGTGTAGGCAAGAAGGAATGCTTGCAAGAACGAACAAAAGAAATTGCTGGAACAGTGACAGGGGATCGCTCAGGTCAGCGGGTATGGGCAGGGCACTGCCGCCCCAGGAAAGCTTCCCTGGGAGGGACGTAACAGCCGTCAAAAGATTGTTCGAAAGTGGTGTTTGGGAGGAAGAGTATCCCTTCCTGTCATCCCGAGGAGAGCCTGCATGGCAACTTTGTGCATTGCAGGTACTTGCTCGAAGGACTTGCATTAACCCCTTCCCATGCACGCAGGAGCTTTTGACCAGGGCTACAAGAAGAAAAAGCTAAACAAAACCAGGGTGGACTGCTACAAATGATCTCTCTCAAATTGTCCGATAGAGGTAACTATTATCTCTGGCCATTCTGACAAGAGAGGATTACTTTTTTGTCCTGGCATAATAAGCAAAGGTCACCTCAGACCTGTTGTTTTGGCAAATGCAGAGGACTCCTCCTGTCTTCATGGCCCAGGGGGCTGGAGGGAAGCCGAGAAGCCTGTACCAGTATTTCCCTGGGCACTCTGGTGTTATCAGGAATCAAGTGGACTGCTGCTGCTTGCTGCTACCAGCATCTCAAGGATGGAAAATAAGTTCAAGAAGAAAGAAAGAAAAAAGGCACGTAACATACCTTAGCTTTTGTATGCTAGAGGGTGTTTTCTGTGCTCTTTGGGTCTTGACAGGCCAGCTGAGATACCCAAGAGACAGAATAAATTTAAAGGCCTGGAGCTGAGACAAGTTTTTGGTTTTGACCAGAATCCTACCTTCAGTGAAAGAAGCAACATAGCACGTCACAAAGGATATATAAGAACCATAAATCTGTTTGAATTCTCATATGTATTACCTTATTACATCTGTAATTTTGAAATGTTTGTCTTAAGCAGCTTTCTCCATGTTAGATTTAATACTCCCCCAAGGTACCAAATAGGAGAGGTCCAGCTCTGTTAAACACTGTTAAATACATACAAAGACAACTCATTGCCTAGAAGACCTTTCAATCTAAGGCCAGTAATACTAAAAGAAAAACATGTATCGAATTTACAGTTTAATTTGATTTTAATGACAAAAGTCTCTGTATCTTCTGTTCAGGTGCCTTACAACCTCTCCATCGTTAATCGACTCACTTCGACTGTCACAGATGGTCCTCAAAGAGATTAGTTTTTCCTCTGAAAATAATTTACTGTGCACTTCTATCATAACTTAATTTGGAAGAACCTAAGTACTTCACAAATATTCATGAACTTAGTCTCCCAGTACCCACGTTCAGTCTGTACAGTTAGAAAACAAACTATATCAAACTACTGTATAATACCCGTTCCCTTGCAATTCCACATTAACTATTCTTGCCCTGGATGCCGTTCACTGTGGTTCCAACTCCCGAGGCTGGAAACAGCAAGGGATTTGGATGACTGAAGGGATGGTAGGGAATACAAAAAATCCCTAGGAAGCTTCAAAGGCTATCCTCTGGGTTTCCCGATGGATGGACAATGAAAAGGAGTCTGTCTTTGAAGATATGCCAAGAGAAGCCAGAATGCAACTTCTTTTAGAGGTCATTGTTCTGCAAAGGGACGTAGTTTCACTGTGTTCTGGTGCTGGGGAAGCCAAAGTACAGATTTGTAAAAGGTGCTAGACAGTTTCAAAAGAAGGCAGCTGCCTCTGCAAATTTTAGAAAAATAGGCATCCTCAGTTCAAGTCCTAGAATATACATAAAAAACTGAGATCTAGTTATCTTAATGCCACTTTTCTGAAAAATTTTTGGGGTTAGATCATATCTGATCCCAGCCTTTGCAGTAATTCCTCAGTCTAGGATGAGTTTTATATGTTTACCTAAGCTACCTTAATTATAAGACTAAATCAGTTTCTCTTTGGTAACAATTTCAGGAAGAGAAAAAAAAGTAGGGTCAAATGCCACTGATTGAAACCAGTAAAAATAATCAAAAAACCCAACAATATAAGTTGCTGTGTTTGCAAGACAAGTGAAAAATTAAATTTTATTTATTAAAAAAAGCAAGTAAGTTGAATGCACAGAACTTGGCTAAAGGAAGACTAAAAGGAATAGAACACAAGTATTAAAAGATAATAAATTGAAACTCAGAATGCTGGTGTAAAGATATATTTTAATGATAAGCAGTAACATAAAATTAGGCAATGGAAAATATAAGACTTCTAAACAGGAAAAAAAAAGTTTAATGGTGACAATCTACAAGGCTATGGGATGGTATTCTAAAGGAGGCTCTGAAAAATACACCTATCATTAAAACCTGGACTCACCAAGACCTTGAAATATTCTTTGTGAAATAAATCTGTATGGAGAAGAAAGTGACTTAAAAAAAAAAAAAAAGAAAAAAGTTATACTGTCAATTTTAGTTGTCAGACCTGCTTGAAGGTCTTTAGCATAACATCTTTCATTCAAGCTTGCAGTTAGGATAAAATAAGGCTAACACTATGTGATAATACAACAAAAATCTCACAAATATCAACTGGGAGAAGAAGCTGTTTAAGGAAAACCCACAATGACAGCAAATGATACCAAAGTATTTTTGGTATCAATTTTTTCAATATTTTTTTTTTTCAGGTATATCTTCAAACTCAAATATGAGTTTTGATTTATTGACTTAGCATTCAATTTAAACTGAAATTTGCATTTTTAATACTGTCTTATTTGTCCCCAAATGGATAACGCCCATTCTGAAGATCAGAAAATAAGTATTCTTAGACATACCTATATGTTCATGCTTCCTTATGGATGCGTGACCAATAACAAACAAAAACTGCATGGAAGTAGCTGGAATCTTTTGCGTCATCAGGACAGGAAGAGTATTCCTCCAGACAGAACCCAGCTGAAATCATTCATCTAGATTTAGAAGAAAAGGTAGAACTGTCTCGTTTAGATTACGCATGGGGTATAACTTTGCCTACCATGTAAAAAAGCTGAAAGCAAAGAAAGATGCATCTGTTTTCACTGACAGTCTCAAGCTTTCTCCCTGCTCAGCTGTGTCAGCTCTACCAGTAATGAGCATAAGCACTAATATTACCGGGTTTTGCTCCTTTGCAGCAAATCTCTCATACAGATTTATAAATGTGACTGATGACAGTACTAGCCATTACGACTCTCACATCAAGAGGCTGATACACACTTAAGGCTTGTGTTGATTATCTATCTTTGAATGGATTTTTCTCAATATTAATCAAATTGGCCCACTCCCAGCAGAAAAGTACTAATGCCTACCACAGACAACACACACCCAGCCTTGATTCTGCCCTATAGGGGATCTAATATGGATCTAATGTAAGATACACAGGAGGGGGAAGAACTGAATGTTCTAAATGGCTTCAAAGGTAACAGCAAAAAGCAAGTACGTACAGAAAAGTACAGTGAAGTGGTTTTGCTTGTATAAATCCTATTGGAATTCCATGTAACTTTTGTCTGTGGGATTCTTCTATCAGTGATAATCACCAGGGCTGAGGGGACTAAGAGTAGAGCAGGCCCAGCTGCTTCGGTCCCACCTTCCTCTTGTGTTGGTAAGAAAATTACAATGTGTGCACAGCTTGCAATTTTCAAAGTTCATTCCGAATTCATGTGGGTTTATGACTGATTAAGAGTTAACGTGGCTTCCCCCCCCTTCCCCCCTTCGCTTACTGGCAACAAAACTTAAAAATTCCAAATGACCCTCCAGGATTTATGCAAAGTCTCCATGGCCCAGGCTGCCTTCCACCATGACATTTTCCTGGTAAGGCAAGAACTGTAAAATGCCTTTTTTCCAGCACTTTGGAGAAGGAACCATTCCAGAAGTTTCCTATTTTTAGGATGCTCTCCAAGAAGATACACAACGCTTGACACATAAAAGTGACACTGTTTTTATTAGGATAGTCAATGAAACATCAGCAACATACAGATAGGAGTGAAGATGGGATGTCTGAAGATGGGATGTCTGAAGAATGTGCCTATCTCGGAGACTTAAAAGAAAGCCAGTTAGAGGCCAACATCATACACTCACTCAGCGTTACTCCCAAATGAAGTTACTAATCCCAAGGCATGATTTGTTAAAGCAGCACTGCAGCCTTTACTTAACAACTTGAAACCCACTACTGTAGGGAGACAATTACTACGCTAGCAGCAGCCACTCTTGCTGACCTTAGGAGCTGCAGAAGATACCTGCAACTTTCTGTGGGGAGCTAAGGGGAAGAAAGGTGTCCCAAAACACCTCTGTAAAGAGAAGATGGCTGTGAACCATGTCTCTCCAATGGTCCAAATGTTTTATTGTGTAACACAGGCTGGCATGCAGCTGGATTCCAGGGCAACCCAGCATGTGGCCTCTGCAGAACCTGCTGGTTTGCTTCCTCTGGCAGCAGGGATTGATTAACCAGTAGAACCTGGACCAGAACAGTCTTGCTGCCAGTCACTAGACACAGCACCACTGCTGGAGCTCTAATACTGGACTGCTGGGAAGACCAATGCAGCTCAAGAGCCACTGGGTGCACATGAGCTTGGCCATTCTTACCATCACTAGCAGAATCCACAGTAACGAGAAATACTCAGTAAAAGATGTGGCTTCCAAGGAAGCCTAGTCATTGTATTTTGGTCTGCACTGACTCCAAAGATTCCTTCCCAGCTCCCACAGGGTCCTTGAAATTGGAGATCCCATAATGGCCTTGAATGGTGAACTGGCTGAAAGGAGGATCCCTGACTTCACCCCGATGCCCAAGAATGGATGGCACAGGTCACAGATGCAGCTCCAACAGGAAAGCCAAAATAAGCTGCTTGCAGGCACAAGAATGCATACCAACCTGTAATGAAAATATGATTTTATCCCTCTGTCTTCCTAGAAACTAAATGCTAATCTTTCATTGGTCTTAAAAAAAACAAGACAAAACACCCCAAACCAGCTCTTGCCTAACAAGACAGAAATCTTGCCCAGAAGAGCAAGATGAATCAATCCAATTTTATCTTGAGAGAAGGAAGGAGCACAGTGGCTTCATACCTTCTAGAGCAGTGGCTGTGGGAGCGCATCAGCTGGATCAGGCAAAAAAAAAAAAAAAAAAAAAAAATCAGATAGGAAGCAGAGCAATCTCCTGAACAGATTATGCTAAGAAATGGCTCCGGAGTTACTGCTCCAAGGCTATGAGAGCAGAAACGGCAGACTGAATTGCTGAGGGAAAAAAGCCCAAACAACCAAACAAACAACAACTGAGAACAGAGATCTTCGTCATTAATTGGCTGGAAACACTCCACAATTATATGATTTATAGGAAGCAAATTTGGAGTGCCTTAGCGTGGATCAAAGAAACATTAGTGTTAATCTCTGCCTGCATGTAGGGGAAAAGGTCACAGCTAGGGCTAGCCAATTTTACTTTTTTTTCCCCCCCTTAAGC
The DNA here is from genome assembly GCA_008921705.1 of Burhinus oedicnemus. NCBI lineage: Eukaryota > Metazoa > Chordata > Aves > Charadriiformes > Burhinidae > Burhinus > Burhinus oedicnemus. The sequence goes on from VFFE01007195.1 coordinate 62,453, forward strand.
ATCGAGTGAAAGGCCAGACCAGGTCTCTAGGAATTCACCATCAAAACGCTCCCGAACGCTGTTTTCCACATCTCACCCCAGCGGTTATGACCGACGACGCGAGGCCCGCCTGCCAGGACCCCAAGACCCCCTGACCAGCGAGCCCTCCGCTCCCCCGGCAAGCCACAGGGCTGGCGGGCTGACCTCGCCTTCCCTGGCCGCCCCCCTAGCCCAAGGGCCAGCGTTGGCATCTGAGCACTGTGCAGCTCCCCCCCCAAAGGGTTCTCTTCCTCCGGGGCGGGGGTTGGGGGGAAGGACGCGCCGGGGCAGGTGGGGGCTCCCCGCGGCGCGGCGCGGCCCGACCCGCCCCAGTCCCGCCGCGGCCCGGGGACCTTCCCGCAGCCTCAAGGAGAGCCGCGACGTCCGCCCCCTCCCTCACTCCCTCCCCTGACTCACCCGCCCGCTCCCGCCGGGAACAAACCGCCAGCGCCGGAGTCACCGCCCCGGCTCCCCCAGGGGCCTCCCCCGCCACCCTCCCTCCCCCTCTCTCTCTC
>VFFE01007195.1:63035-154477 GCA_008921705.1 Burhinus oedicnemus
GCAATGAACTGTGGGGGATATTTATTCAAGTTGGGAGAAGTGACAGCAACTCCAAGGAGAGTTCAGCTGGGAAGGGGCGAGCCGGAGAAGGACCGACTTCAACCCTGAGAGCCCGGACTCGGAAGGGGACGGGACTTCCCTCAGCCCCGCCGGGGCGGGGGGAGGCGTACCCCGAGGGGGAAGGGGGCGGGGGGTCCACATGACACAGGGCGGTGAACCTGTTGGAGGTCGCTTCGCAGTGGCGTCGACTTCCACCTAGAAAGGGCAGTGGGGGAGCGGTTTAAGTAGCTGTAAGGTTCGTGCGTCGGTGACTGCACAGGAATTTGTCCTGTGAAACAAATCAAAAATCTTCATTTGACAAATGGGGAGGTGTAAGGTTTAAGAGAAGTATATCTTTTCCAGCTTTATGAATCAACATTAAATATTAGTAACTTCTGAGGTGTTTTATTAGCATTTGTAGTGAGCTGTGTGCAGCAAGGAAGGGACTTAGTAGCCTAACAGGAAAGCAAAGCTCGTATTTGGGGAATGAGTCTTCTCACATTTGTCTTTTCAGGCTGGCTGGAAGGAAAACCATGCAACGTTTATGAATGAACTGAAAAACCTTCAAGCTGAAGGACTTACGACTCTTGGCCAGTCCCTAAGGACAGCTTTTGATTTATTAAACTTAAATAGATTAGTAACTGGCATAGACAACTATGGGCAGGTAGGTTGACTATTAATAGGTGGAAAAAATCATACAACAAAAACTTCCCAGAGGCAACAATTAGTTGTCCAAAGTGGCATCTTCATGAAATACTCAAAATGGGGGCTTTTTCAAAAGTAAGCAGAGCTCAGATAGTTTGAACAAATGCAGGTGCTGACTATAGTTTGGTATCCAACTCTTCTTTCTTTTTTTTTTTTTCTTCTTTTTAACATCAGTTATTCATCAGTTTTTAAACTGTGATGTAGCCTCCAAGTTGACCTTCTCAATGGAACTTTGGGATTTTTTGTATCAAGTCTTATGTTTCGGAACCCCAGCTGGTGACCCTGATGGGGTCATGAAAACTGCTTTCTCTGTACAGTGCTGTATAATCAATGTTTGGGAGATGGGTCATTTTTCTAACAACACTGCATGTCCAAAAGCACTGAATGGAGCACAAGTTTTTTAAAACCCTTTCTTTCCAATGAGTTTACTACAGCTTTTCTGTGCTGGGAGGACAGGACATCTGCATACCTATATTTTTATAAACATGCCTGTTGCATCAGAGCCTTGAGAAGCTGTGCTTTTCTAATGTCTATATTGCAGTGATCCCTTTAAAGCAAGAATTCTTGTGGGGTGGGCCAGCATTCTCTTGTGCGGTAGTATGAGTTGCTAAAAGTCACAGACTTGAGGTTAAATGTGTGCTTTAGGAAGCGTACTTAGTTCTTTCCGGCACTGGATCAAATCCTGGATTTGTTTTGCGTGAAGGACATTATTAGTATTGGGCAAAGTATATCGTGTATTTTTCATGTGGGATGTACTAACTTTATTCTCCCCTTTTCATTGTTTGTTCTCACGTAATGCTCCCTTTACTATCAGAGGATTAGTTCCTGCTCTTGGTATTTAACATGGGAATGTGGTTGTGAAAATAAGTCCCCTTTCTCACCCTCCCCTTTCCAGTCTAAGCAGAGTCTATGTGATACCATGCCATGTTTGTTTGGGAAGGAAATTTCTCTCTCAAGTTGCATTGTATGGCTTTGCCACTAGGTGATCAAGTGAGCCTAAACATTTTTAAAATACCAGTTTAGTGATGAAACTTAAAAAAAAAAAACCTGCTAGTTCCACACATGGTTATTTTTTTGTCTATTACCATCTGCTGTCCTCTTTTACATCTGTGTGCTAATCTTGCCCATTTTTTGATATTTTTGTTTAGTTACATGAGCTATACGAAGCTTTTTTGAACTTACTACTGTAGACACACACGAAGTACTTGCTCTTTCCCATTGCTACTGATTATTAAAACACTCTAAACCCATGTCAAACACATCAGACCCATGTCAAATAATTTGGTCGAAGTGAACCAGCTGTGCTCAACTACTCAGTCAAGTGGGCGGTTGAGTTGTCATGATGATTTTGACTCAGTAGTAGTATCCATTACTGCAGATAGCTGCTCTTTTGTCTGTGGAGCAATGACTTTTTCTTTGTCTGATCTGTTTTGGTTACAAGCCTCTATCTGGACTTGAATCTGAATCCACCCTTGCTTAAGCATGTATTTTGCTCTGTTCCACTTGTGGAGCTGGCTGTTGAAGAGGTGTTCACATGTGCAGTCAGGTGACTAAACAGACATTCTAACTCTTTTTAGTGTCTGCAAAAATAGATGAATATATTGCAAGTGGTGGGTCATCTGCTGCTGAAGTCACAGGTTCCCATTTTGGCTTTACTAGTCAAAGGAGCATTTTTTCATAAATCAGATCAAATTCTCGAGCACTTAGCTGGTCCTTCAGTACTCGCAGGAGGAGATCCATGGCAGTTAACCTTCCTCAACTTCACATCGGCCTTTGAGCCATGTCATGTTATCCTGTCAACTTCCTGTTGTTCATGTCTACTACCTAAAATTTGCTCAAGATACATGGGTATTTAAACGTACATGGTGTGAGAAACTTACAAATTCAGGATAGTGAAAGTGATCAGAATGCTCAGTTGCATTTGAAATAGTTTTCACTTGGAAGATAAAGTGCTGATTCACTTTTTTTTTTTAAAGCAGTTACAAATATTAAGACCATAAAATATTTGAGTAGTTTACTTAACTAAAATATAGCAGACAGATGTTTGAAGAGTGATTATCTTAGAACGGGAGGAGAAGATAATTTTACAACAATGCAGGATTTAGGTGATCTTGGGTGTGGTATTATGTGAAATAATAAATCTAAAATTTTATTAAGCTTTGCTCTGGAAAATTTCTCTGGCTTAACATCTTTTGACTAACAGGCTTGTTTATTTGGTGTATTGACAAGCTTTTAAGATATTTGCTAAGATCCACTTATATATATGAATTGTAAACCAGGTTTTTATTATATGTGCAAATGACAAAACATGATACAAGCTTGATGGGGTTGTCTGGTTGTGTCATCCAATGGCATGTTGTCTTGTCCCCCTGCTGAGTGTGAAATTTTGTGTTTAAATGGCAGCGTGACTCACTATACTTGATTTCTTTCAAAGTAGACCAGAGTTCTCCATCAGCTGACTTCCTGAACAAGAGTGATGGCTGAATGGTCATTCTGAAATTGAGGAAAATCTCCTGCTTCGTATTTTTCTTGCAACATTAATATTTGGATTTTTAATATGAGTATTTATGATACCACTTTTTCAGTAAATAACTACTGACTCAGTTGCTCATGAGATTGAGTTACCAAGTGTACAGCTGTATTAGCTGATCGCAGTATCTCACATTGAGATCTTAAAGGGACACTCAACACATTTAGATTATCAAGAACCTGGAAGATTTTTTCATCAGCTTTTTCTGATATTAATGCTGTGGTATGGCTAGATACATCCTTTGTCTTACCTAAGGTTGTTAGATGCACATTTTTGTGAAGGTTTTTGTCAACAACAAAAGATTTTGGAAAGTACACATATTTTAAGGTGACTATTCCTTTAATTTTTACTGCACTTTCAGACTGATAAATTCTGTATTATATTGCTTGAGTCCAATAATAGTTATAGGTTTTTTCCCCTGTAGTTTTTTTTGGTGCTGATTATGATAGCAGAAGAATGAACCTTCAAATAGGCTGTCAGCTTTTAGTGTTCACTAAAAATAGTGGTCCTCTTCACCATCTGCATTTTTATAGAAATCTTAGGAAAAAATACAGGATTTGGATGTCTTCAGGAAGAAAGCAATTTAAACACATTAAGTTCAGTACGGGCTTACTGTCATATCACACAAAACATTGTAGTTTATTAGCCCAGTTTGCACGGAGCTAATTGACTTCTCTTTGTCATATTTTTCCCAGTTCAGCTTCTCCATTGTTTCAGGTAGTCTGAAATACCAAGCCTTTTACTAGCAGATTTTTTTGTCCTCTTGGAATGCACTCCTAAATCTTATAGCTATGGCTTGTTCAGCAGTGTGTATGTAGTCACAATTTAACTGAATAGTTTTGAGCAAGGCAAACATGCAGCTTTTTATAGTTGATGAAAGAGTTAAATACTAATAGATGTTTCTCTTTATGTGGAAACAGAAAACGTGAACAATGTAACTTTTTATAATACAGCAAAAATTTAAAACAGTGGTTGAATTGAACCATCTGTGTACCTGAATTATTTGCAGTTTGTAGTGAAGTCTCTAAGACTGTGCTGTGATCTAAGGTAGATAAAATATGTACCAATGGTGTTTTGATACTCAAATGCAAAGGACCAACAGATCACTACCAAAACTTGAATCTGATGGATGCCTGAAATTGCCGAAGCTCTGATTCTCTGATACCCTGTGTGTTTCACCTTGCCTATTGTTATTTGCATAATGAAGGTGTCTTACTATTTTTTTTTCAGCAGTATTGCATAGAATGAGGTTTGAGGGGATAAAATGTACTTATCTGAGTGGATTTCAAAGTGCTCGAGTTGATGTATCAAGGTATTTTTTCCAAATTTTTTCAGGGTGAAACTTCATTTTAGTATTGTGGCTGGAAACAGCACTTTTCAATAACATAAGTTTTTGAGCTTATCTCACTAGAGTATCTTGCACATACTCTTCAGCATCATCATTATTATTGATATGGTAAAACTGGCTTAGAGGCAAGTTTTTGACTCTTAAACAAATTTGATGTAACAAAAGCATATGCTAACTTAGTTGTTTTGAAGCAGAAAAGCCAGCTATAATGCTTCTGTAATTCAAGTGGACTTGGGATAGGTATTTTTCATTCACAGTGATGAATAAGGTGCCCTCTGAATTTAGATTCATACAAGAAACACTGTTTTGATGATTTACCAGGCTGTGTGGAGTCTTGGTGAAAGCCTTTTTTTCTGCAGTATGTTTCACATATGTGCAAAAGTGTCACTAAGAAATTTTGAAGCAAACCAAAATCCAAACGGAGTTCAACTGATTAAGAATATTTTGGGAACTTAAACATATGCTAAGGGCTGGGAAGACCTATTTCTGACCTGAAAGTTGGAAGGTGTCCTGCATATAATGGCATTGTTTTTAAACACCACAGTTTTTCTCCAGGGGTTTTAGTCATACCATGTATGACCATCAAACAATCTAATCTTAGTTAACTGCTACTGTATAGTTCTCTCTGAATATATGGTTAGACCCATTTGTAGCTACAGTAGCAGTATTGCTGATGTGTTCACACAGTAAAACTTCTTGTTGGTCTGTAGAGATCAGTGTGTTTTGCCACAATGGCTTAAATACCATAGTATTTCAAGTACATGTAAATAGCATACCTAGGAGATCAAGTCTAATTGTGCTTGTAGGCACATGACAGCTTTATTTTTAAGTCACACGTTGTAGACTGACTCCTTGCTTATGTGCTTATCTGTGTCTAAGATCTCCTGAGCTTAAAAAAAACCAACAACAATCACATATGAAATATTGTCCACTAACATTGCATACATTATGTTTTTGCAGTTACACATTCTGTTTTTAAATTGTTGTGCAGTTTTATTTTCCAGTTGGTTTTTGAGGATTGTTACTGGATTTCCTTGCTTTCAAAAGTCAAAATCCTTTGAGCATTACTTCTGTCTTTGCATTCTGGAGTTATAAACACTGCACTGGAATGGCCTGTGTTAAGTGTGCATCCAAATTTGGAACCAAAGTTTAGGTTAGCATTTCCTGCTTTGGCATGCCGGCATGGTGGCACAGGCAGTTTGCTTCTCATGTTGGTAGAGGCAGAAGTTTACACTTCTAGAGCAGCTCTTCCATTCTCTTTTTTAATTTCCCCCCCCTCTTCCCCAACAAAACCAAATGGGAGAATTTCAGACCGTAGAAAACAACATAGCAAGCTTAAGCGTGGTAATGGCAGAAGTTCATATAAGAAAGGATTTCTCATAGTCTCCTGTTTTCTGTGGAATAGAAATAGTTTTAACATAAACCTATATGCCTGTTATGTCAAAGATCTATATGTGAAGTGCTGGTGAAAGTCAATCTTTCTCACTTCCTACATGATGAAATTAAGCATGTTGCTTCCAATTTATACTTTTTAGGCTGTAACCTTCAAACATACTGTCTTGTCTGCTCTTGAAATGTTAGTAATTTTTAGTTTTGTTTTATAGTATCCTTCAATGAGAGCTACAGCAGGCATTGTTGCAAATGTGTTTTCATGTTGCGAGGTGGAACTGCATGCCTTTCAGCCTTCCCAGAGCAACAGAGTTCACTGAAAGTCTCAATAATAATAATCACATCAGACTTAAGTGTTCTTAAAAATCACTTGTCTAGTTCTAACCCACTATATTTTTAAAGAAGAATTTCGAAGTTAAAACAAACTTACTCTGTTTTTTCTGATGAAAATGATCTCATCAACCTCTTTCACTAGCAGAAAAGAAGTGAGATACTTCCTCATGTTCTGAATATCAAATATGCTTTGACCATTGAATCTGTAAGTGCTCAGTACTTCAGTAAATTTGATTTGGAAGGAGCAGTGCCATAACGTGTTTGTTGTGGCTTTGATTGTTCAGGGTCGGGTGAGTACGTTAATGCTGCCAAAGCTTAAGCAGATGATACAAATGTCTGTCTCTGGCTAATATTCTTGGATTCACTAAAAAGTAATCAGAGAAAGTCTGCGGACTGTTCGGAGTACCAAAATTTTATTTCTTGGCTTGATTGGAACTGGAACAGTTCATTTGCCTCGGGTCATTACAGACTCCTTGGATATACTAGCTTTCTTATTTGGGTGCTTAAAGGAATGTGTCCCACAGTTGAAGTATTCTTGTCTTTTTGAAATGTATTTGCACTTCATCACAGCCAATTGTCAGGGAGGCAAGGCAAATACATATCGATAGAGAGTCAGGAGTTTGGTTATCACATGAAGCACAAGTAGTTTTTTTTTTTTTTCCCAGCATCTCCATCATTATGTTTATTCTCTTTAGGCTTGTTTTCACTTTTACTGAATAGTTACATTCAGTCTTGGATTTCTGTTGTAGACATTCCATGTCTCTGAAGCTTGAAGGGAAGAACTGTTATTTGTGTATGTGTCTGAGTTTGAATTCAGCTGAGGCTAGGTTGAAACTGATTGTTTTGCTTGAGAGTCTTGCTTGCTGTTGCTTTTTTCTTGTAGCACATTCTGAACCTTTAACAACACAGTGTGTCTTTTAGTTCATAGAATATTCCCATATCTGCATCTCCCACTTGAAGAGAGTATTAATGTTTCCACTTCATGTTGTGATTTTTAGCATCATATTGTCTGTCAAGTTTCCACTTGTTGTTTAAGCAACAGATTGGAACTCCATGTAAGTTGAGTGTTAGTATCTAGCTAATATGGAACTCTTATCCAGTTTGCATTGCATGATTATGGTGCTAATTTTAATTGTCCAAAGTGTAGACCAGTCTCACTTAAAGAAATGTTAATACTGCAGGTAGGAGATAACGGTTATATGTGTATTTAGGATAAATCTTTCATATGTATTAAAAGATCCTTGATTTTTTTTTTAAAGTGGACTAGCCTAAGAGATTTCTGGTGATCCTGTAGTATATTTCTGTGATGTCTACAAAGAATATTACATGTTCATGAAGTATTTTCTATGTATCAGCATATTTTTACTATTATAATTCCGAATATTGACAGCAAACAGGATTTCAGGTTCTTTATTGCCTGTATGTTTTATTTAAAAAATAAAAAAAAATGGAAGGGATGTGTTTAATCACTCTGGTACCTTCAAGTTGGCCCCTAATGGACTAGATTTTTCAAAAATATATTGTATAGGCAATTTCAGTCTTACGTTAATGAGAAATGAAGTATCTGTTATCTAAGCACTTGTTGTTTTCATTCTAGAGACAATGTCTCTGCCTCAGTTAATTGATTTGCCCTAGCTTACATCAATCTACAGTCCACTACAGATTTAAGCCTAAATTTTTTCCAGTAGGGAAACGAGGTTAGTGCCTACAGCTGAATTAAAATAGGTAAGAAGTTGCTGGCTGCAAGATATGATACGAACCCTAGTCAGGAACCTTGAATGACCATGACTGGGACACTGAATAGATAAGACTTCTGGTTGTATGAAGAGGACAAGAGGATTTGTCAAAATCTGGTCCTACTCTAGTTATTCTAATATGGGTGGTAAGTGTGGATCTTGCAGCATTGCAGTGGTACATAACTAGAACCAAGTAAATGTGTTGATTATGTCTAACATAGTTCTATGGCTTTAACATTGGAGGTCTTTTAGAAGGTGGTCTAGCAGGAACTGTGGTGCCGATGAGGTCTCTAGTTATGGGGTTTTGACAGCAATGCAGGGACTTACGTATTGAAAATAATGCTTAATGTCTTATTGACTTCACCAGGAAACTTTTAGCCGAATAACAACATTTGGTGTCTGCTCAGGGAGCGACTCCCATTTCCTTTAATTTATAGGCGTTTTTTCTATCTACATGTAACTGCTACTGCTTGTGAAGAGCAGGATGTTAACCTGATTTCATCCATGATATAATAATGTTTGAGGATAAATTACCTGAATACACTGTGTATTTTGTCAATGTCTTCTTAAGCCAAAAAGCTACATTGAAGGAATCCAGAATATTTGTCACTGGAATCAATTTAGGGCCCTGACGTTCTTTTTTTGGTGCTTAGCATACAGAACATGAGCGAAAAGTGGCCGTCTCTTTCTTCCACCAATGCCCCCCCAGTCCCAAGGGCTTTGAATCCCAGAATGCTGACTTGATTGTATGCATGTATATGTAAGACATATCCAGCCCATCTACCTGCTCTGCTCCTGAACTTGTGGCCTCTCATGTGCTCATAGTTGTGCCAAACTTGCTTCAGGTTTTGTGACTTCATGTAGTAAAATAAATCAATGATTGATTCAGATCCTTAATAAGCTGGACTGTGAACTGTAGTGGTTCAGAATCTGTTTTAAATCATCCGAGTTGTTTCTGCTGTAGTGGTGGTAAACTCTGGGAGGCAGTTGTGGGGGAGTCCTGGGGCGGTTATTCAGAAGAACTGCCCTATGTTCGTGAGTCAATAAGCTACTTTCAGTCAGCTTATTAGTACTTGGGATTGATAACCCACCAAAAAGTGGGGAGAATTTTGTATACAACTCTGTTTTTTTACCTCTTGGGTGGATGTGTTTAGTTTGGGGTTGGTTGGTTTGTTTGTTTTGGGGTTTTTTTTGGTGTTTTCCCTACTCAGTGTGCTGGCAACTGTGAGATTCATTACCCTTCTCCAGTATATGGAGAACAGAGGCCTGGCTTAGCACTGTGAATTGCACTGACTGAGCCAGGACGAGCTATGTAAAGTCATTGCTGTGAAGCAGAAAAGCTGCAGTAATTAGGGACTTGATCCAGGACTTGACAAGGTCAGTTATTTTTGGAATAAAACATTCAGAAATATTTTTAGGAAATAGGACCAAAATCATCTTTAAACCCAGATTCTTTGGGGCTGACTTTAAAGTTATGTTTGGTATGGATGGTTATTTTAGCTTTTTCTTAAAAAAGTTTGTAAAAGCTCAAATATAACCTATTTTTAGCAGCTTGCATTTACTATATCCAGTCAAATAACTTTGGAAAGCACTGGGATTTGTTAGTTGATTTATCAAATTTCAGATTATTTCAGTAGTGATTCATTTACTAATCTGTAACTAACTGATGAGGTGTATCTTTTTTTAAGTGACAGTTTCCATTACCTTAAAAATAAGGTGCAAGTTTTGATCACTGTTGCTTTGCTGCTTATATATTTCAATTAATTTAATGTAAGGAAAAGTTAAAGTTCTTACCTTTTCGGGATTATTGTGTATCTGTCACATCAGTGCTTACGTGTTTCAAATGTTAGTGGCTTTTTCTTCTTCACTTCAATGCTGTTCTTCACTGTTTAGTTACTTGCTGGAATTCACTGTATATGAAGTCCATTCTGTGTTTGTTTTTTTGTTTTTGATTTTTTTTGAGAATGTCACATAATTGTGGAAGATTCAAGGACTGAATTGTTTCTGAAACTTACCAAGGACCTCATCTAAATTGGAGCACTTAGAAGTTAATCAAGAAGTTATCACTTATATAATGTGTTTTTTAGAACTCAATTAAATTTGTTCTTAGATGAAAGAAACAGGACAAACCTTTATACTAAACTGTCATTTTTGAAACTCTGTGACTTAGTAATGTTTGGAACTCTGTGATTTAGGCAGGTGAAGACATCAGTGTATCTTGAGATTTTAAGTTTGATGTCTTAGTAAATCCTACCATGTATTCATCATTCCTTTATTGTTCAGTGTGAACATAGTCTAAAAATGCTTCTTGACACGTATCCCTTCTGGTTTCACACATGCACTATTCAATATAGAGATTTTTTTATTCCAAAATGATCTTTTCTTGCATTGAATCTCCTTTTCAGGCTGCTTTGGGTTGCTTTTTTGGTTTTCGTGCTGTTAGTTTTGGTTTTGTTCTTGGCACAAACTTTTTAAGTAGAGTTTCAAAATGACTGAAGTTGCGCAATTTAATAGTCTTTAAGGAGTACATTCAGCGCCAGACTTGGAAACCCAGAATGTGTAAAGATATGAGCATCTATAAAAATGATACTAAGCACAGAGTATTTTTTGTTGCGTGTTTCAAGATGGATATGCAAGGAAATCATTGCCTATAGAACACAAACTTGCAAGCTCAGGCAAAGCAAGCAGCTGATATGCTTAAATATATTTCTATGATGGTTTTGTGGTTTGGTTTTTTTTTTTTTGGATGAAGGGTTTGGTGTCTCTTGAACAATTCAGATAGCTGTTTTGTCTCTGTATTATTTTTAGTTATAGGAGTGATATCTGACTGGATCTTTGATTTTTTTTTTTTTTTGCTGTAGGGCTTTCAGACTGGACAGGACAAGTATAAGATCACATGTGTTTGGAGCTTCAATAGTTAATTGAAGGCATAAATGGTTATTCATTTAAAATATTTTTTTAAAAAAATGCTTAGGAGCAAAATACTGAGGAGCAGATGACTTTTTTTCATCCCATTTATTTTCCTAAATACCTTAAATTTCCTGATCTTAAATGGAGCTTATGTAGCCTATGTTATGGAGATAGTGGTTGTTTGAAGAATACTCCCTCATTCTTATATTTTGTAGCTGGTGTGTTGAGGAGCTTAACTTCTGGCTCAACTTTAGGAAAATTCTGCTGTTGCACTTGTGTTCTGCTCTGAAAACGTTTTGCTAACTGCTTTTTTTTTGTTTTGTGTTGTTTAAACCTGCAACTCATTTGTTCCAGTCACCTGGAGTACAGAAAGCTTCGGTCGTACCACCAAATCAATGTCCTAACTGCACCTGCAAAAATAATTTTATCTACTGGTAATCTGTAGTGCCAGTAAGGAATGAAGCAAATACCATGTAGCTACCTTGTAATCCTCCATAGACATTCCAAATAAGAAACTGATTAGTGCATGTCTTGGGCATTGTAGTAACTCTTAGGTATTTGTAATGCAGTTAACTAAAGAATCATCTAGCACATGAAAAATTACTTTGCGTAAATAACCTGACTGTAGCCTATAGGGAAGAACCGCTGTACATAGGTAAATTTAGGTTTTGGAATCTCCTCACCTCATGAAGGAAAGGTCTTTTTTGGTAGCCATCCTTACTGCAAAATCGTTGCCGTTGATACCTGGACTTTTAGAGTGTGAATGAGTGCAGAAGAAATCATGACTGCTTGAACAGCATTTTCCATTTCCTTGAGGGAAAAGCTGGTGAGTTAATGGAAGCATGAATTCAGACCGTGATAGATTCTAGTAGACTTTCTTAAAACTCTGGTTTTAAGGTCTTCTCCAAAAGATAAAATAATTTGTAATAGAATTCTATTTTTTAGTTTCAAAAGAAAAGGGAGTGTGTGTGTGTGTATAACACAGTTGAATGCTTCTGGCTGAGCCTTCCAAAAGACAGGCAGTCGGCAGCAAAAAAGGGAGAAGTGGAATGATAGTATGTGCTGTCCCTGGTGTCAGACACCATGAACCAACTGTTGGATTAAACATAGAGTTAGATCAAGAGATTAGGGTTCAGTGACTGATTACTTCTTATTTTTACTTACACAATAGTTTAGGGGGTTTTAGGTAACAGAGTTCTAAAAAAGAAGTATTTACCTGTTTCTTTGTGTTTTGAGATAGTGTTCAAACAGAGCATGCCTCGCGTTTATCTCGTTGTTACTTAGTCACCTCATACAAGGATAGATTTTATTAACTTGTGCCCCCTCTGCTGGCTAGTGTTCCAATTACAAAGTAAAAAGACAAGTTTACATAGGTGAGGTACTCTGATGTGCTATTTTGGCCAAACAATTTGTAAAAGTCCCTTTTATGAGGGTAAAACTACAGCAAAAACCATGTGAGTCCTAATTTGTGAGAGTCAGTGGTGGTGTTGAAAGTTGGTGTTTTCGTAGTGCATAGTTACTGTCATGGGCTTGGTCAAGACTCCTTCAGCATTTGTCAAACCTGTTTCCCTCATCCCTCAGTTGAAGATATTTGGAGTTTTTACCCACCCTGTGTGTGTATATTGTTTCATATACAGAGGAACTAGATTGTTATGGTTTTTGGGACTATGGAGGACTCCACTTTAAACTTCTAAAACCTGCTACTATCATCTGCATTTCTAATAGCAGTCACTTTCCTCCTAAGATGTAGAGCTCTCTTCTTTTGGGTGTAGTAAGGGGCTCTCTCAAATTACCTTTGACAGATGATTAATTTACCTATGTTCTTTCTGAAATCTGTCTTTGTGGATGAGGTATTCCCAGCTGCCTAGCACGAAGGGGAGGTAGAGCATAAGTCCTCCCATCTTGGATACTGTGGGGAGAGCTAAAAGGTTTCAGTGTTGTGATAGAGAATGTTTGTCCATACTGCAGATGTTTGTGGACTAGAGTTAATAGTAAGAATCCTGCTGCTGTCCTGCAGCCCTTGCAGAAAAACACTGGGCATTTTTATTTTGTGGCAGTGTAATTCCTAGGATAGTGTTTCATTCGGTTGTTTTCTAAGATTTCAATCTGTGACCGATCTGGCGTCTGCCTTTGCCATTAATCAGGCATCAAGGGAGATCTCTGGTTTAATTTAAAATTTCTTTTATGACTTGAAAACTTCATAGCAGACTTCACACCCTGTGCAAAACTCAAACTGGTTAGTGTAGCTTTCATTGAACTTTCTTCTGAGGCTTCTGAAAGTGATCTTGAAATACATCTGTTCTACAAGTACCTGATCACCTACTAGTAAGACAGAATCGCTACCACTGCAAAACTGCATTATCTGTTCAATAATGAACAGCATCAAGGGAATATATCAAAATCTTACGGACAGCAAAACACAGACAAGTTAGCAACTTCCTTTGTGCATGAAGCCTGGTTTGTCAGAGATCCTAATCCCATACCTAATTCCAGTATGTTCTTCAGCTCTTACTCATTCAGGCTGAAATCACAGAATTCTCTCTGACACTTAAGTGGTTCCCATTCATGAGGTCAGTTTCTATTCTAAAACAGCCATAACAAATGAAGATTATTTCAAAGCTGTTTTCATCATGCAGGTTCAGTCACTTGGATAACACCGTGATACAATTCAGAGGTGCTGTACTTTCCAGTCTGGTCACAAAATCATGGAACTCTGGTGTATCCTGTGAGAAGACAGATTTATCAAAGCAAATGTTCTGGTAGACCCTGACCGCCCTTCTTGTTCTTTTTTCCCCTGCAGTGTATTCTTGCTTGCATTCTGGTAGATCACAGAGTTCAATAGTGTGTTTGTGCTAAATATTAATTAAGTGATAGGCAGCACAGCTTCATCTGGGAAAGCTTCCATTTAAAGAGATTTGCTTCTTATCAAGTAGTAGGGAAGAATTTACTAATCTACTGAAGTAGAAAGCATAGTCATTCCTGAGTACTATAGTGTGTACATATATGTGCATGATTATGGTGCATGTCTACATACATTTGAAAAAAATCTTAAGGGCAAAGTAGCTTTTGCAAAGAGTTGTATTGCCAATTATGAATTCACTGAAATACTATGCTGCCAGTGTTTTCAACTGTATTTGTGGCTTGGGAAACAAAGGTGTGAATGCATAAAATACAACTGATTCTATAGGTCTTCACAACTATATTGCTTGGTTCTGCAGGGATAATAGAAAATGGTCAAAGCTGCTGAAAATGCAAGTGGGACAAGTAAGAAGTTGCAAAAGATGCTGTAGTTCTTATGCAGCTGAGTATCAGAGCATAGAGCAGCTGTTAAGTACCTCTGTGTACTTGACTGATAGTGTTCTGCCTTGAGCAATCAAGGGCAAAGTCTAATAAATGTTGAATTAATGTTTTAGACATTTCACGATTTTGCTAAAGCATAACTGAATTTCCTAAGATATAAAAAGTAAGTGAAAGCTGTGATGGGTTTGGATCATCTGTGTTAGCTTGTTGAAATTCAAGCTCAGTGTTTTGGTATTTTTTTTTTAAGCTGTTACCAGTTTAAAAAAATAGCTTCAAAGCTAATAATTTTGCCATCATTCTGACTTTATATTTCATTTTAATCTATTGTTTTTGCACAATAGTTGCTCACAGATTCTCATGAGCATTTATGAGAATCTTGACCTTTTAAATTCTAAAAAACCTGATTGAATTGAAAAAACTGATAGTACACTTTTGTATTTGCTGGTCAGATGACTAAATTTACTGACAGTTAGGGCTGATACTTCTGAAAATACAAAGGCTCTGCTGAGATAATGTACGATGGATGTGCAATACAACTTCTGTTAAATTTTGTGGTGTACTGAAATGAAAGCCTACCTCTTAGACATTGGATTGTGATCTGAAAATGAGATTTTTCCAGTGATTAGTAATGTGCTCTGTTAAAAATATGCACTTTATTTCAGTTAACATTTATTTTCAACCTCTAGCCTTTCTTGGGCATGAAGCTTTTGTACTACTAAATACTTATTTCTTTTTATAGTAGTTGCTTGTTGAACATATCATTTTTAGTCTCTGACTTGGCATTTTTTCATCATGTTTCTACCTCAGCTATCTCAGGTTTTTCAACACTTCTGACTCTGAAATTTAATATTTAAATATGTGCATTGAAATAACAGTAGTCTTAAATCAGTTTTCTCTTGCTGCATGTATAATATTGTATACTTGCACATCTAAAGGTCACAATAGCTCTTGAATTGCTTTACCCGTACACTTTGAAGAAGAAAAAAAAAATAATAATCCATTAGTGTATTAATCAGTCATGCTGAAACTTGTTGCTAAGCCTACTTGCCTATGAAAGTGAATTCTTAGTTTTGAGAGTCTCAACCAGGCAATAATGTGTCTTGATAATTTGATACACTTCTGGTTTGATCTGAGGCTCCTTCTCAGAACATGATGCAAGCTGGGGTGGGCTGGCTGTGCCTTTTACTGTGACCCTGTGTGAGCCGCATGGAGCTCAGTGGTGCTCACAGCTCTGTATTTGTTTTGTATTTGAGCACAGAACTACTTCAGCTGGAGACTGAAGAAATGGCAAGCAATGTAACTGAGTTGCATTGTGATTTGGAACAAATAGTCGTGAAGCTGTCAAATTGTTCAAAAGAATGTGTGTTGTGTAACAGATAAAGTTAGTTTTAAGGCTTTGAATCTCTTGCTTGTTCCTTTTTAGCCTAGCAAACTTGCAAGATTGCTCTGGTATTGATGCTGATTTTTAAATAACTTTCTTTCAGAGGTGTGTGGGGGGTTTTGTCTCCTTGGTGCACATCTGTCCTTGAAAATGCAGGTTGCAGGTTAATGAAAAAACCCTCTTGTACTATGTTACAATACTTGGTGGTTGGACAGGATGATCAGCCATTAAAACCTTAGGTGCTTCTTCCTTAGTACTCTTTTCACCACTGCTATGAACCTTCAGAGGGAAAAGCGTGTTATTGAAAAGAATTTATAATCAGATTACTCTAGCAGCTGTTTAGACTGAAAAGGATACCAAATGAACCAATTTGTCTACATGATGCAATTAACTGAAGTCCCTGTGGGAGCTAGTTGCCACTGAATTTTCAGCTGGAAAAATAAGTAGTTTTTCCAAAATACATGTTTGTAACCAAATCTATTTAAAAATAAGAGTTTAAAAAAAACCTTGAAAATAACTTTTCAATTTACTGTAGCCTGAGTAGTAACTTGGGACTCAAACCACCACAGTTTAAATATAGCTGTTGAGTTTCTGGACTCTAAAGTGTTTATCTGCTATCAGTGATTCTAATCTGTCAAAACAGATAACACAAGAACAGAAGTATCTTTGCTTGTATACTTGTTAGAATAGGCCCATATTATGCTCGCTTAACTCATGAGTTTCCCAAGGTATTGGTACTGAGGCTGAGCTGATCTTTACCCTACTTACTTTAAGAACTCAGGGTTTCACACTTTCTATCTTTGACTTTCCTGTGTGTCAAATGTAAGACGATACTAAAATTAGCTGCTGGATTATTTTTGCTTTTGAAAAGAACAAAACCTCATGGTGATTAGTTAGTTGTCAGAGTAAGGTGTAAACAGGCTTACTATTTACACCTTGGTATGCTGAGCTGATTTCTAGGGCATTTCTGCATACCTGTAAGTTGCCAAAGAGCTGGTAATGTGTGCTCTGTCACTCGCTGTTTCACCGCATAACTAACTCAAATAATTGAGCCGTGTTGAGTTGATTTCATATGCATCCACTATGGTGTTGCTATGTATTTTGAAGAATATGGTATTTCTAAGCCGTGTAAATTCATAGTGTTTAAAAAGTATATTTCTGAAGGAAGAGCAATAGAAATAAATTTGATTAGATTGAAATAAGGTTCTAAAACAGTAATTGACAAAACCACTGCAGTTTATTTTAAAAATTGGTAACTGTAAGTCTTCTGAATTCATTTTGCCAAATTTACTAAAACATCTCTGAGTTTTGAGAGCTTATATAAATAAGATTTGGGGTTTTTCTTAGGAATACCTGACAATAATGGTTTTGTATGCCTTCATATAGCTAAAGTGAGGAGTAGGGTCAGAAGAGTCAGTGGTATTCTTTAAGAATTCATGACGTGGAAATTTTTAGTCAAAAATAGTAAACCTCACTAATAGACATTTTATCTGAAATTATTCCTTGATATATTCTAATTATGTTTCTGCTCCTTTAGGTGGAACACAGATACTTGTTTTGTGTTTCTAAATTGTATGGAGCTGTGAACCTAAGTGCAGCTAAGTGAACTCATCTCTGTTCACTTGTCTTTAATTCAGTGGTGAACTGTGTACTCTTTGACTTGATTTCTTAAATTCTTTCTAGAAAGGATAATATTTATAGCTGTATTGATGAGTTGATGAACTCAAGATTACTGTATTTTCACATCTAGCTAGACAAGAAGAGATTTCAAGGGGAGACTTTCCCTTATTACTTCAACAGGTGTGAAGCATTCTGCAACAGTGCACTGCTAGTGTTTCACAGTTACCCTGTAGATGATACATGTGGAAATGTGAGTGACTTTGTCTTTGGGGTCTGAGATTCTCAAATCATTTGTTACTCTGGCTACAAAAGAATGTTGTTCTGGTAAAAAGAGATTCTCGCTTTTGTAAATATGTTGCTATATGAGTTGATTCTTGACTTAGTATGTTGGAGATCATCCATTGTACACGTAAAATGCTTGTGAAATTATAAAAGAAAGACTGAGGATGAAGTAATTTCTCCCTCAGACATTTTTTCCTGAGGGGGGCTCAAGCTTAGAATTTCTTGTTTCTTTCCTTATAATTTCATAATAATTCTGAGCCCAAAATGCTTAAATTTGAGGCTTAAATTTTAGATGGGTAAAATTGGTAAAGATTATAGTTGAGGTACAAAAAAGTATTTAAGATAATAAAGATATCTGGATAATAGGGGTTGTCAGAGACTAAATTTTTAATACTTATATTTCAAATTGGACCAGAATATTGACCTAGAGCGTTGCTTATGACATTCTAAATCTAAAATCTTGTTATTTTTATCGATTGTCAATCTATTTTTACAATCATTTATTAGCAATAGGATTAAAGTATTTTTATGCTCAGTATTTATGAGAATAATATCCTTTTCCTTTAGTTAGAAACTCTGCTTTCCATATTATTTCAGTGCAATGTAATTAGCTTCCAGCTGAGGTTTTGCAGTTGTGGTGAACTACTAGTTGGAAGAATAACATGCCATAACTGTTCTTCAGAATTAAATAAGGCTAAATATTCTTAGGAAATTATTTTAATTAAAATTGAGTGTATTTTGAGAGTCCTTAAATTCTTTTGAGTAATTGTTTAAATTGGATTAGCTTTGCTTTCATGGGAGAGATTGATTCTCACTGTTTAATTTTATTTTTGCATAGTTTTTGTCTGTAGCAATGGTATGCTGTTTTAAAAGAAAATTTTAGGATTTTCGCTAAGGTTTGAGCAAATTTGGGAAAATAACTTTTTAATTTTTCTGTTGGTATATAGTAAATTGATCACTGTAAATGTGGTGTTGCCACTTCAACCAGACACCAGTCACCAAATATATTTCAAATCGTTAGGTCATATTTTTGTTCTAAGCACACAATTAGTAGATGAACTTTATATTAAATGGGTTCTAAAAAATGGATTTAAAAGGTCTTTTTCTTAAAAGGTATTAGTTCTCTCTCCATGTTTTAGAGTAAATTATAAGCAAATTATAAGTTGTATTTTTCTTTACTGTTTTCTGAAGAAGAAAAGTGAGGCCTTAAGCTTGGCAGTAGGAGAGTAGGACCCAGTAAACAAAAGCTTGTGGTGGCTCTTATCCAGTCTGTCTTTAACCCTAGCTAGAGTGGAACGTGCTGCCTGGGCTTGGAGTTGACGTGCATGGATTACTTTGGGATCCTCTTTTTCAGGAGGGACAGAAGGCTTCTAGCATACTGGCCATAGGAAAAAGAAGTGCCAATAGCAAACCAAGTTTTTTTTTGTTCCAGCTAAACTAGTTGAATGTCTTGGTGGGATCACAGAATGTCTTACCTTGTATGTGTTTCTATCTTAAATGATTCATATAGAAAGTGTATCTATTTTTCAAGTATTTGTTTCTGAAGTCTTGCATGCATGGTTGAACCACCTTGGTCAAAACGTAACTGGTACTATTCATGCCAGATTTTTCCTTAATACGTACGTTATTAGTTCGTAACCTGGGGATCCATGATCACAAGGTACTATGCAAATGCTTTAGTTGGTCACAGTAATTAAATCATGCATAAAATCAATCCTGGAATAGGAGGAATTGGAAGTTTGAAGAGACAATTGCTCCTCTAAACAGCTGCTAGTTTGTCAGGGTACTGCAGTACCCGTTATTCTTGAAGTCCTATGTTAACCATTTTTGCCATGTTTTTGTATGCATTTATTGAATACACATATATCAAGTGTCTAGATTTACGTGGCCTAACTGCAGAAAGGCTCAGAAACCCATAGCACTGTACTATATATATAATACATGAGTATAGGTACCTCAGGCCTCATCATTTTGTCAGTAGGTATCAGTGGCCATATAATGACTGAACAGAAGCTTACGAATTTGTTACAGCATTTTGAATGAAGTTGCTTTTTTTCCTTTAGGGACGAAACCCCTTTTTTCTGGAGCCAGCAATAATTATAACAGTTACTGATGGAAGTAAGTTAACTACTACCAGTGGGATACAGGAAGAGGTAAGATCTGACCTTAGTTTGCAATGATATGTACTAAACGTTGTGTTAGAATACTGTTTACAGTAGGAGCATAAATGACTCCTCAAAAGTATGCTCATTAATAGTCTAAACTTGCATGGTTTTTTCTTTTAATTTGAGGTAATCTTATGCAATAGTACTACAAAAATCTGAATGGCCCTTTTTCCTTATGACATGTGACAGAGGCACGTAGTCTGTGTAGTAGACTCAGTTCACTATTTCTATCCAGGGGCTTCATGGCTTTTCAAATATGTTAGTAGAGGAAATTGATTTCTGTAAAGCATGTATGTCTTTAACTGGTCGAGATAGAAGTTCTTTGTGTATAGACCCAAATTAAAATAGTGATTTCCCAAAGGATGTGGCCGCTAGAGGAGTATGTGAAATATGTACTTCTTTCACACTGTGCTCCTACAGTGATTATAATCAAATCAGTTGTGTCCTTATAATCCAAGATAAGAGCTAAAGAAATGTATTTCAAATTAAATCTGTAGAACAGTTTAAAAACACCAGATCTCAATATACTGGAGTGCCTACTGACACATATGGCAAACTCGGAGCTATAGCAAATACTGAGACACCGAACTATTTTAACTTACTGGCCATTTTGAGGGGTTTTTTTCCTTAAAAAGATGGAAGAGGTTGCTAGGGATAGAGTTGGTCTGACCATCTTGGTGTCCATTCCATGCAGTTGTAAAAAACCCAAACAGCAACAAAAAATCCCTTTTTCAGGGAAAAGGTTAATGTCCAAAGGTCTGCGCTAAAGCTTATGGGGACTATACAGATTAAGGTCATACATCGCTGTTCATTAGTTACTGAAATTTCTCCTAATACTCTATTATATTGCATTCTTACAGCACTTACAGAAGTCGCTTGTATGGAAAGTGGTATTTGAGTGTTTTTGTAATGTATCTGACTTAGAGGAAGAAAGTTGAATGACCTGATAATTCTATGTGGACTACTAACAAATAGCCATAGCCAGTAACTGAAAGGGAATGCCTGGATCCATGATGCCAAGTAGATTGTCTGTAGAAAACCTCACCTTCATCATATTTTTTTTACCCAATAAACTATTTTCAGCTTAATCCAGTGATTGATTTGATGTGGTCCAAAATACTGAGTAAAATAGCAGCCTCGTATTTACAGTGATTGTTAGTGAGCAAGTGTTAATTAAGTGTTAATTAAACAGAGGGTAGTGTGACACTTTCAGAGCCTTCTACAGCATTTAGTGCTGTTAGCAGCAGAATACTGTTTTGGGTTTTTTTAAGAGCTAATTGGGTAATCACTTAGCTGTGTAAGTTCTTTCTTGAGGAGAAGCAACTTATCTGCTCTCAGATGACTAACTTGTAAAATCTGACATTGGCATCCTGGAGTGAGGGACACCAAGATGCTCAGGGGATGAAGCAAATGACATCTAGGTAGAGGCTGAGAATTGGGTTTGTTCAGCCTTTAGAAGAGAAGCCTGTGGGGGATGTCTTACCACCATTGGCAACAGCTTAATTTATGGGGGAGGGAGCCTGGTTTTTCTTGGAGGTGTACAGGGCTGACATGGGGGGCAACAGCTGCAAATTTTACCTTGGGAAATTCTGACTGGATATCAAGAAAAATTTTAACTTTATGGGTGATTGAACAGTGACATAGGTTGTCCAGTGGTTGTGAGATCTCCATTATTGGAGATGCTCAAAACTGAGTTGGACGAGACCCTGAGCAATAAGAAGGCTCTGAACTGTACAACCTTCGCATGTCCTTTCTAATGTACACAGTTCTATGATTCTGCATTATATTTCCTCTCATCTTATTTGTTTATTCAGAACGATTTAGGTAAGAAAGCTCTATTGGCTGTCATGAGCTCTCTTTCTTACAACTAGAGTCAGGATTTTTTTTTATAGTTAGCAAGTTTTTTGTGTTCCTTTTCCTTCAAATGTGGGTACAATTTTTCACCTTAGTCTTCACAAGAAGGTATTTTCTTATGGTCAGGCAACCATCTGGTCACACGGTCACATCTATAAATTGTTGTAACTTACGTTGAGAAAATGGGTTTTCTGGTGGCTGCTTTAATCTACTAAATTTAGGCTTGGTTCATGAGCAGTGCTGACGAATAACTGTGCACTTTGCCTAGAGTTTGTGTCATGATTGTGACATTGGGCCAAATTTGACACTTAGATGAGTTGATGATTGTTAAACTACATTCTAGAGGTTCAGAATGTGAACTAATGATTTCTTGGTAAATGTTCGAATTGCCTTCTGAAGGAACTGAAAGTGACCACTGCTTTTAATTCCTGCAAGACAAAACGCAAGTTTCCTTGAGTGCTCTTCCATATGTATTTACAGGGTATATATTTCATATCCAGCAATGGGTGTGATTTCCCCCCCCCCTCTTTTGCTGTAGCTATACCAGCAGGAACATCTTCACCGCTATCAAAGAGCAGGGGAACAAAGCATCCAAGGGTGCTTCTGTCTTTCAGGGGTGATTTTCTTCTTTTGTCAACATGTGACCTATTGATTGGAATTTTTCTTAGCGTAGCTTGAACATCCTTTACAGTTAACTATCAAGTTGGATATGTAGAAAGGAAGCAGAATTAATACAGTAACACCACCCTGGAGATAAGGAAGTCTGTTGTTGCTCTTCTGTTCAATAACAAAGCTTTTTTGTCACTTTCAAATGTTCTGTTCTTTGGGTTTGACTTTGGAGACGCTTTTCAGAGTTGGTGTTGGAAGCAATCATATCCCACTGGCCATGACAACAGTGTCTTTACTTCCTGTTGAAGTTTTTATCATGCGTTAAGGCAGTATATTTTTAGTTCTTTTAAAACTAACATACAAGAGAACCGGCAGAACTTCGGTTTTGGAAAGCCTGTGAAGCCAGCATGGAACCTGGAGGCAAGTTTTCTCAAAACTTTGTCATTCAGATGAACATTTGCATTCTTACCAATGAAATCAGCTTTATCACTGTGGGAACATTGTCATTTGCCCTAGTGTGAAGCAGTCAAGCTTAAATCCTGTTTCAGAGCTCTTGCCGAATTCTTCAGATGTCCTCTTCCTTTGTGGAATTTAATATGGGTTTTGCAGATAAAGAGCCTTACCCATTCAGCAATACCTTGTCTCTGATGTATGTGGTCCCTCAAACTGAAGACAGAAATGATGTGGTCTATGCAATTATAATCTCCACCAGCACAAGCTAGTAGGATTTTCAGTCCTGTTCCTTCTGGCAATGACTTCTGATGCACCAATGCTGATGTACTGAAGAGTGCCAGCATCAGTTCTACATTCAGCATGGCATGTTGACCAGATTCTTCCCTGAATTCACTTGTCCCAGTCATAACTTGAGGAAGGGATCAGCTTATACTGTTGGAATACCCTCATTAATTATTGGTCTCATGCTATGGATTCCTCTTGGGGTGGCTTTCATTTCTGGCCTGATCCCTTGAATTTGGTCTTAGCCCTTCCCTGTTTAATTGTTTGAGGGGATTTCTCTTATTCCTCTTTCTATTATGAGACAAAATGTTATACTTCTCCAGTTTTGTAGCTGCTGGGCTATCTTCCGTTGTCTTCTCTCTACATACCCTCTGTTTTAAGCATTAAACTCCTCTTTGCAAGACTGAAACTGCATTATTGACCAGTTGATACATTCTGATGAATGATTATGCAAACAAAAAGCATGAGCAATGCTGCTTGGCTTCGGTGTGTTGCCATTCTTCTGATCTTCTAGTTATAAGAGACTCTTATAGGAGGAATCAGTGATTTTTCTTGACTGGTTATCCCAGAACTGTTTGGCATTGTCACATTGATTGTTCCCAGGGTTGATCGTCTTGCACCCCTGCTGTCATAACTCTAGCAAATGGCAAGGTCCTGCTCAATTTCAAGAGTAATCAGGAACTGTAAATGCTCCATAGTATTTTTAATCATAGTTCCTCCATCTAAAAATCTTGATTTCCAAACAAATTCTGCAAGAAATATGTGGCAGATCTCGCTAGATGTGTGTTCCTATCCTTCCTCATCCATGTTATTCCTGTTAGCAGCAGTTGCCAGGATCACAGCATTTGGCACTGAGCCCCAGAGCTCTTGATGTGTGAATTCTGTATATATATCAGCTCAGTGTGCACTTGCTCATGGTGAATGCTGGCATCAGAATGGCCAAGTATATCATGTCATTGACATGGTGTGCGTTACTATCACATGGTGTGATCTTACTTCCTATGAAAGAACAATTTGTGACTTTGTCTCTGTGTTGTAACTGCATATGTTTGGATGGAAAAAGGTAGGAAAACATAATGCTGTTTTTAACTCTTAAGTAGAGTTTTCTCAGTCTACAAGGGCTTGTTTTCTCAGCTGGGCTTGAGTCTTGTTGCCCATCCTTAGCCCTTCAGTCCTCTGAGGACAAAATGCTGCATTTGCTTGGAATGTTTGATGTGCCTTGTTTTTTATGGGTACCAGAAAAGCCTGCAAAGAAGGTTACTTCCAGATAGACTTTTTTTTAAAGATTTTTTTAGATACAAAAGACAGAGAAGTTGATTGTGTCTGTATGGATATTTTTATTGAGTACCTAATCATGTAAAAACCTTCTATGAGATTTTCTAATATGGAGCTGCCTGTAATTACCTGGCTACTAAAGCTTAAGTAGTGTTTATGCTGCCATTGTAATGTAAGAGCCTGTATGTGCAGTCATTGTCAGAAGAGCATTGCACTCTTTCACCAACCACCATGCACTGCGGAGTATTCTAATGCTGATCTAGCTTTTATTCAGCCTAGGGTCTCTAGGATCCTCTGATGTTTTTTGAGGATTTTAGACTGCACTGCTTCTTATGATTGCATAAATGTATGTAGAAACAGGGAATCAGAATAAGCAAAAGACTGGCTCACCAATTCTTTAACATCTCTTCAGTAACAGGTTGTCCTCCAGCCCCTCTCGGTTCTTGAACATTTTAGTGGATTTAAAGGCAGGGAAGGGCAGCATAAGGCACGAACTGCGTATGTTATTGTAGCATTATGACATTTGGGAATGGTAGGGTTTATGTGTGCTCCTACAAACTAGTGTTGAGACAAAACAGCTGTTTTTTAGTACTAAGCTGGGAGGACATTTGTGTGTGATTATATATATAGACAACATGTTGAAGACCA
Organism: Burhinus oedicnemus; assembly: GCA_008921705.1. Taxonomy (NCBI): domain Eukaryota; kingdom Metazoa; phylum Chordata; class Aves; order Charadriiformes; family Burhinidae; genus Burhinus; species Burhinus oedicnemus. The sequence goes on from VFFE01007195.1 coordinate 87,895, forward strand.
TTGCTGGTAAATAACCTCCCTTTAAATTGTTCAGTCTGTATTTTTCTCAACAACCAATATGAAGGACAAAGAGGAAAAAATGCACATGCCTTCATATTGAAATATGCATGGGGAAAGAGAAATGAAATGCAAGATGCACATTTCTAGGCCCCTCTTGTTTTCTGCTAGATATGCAGTTGCTATGGTAATACAATACCAGTTAAAGTAACTGGAGGGGAGAAGACCAAGTTACTAATGTCTGTGGAGAATGAGGCCTGGTTTGAATCTGTAACTTCTCCAGTAGCATGGATGTTAAATTTAACTGGAATTAGACTGTGAGAAAGAAAGTGAGGACGTTTGACTTGATGCTGATGGCTTTGCATGTTGTCTTACAGGTAGAAAAGAATTCTGGTAGTAATATGTACATAATGCAATAGCCTGCTCCTGAGTACTGTTTGGTTTTGGCGTTCTCTCAGTGTAATCAGCTGAGCCAAAGAAAGGTTCTGCAGTTTGAGATAAACTGAACTCGGGATAGTGTTGGTGCAGCGTCCAATGGGATATTTGTATATAAATATATATTAAAATTATGAAGAAAATTAGTGCTGTTACATACGTATGTTTTGCAGATGAAATGTACTCTTCAGAGCTAGTAAATCTTCTGTTCAGTCACATCTAGGTAGCAAAGTTTGGTGAATGGCATTCCTTAATAATAGCCCCAAGTAAAGACAGTGTAGTGCTTGCAATAGTGTCCTCTTACAGTCTCTTAACTGAGTTTCCTTTGCCAGGCAGGCGTTGCTGGCTCTTTGTGTGAAAAGGGGAAAGACATGCATGTGAATCAGTAATAAACCAGGTACATAGCTGAGTGCCCTTTGACCAATTTCATGTGGAACATTTGGGGAGAATAATGCTCTTCTCACATGTGCTCTCTGCTTGCATCAGCAAAAGCAGAAATTCAGGAGGAAGCTTCAGGTGCACTGGAAAGTCCAAAGTGTTCTGATTCTTGCTCACATGTTACAAGAGTGGGTTTGTTGTATTTGCTCCTGGCTTTGAGATTGTATCAATAAATTGATTATTTTTCAAACACAAAGACATGTATTTTTCCCAATATGAGATGCTTGCAATTATGTAAATAGAAATAGCTGGGGTTTCCAGATTGGAAATTAGATTTAACGCTTTCAAGTTCATATCATAAAAGCAAAGAAACAAAAAAGTTTTTCAGCGGCTTCTTGCAAACTCCTTAACCTAATCACTGTGAACTAAAAACAAAGCCAATTTGTCATGGGTGCTTTTGTGGGCTTGCATCAAGTTTTGGAACAGACTAGTAGTTTCCTTTGCTAACATGGAGTTGAGATCGAGATTGGGGATTTTCTTGAATGCTGCGTGAGAAGGAAAGTGTTTGAGAAAGTGTTGAATTTGCTTCAGCTTTTGGGCTTAACCCTTGTATTTGGCCAGGTAATGGAACTGTTTGCACCACTTGAGTCATTGCTTTGGAGACTTTTTTTCCTCTTCCTTTATGCCTGCAGTGCTCCAGATGAAATGAGAATTTTGCCTGTACTGACAGTCAATTTTTCTGAAACTTGTAATTACTTGTTATAAGTCTAGTCTATCTTTTCAGGGCTTTTGTAGTTGAATGTTTTGATAAGCTTTCTTTTTCCCACTAATCTCTGAGGTATCTGGATGCAAAAAAAGAGGCTAGAGTCCTTTGAATGCCTTGTGCTACCCCTTAAAAGCTAAAGCATTGATTTCCCCCTCCCTCCCCCCATTGTTCTAGTTAACTAGTTATAAAACTACTGCTAACCCTGGGAATTTTAGATACTCTGTTACTCTCTCTAGCAGTTGCTGTTAGTGGTTAATAAATAATATCCTGAGCGTGGCTGTATCTTTAGTGCAGCATGCTTGAAGAATGAAATTTGAATCTCTTTACTGTCTCTTCTGGGAATGAAAGCAAAAAGAAATGCTCCCATGTACTATATGTCCCTGGATGGTATCGTGAACATTCTGAACTAAAACTTTTGTGTAGTTCTTCGCAGACAAAGGCAACACAATGGTACATGGCAAGCAATACTTCCTTGTGTTGGTAGCTCTGGCTATTGTTATCTATTGCCTAAAAGTGAGATCTCATTTTGTGTTTCAGTATTGATTTTAATCTTAATCTCTGTTTTTCACTTAAAGCACAGGTATGTTGTGGGATACAGTTGTGGGATATACCCTCGTTATGCAAAATCTCTGCCTCTGATTTTGTAACATAACTACCACATTAGTTCACTTGTTGAAGCCGAGTTATTTGGAGTAGGTGATCCTGGCAGCTAGGTATTTTTGAGTAACTATACCCAAGTTACATTTCTTCTGCAGGAGTCTTAGTTTAACATTACCTTTTCATTCAGTTGTGCTTTTTATCTTGAAGAACCGAGGAAAAGACTGAGCTGAGAATGGGCCTGTTCTACAGAAAATTGTTTGAACAAAAGAATGCTGCAGTGAAGCAGTTCTTACTGCTGAAATTCTAAAGAAAATATTCTGTTGATTCTGAAGTTTAGATCAGTTTTAAAAAGTGGTTGTTCTCACTTGATTTGTAACTCTCAATTTTGTGCATTGTGTTGCCTTGAAATGTTTGAAGTGTTGATTAAATGATGTGTGTCTTGCTTGTAATGTACAGTACCTGAATCAAATTATAAATATCTGTGGAGAGGTTATAAGTGTATATATAAAGAGTGAATTGTCATCACTATGTAAGATGATTTTTTTTTTAAGTAGTATATTCAGAGATTTAAATTCCTTTTCAGCTCCATTTACCTCTCAATTCCCCTCTACCTGGAAGTGAGTTGACTAAGGAACCCTTTCGATGGGATCAGAGGTTATTTGCTTTGGTTCTTCGTTTGCCTGGTATTACAGCACCAGAATCAGAGCAGATGACAGGGGTACCAGTGGATGACTCTGCAATCACACCTATGTGCGAAGTCACAGGAGGTGAGTGCCCTGGTTTCCTTTGACAAATCAATATTTTTGAAAATGAATTCAGTTTAGCTCTATTCATCATGTACGTGTTGTGGAAAAGTATTTAGAAGTTCTTATATTACTTGTAAAAACTCAGAACTCTGATATAATAAAACTGAAGACACTTAGTGCATTAAAGGTACAGACAATTTAATGTAACCTGTCTTGGAAGAGTGTGAATCTACTTTTTTTAGCAGTTTTTTAGAAGATAAAACCTACTTTTTTTTTCTAACGCACCTTGGAATTGCAATGAGAAATTGTAAGAATTGAGTCTATACTGCAGTGCAGTTTTGCTAAATTCCTGTTATACTCTGATCTAAACAAGCCAAAATTGAAGGAATGCAGAATGCATAATTATTTTGAAAAATTGATACTTTCCTCTCCATCACAACTCATATTCTAAATCTCTTAAACATTACATTCCAGATCAAACTCTGGCATTAATTTTATAATTTGTTTGTAAAAGTTTTTGATTACATCACATATTAAGAACATAAAGATTCTTCTGACGCATCGAAGGGGATGTGATAGAGAGCAAACAAAGGGATTTAAAAAGCATTCCAAAAGGATTTGATTCCACTGCTTTCTGGCTGTCGTGTAGGCTGTACTAATACTGCTTTGACTGAAATTCGTGGACAGTTAAGTGTTGATGTCTGTCGCAAGGGGGAGCCCATTTTCCATGTATGTAACCAAGAATTTGAGTTAAAGTCATTAAGGGGCTAAAACCCAAACATTTCCAATGAGGTGCATGTAATGTTGTCACTGCTTCACTAGGCTGCCTTGCTGCTTAAACAAAGAGGGAACGTTCAGAAGAAGCTTTAAATCAGTGATCCATACATAAATCAATGTGTGTCGTGGGTGAACAGTTTTAAATGATCCAGGTTAAAATAAGGGCAGAAACACTGAACAACCTTAACCTTGACTGTTTTCGTTCTAGGTCGATCATATTGTGTGTGCTCTCCAAGAATGCTGAATCAGTGTCTTGAGTCATTGGTGCAAAAAGTGCAAAGTGGAGTGGTAATAAATTTTGAAAAAGCTGGACCAGATCCCTCACCAATTGATGGTACTTGAAATTTTTTACACTGATATCAAATGGCAGGGATGACTATAAATATAGTTTAGTGAACTTAATGTAATAGTTGCCAAAACAAATGGAAAACTGTTGCAATTTAAAGACATTACTACAGAAAGGACCTGCTACATCTGAAATTCTGTTGAACTTTTTCAAAGTACTGGCTATAGCTGCTAGACACTATGTAAAACCTCTACATATGGTCATATTACTCAGTCTTAAATACAGTTATTCACATCAAACATAGTTAAATGGGTTCACGAGTTTTAAGCAGTAGTTTTCAACCAACTAGAAATGTAAATAGCTTGATACGGGAAAAACTGTCGGTTTATATGCTTATCCTTTTTTGTTTAATGCAGTAAAGTGGCTGCATTAAGAGTTAAAATAGCAAATATGACTGCAGCCTTAACTTCTCGTTCTAAATGGCTTAGCTAGCTCCCTCTTAGGATGTTACTGGGAAGTGTTTGTGGGAGTCTTTAAATCCTGCTTTGCTGCAATAAACAGTCCAGCAGTATTAATAGTGTGTATCAATTTTTTTAATGCATGGAGATTTGAAGGTTATCTGTAAATAACAATGGGAGGAGAAAGAAACTTATTGTTATGAAGCGCTACAGATAATTGGCTTTCTCAGCTCTGATCCTGTAAACATTCAGTGCTTATTTAGTTTCTCATAGTTTCTGGGTTTTTGCAGAAATGCTTACTGACAAGTGTCCGCTATTCTTAGAAGTAATATTAACTGCAAGAAGAGCTTTCCTGGGGGCATAGTTCTTAAACTCTTCACAGTTGTTGTTTAACACTCTTTGAATTTAACACTATTTTGGCTCGTAAAGCTTTTTTTTTTTTTTTTTTTTTTTTCCCCCCCTGTAGATGGGCAGGTGGATATATCTAGACCCTTTGGACCTCAGCCTTGGCATAGCTGTCACAAACTTATTTATGTCAGACCAAACCCTAAAACTGGGGTTCCTATAGGTCATTGGCCTGTTCCTGAATCCTTTTGGCCAGATCAAAATTCTCCAACGCTGGTACGTACTGAAGATATTTAAAGGAAAGGGTTTGTGTGTGTAGGAATATTTCAGGATTTCCTGTTCACTGATTTTTAAATCTTGAGATACGTACTTCATTGTAGCAACCGTAAAAGCAGTGTGACCCAAGAAGGAATGACACATGTAAACCTGTGTTGCAGTTATCTTGGATAAATTACTGATGAGCAAATAATACTATGAGGTTTGCTTTTTTAGTTACTTTGAAGCATTAAGAAACTGCCTGTAACCTAACACGTAGTGTTTCTGTTTGAACTCTTAAAATATCAAACCAGAAATAAGGTAGCACTTTGATAAAAGCCTATCAAATTCTATTGGCTTGTAGATGATATTAATAGAAGATAGTAAGATCTTCCCAATTTTGAGTCTTTGTCTTCATTCTAGCAGGTGAATGTAATTTCATCTGCTGTTGTACAGTGTAGCCATACCTTCAGTTTATCCCAGGTAGAGACACTTGCCTTGTTTTTTTTTAAATACTACCCACAGAATTAATTTTATTTGTTCTTTTTCATAAAGGAATGTATGCCACTGCCTTTTGTTTGGTCTGAGAACTGATCATTAGTATAGTATAATGTATTTTTGTATTTCTGCTAAACTTTAAAAATCATTAAAGTAGAAATAATGCAGTTGTATAATTGTTCCCTATGTTTCCTGATAATTTTTATTGAATTTTTGTGGGTTTTGATCTGAAACTAATGTGCTGCCTAGCAAACTCATTGAACTTTTCATAAATTTTATCTCCTTTGTTTGAAAAAAATATATAAAGTCTTTTGAAATACAGTTTGTTGAGGAGTGATACAAGTGTGAAATTTTAGTCACATTTGCAGGTTTGATATTGCTGATGTCTGTGGCCACGTTCATTGAAGGACGTGGATGCCCTTCTGAACTACAAAGCAAGCTGACGTATGTGAATAAAAGTAGATCGTCTAGTAATTTAAAAACCAAAACATTGTGTACTGGGTATTAAAAAGCTGCTCTGTAGGAAAACTGTTCTGTGTAGTCCTTGTAATCACCATCAGTGACATATCTGCCTCCATTCAGTGTATAGAGTCAGTACGGTTTGTCTGCTACTGCAGATCTTGATTGAGATTGCTAAAATAGTACTAAGTGAAGAGTTGCTGAACTAAATCTGCTAGAAACATGAGGTTGACTTACTCAAATAGCAAGAAGATGAGAAAGAATTCTTCTCCCAGTTGTAGCATGTATAGCTCTCATAACTGCGTAAAGCACTGGATTATTGCATGTGCAGCTGAATTCCTGTTGTCATCAATTGGAATTCCACACTGGACCTTCCTTATGCAGCGTTGGGGAGCTAAGTTTGCTGATAGTGTTTCAAGACTTGTATTTCCTTACTGTTCTGAAAATATAGTATTAAAACTTAGCATATGTTGTAACTCTTGTTCACTTAAGAGTCCATAGTTAAGATATTTTTCGTTTCCTCCATGTTACCTGAATCACAGTGGAGCTGCCTCAAACAGTCCTGCCCCAACAACTATTTCATGTACTGTAGGTGATGATACTATCAAGGCTTTCTTAAAGGTATATGGAAGTCTGCTAATAGTTATGTTGGCAGATCAACATGTAAACAGCTGCTCCCAGTGCTCTGAGGTAAAAATAGTTCTGCTGTCCAGCCAAGGGTTATTGGACTTCTCAAGTCTTAGCATTCAACTTCTTTTGCAGCCTTTTTATTTCTAGTGTAACTGCTTCATGGCTTGGTCAAAAACTCCACCACAACTATTTATTGGAGGCATCTTCTTTGAAGAGAATTGCAGTTCCTTCAGTTGGTAGGCCTCCTGTTTTGTGTGCACTTGGACAGTACACCTTCCTCAGAGTGGAGACAGTCAAGGCAATACCAGCTCTGTGGGTCGATAACATTTGGGTGGCTCATCCTAAAAGGAAGAGGCTAGAGCTTATAGATGTAGAAAAATTACTTTCAAAGTGAGGTGGTAGGAGGGTCCAAGAAACCCTGTGTTTCCCTAGTTCACTTTATGTATTTATTAGTTACCTTCTCATAAAGAGAGTAGATGGAAGCAGGCTTACCAGTTGAGCTCTTCTCCAGATTCTAGTGGCTTTGGAAGAGGCTCAGGGTAAGTATAAAAGCCTGTGTTCTTCTCCTGAAAATCCTTCAGTGGAAGGCGTACAGCTCCAATTTTCATCACATGCAAAAAATCAGCTTTCCTTTTCAGCAAAAGAAATTTCAAATATGTTGTTAACTTATGCTTGAAACTCGAGGCACAAAGGCGTTTTCCCTGTGATTAATAAAAAGATTAAAATCTAAACACTTAAATGGGTTGAATTGAAATATTTTTTCACAAGTTAGTTAAAATGTGAATTCTCCTAAAGCATGTTTTTTCTGAATTCATGCTGCTCTTGGTCATTATAATTCAGTTTGAATTTTGTAACTATTAAATTTGCCAAGAAGGAAGAGTGCTGGAGGCAGTCACCAAATGCAGAAGTACAGCGCCTCCTTCTGTGATGAATAAAAATGTGCATGCCCCAGAGTAGCATTGAAGATTTTTTTTTGGTCTCCAGTGGGATTATTTCCATTTGCAAAGTTCTTGTGTATATGCAAGAAGTTTTACTTGCATACTGTTCAAGACTTACTAGGTAAAATAATTGGCATTTATTTAGAAAATAAGATTCCTTCAGATTTTAAGAGGGTGCTAACATCATAAATTAATTGCTTAGGACTCACTAATGATAAATGTGAATCCTGTGTTGAATAGGGTCCTTAAATATGTCTGTTTTCAAAGAACCTGTATTACTTTAGTTGTCATAGCACAATTGCATTTTAATTGTTGTGCAAACTTATTAACAGTGGAATGCTTATGTTTAGCCACCTCGCACATCTCATCCTGTGGTGAAATTCTCCTGTACTGACTGTGAGCCGATGGTCATTGACAAACTGCCTTTTGATAAATATGAGTTAGAACCTTCACCACTGACCCAGTTTATCCTGGAGAGAAAATCCCCTCAGACCTGCTGGCAGGCAAGTAGAATGCAAGCTGAACTTAAGTTATTTATAGAATGCTGATTTTCATAGACTTTATTCTATAATCAAAATGGGATGTAAAATTTCAGCACATAATATTTTGTATTTACATACAATATAATGTGTTTTATTGCAGGTATATGTGAGCAATAGTGCAAAATACAGTGAACTTGGTCATCCTTTTGGTTACTTGAAAGCTAGTACAGCGCTGAATTGTGTGAATTTATTTGTGATGCCTTACAATTATCCAGTTCTCCTTCCACTGCTAGGTAAATACTGCTTCATAAAAATTTTCTTAGGTAGGCAATTGAAAAATTGATCTCATCTAAATAGATTACTGCAATTAATGACAGTATTAATCACACACCTGTAGAAAGGTAGAATGTTGAGCAATGTCATGAGTAACTTGTTTCACTTGTCACCAGTTGACTGACCTTCATAACTCAGACTCAATATGTAAGGTGATTTACTTAATCATCATTCTTTCAGGTATGTTTTGGTCTCACTTCTTTCATTATTTTCCATTTTTCCCAATCTGTTGTCTCAATTACCAATGCAATTTGATAAATAATTTATCAGGCTCCATCTTTTGGCTGTAGCATTAATCTTGTGTGTGTATATTTAGTTTAGTTATATGTTAAAATAAATATATTCATATAAGCTTTGAGAAATTGGCATTTCTTTGAGAGTTTATTAGAAAAGAAGATGCAGTGCTGTCTAGACATCTTTCATTTTGTCTCTTTTTAAAACCTTTAGATGACTTGTTTAAAGTACACAAGGCAAAGCCTACATTGAAATGGAGACAGTCATTTGAAAGCTATTTGAAGACAATGCCTCCTTATTATCTCGGGGTAAGATGACTTACTGTGTTAAAATTTCTGTTTTGTTATGTAACTATAGTTATCTTTCCATTATGGATGTATTCCCTATTTCAAGTAGAATATGTATTAATTGAAGAGAATAGCTAAACTCCATGCATAATGATAACTTACTGTTTTCACTGGAGTCCTGTGGAAGGCTCGAGACCTGAATGTTATGAAAATTTCATCAGCTGTGACTCGTATATAAATGATATCTCTGTTAATAATAGATTCTGTATGAATGGAACAATACTTTAAAACAACAAGAAAAAAATACTGCCCTGAAAGTCTTTGGATTTTTTCTTTTCTAACTTTGAGGACCTCAAGTTTTATTTGAAATGGATACAGTTAGTTGAAGTATGTATACAACACTTGTTAAATATGACTATACAATATATTCCATGTTTCAGCCTTTGAAGAAAGCTGTGAGAATGATGGGAGCACCAAACCTTATAGCTGACAATGTGGAATATGGACTTAGTTACAGTGTCATTTCATATCTCAAAAAGTTGAGTCAGCAGGTAATGTTGAAGCAAAAGAGCAGTAAAAACTTATTCTAATATCAGGATAATCTTAAAATACTCAAGTTCAATGGCTTTGAAAGAAAAGAGAGCAGAAAGATCAAGTTAATACCTTCCCATAAGCAATTAGAAGAAAAAGCATTTTTGTTTTCTGAATTGAAGGGAAACTTGACATTTAAATGTAGACTTTATATAAAGATAGATATGGAGGTACAAATTGAGGGTTTTTTGTATTTAAGGAGCATTTTTACTTGTACACACAGTAACATACTTTTGTCCAAAAGAAAACATGTTGTCTTACCTTAGATGTTAAAGATGTTCTAGCTTGTTTGAGAAACTAGAGATTTGTGTATCTGAATCAGAAAGTGTTCGTTCTTTGGCTTGTGAAATGAAATGGAAAGTGTTCAGTAAAGATGAAGTAAACTGACATAATTCAGAATCTCAAATAAGGATACAGACCTAGAAGTGGCAAGTGACCTTTTGAAATTTTTGACTGTGTCAGAATAGTGCCCGTATCTTTGACTGGTCTCCTGCACCAGCTAAAACCTTTCTGCCCTGCTACCTCTGTTTTTATTTTGTTGAACTGTGCATGTTAAGCTTTCTTGTTCAAGATAATAGGATAATGCAGGAAGCTTGAAACTTCAAGAAACAGTAGTGTGAATTCTTGTAACTTAGCTCATGAGTTCTTATGGGCAAGCTTTTTCTTAAAATATTAATATAAATAATTATGTGAGGAAACAAACCTCTTGAAGTTTACAGTATATCCTATTAAATCATAGTCAGTATTCTGTGAACTAATCTCTCAACCTAAGACATCTTAGACTCCTAAAATGCAATGACATGCAGTGCAAATTGTACTTAAAGCTTTTCTAACTTCTGAAAAGCTCTGCCAGTAGAGACTCAATATTCTTAATAAGCACATATTCAAATTTTGAGTAGTCTGCAAATTCATGTGAAACTGCAAAGCCAAAGTTGGCAGGTGTATTACTGAATTACTTTTGGCTCTTTGTTCAACTGTATTCTGCCAAAAAGCTGGTGTTTATGAACATGTTTAATTTTGGTACAAATCTAACATAATATTGGAGGTTAGGTCTGTCTAATCAAACAGAATTGGGTGTGATAATGTATTTCATATTTATTAATGTTATGACTATTATATTAAGCTTTCAAAGAGTTGATACAATTGTGTGACTGATCGCAACTATAGTTGTGGGAGAATCGGTCTTTTGAGAGCTAGTGTTTAGCTGTTACTGTAGAAAACAGTCTACGTGACTACAGATAAATTTGCAGAGAATTACTAGTTAAATTATGACATTTTATGAAAATAAAAGCATTGCATGCATATTGGTGCTTAGATACCATAATGGGCAGCAGAGGAGAAATATGCAGAAGACTTAGGCACAAACTGTTCACTATATTTAAAATTGTAGTAAGTATTAAGTGGTTATGTATTTAAGCACTCCTTAAGCACTCATCCTGGTTATGGTCGTCATAGTGTGTTAGCACATTGTTGAATCTTCTAGGTAGGAATTTAAAATGAATAAGTGACTAATCCTTTTAAGAGCATATTGTCAATTTTATTTATTTATTTATTTCAAATTAAGGCCAAAATAGAGTCCGATAGAGTCATTGGCTCTGTAGGCAAAAAGGTAGCGCAAGAGACTGGAATTAAGGTCAGAAGCAGATCACACAACCTGTCTATGGCACATAGGAACGATTTTCAACATCTGCTACAGGGGATTACTGGGGAAATTCCTCATAGACCTCTAGACCTCAATATGAAGGAGTATGCTGGGTTCCAAATAGCTTTGCTGAATAAGGTAAGCACCACTGTGTGTAATGTTGTTATTTTCAATATACTTCCATTGAAATGCTAGATATTGTTTCATACATGGTATTAACTGGAACTGTATTTACTGGAACCATAGGATTTGAAACCTCAGACTTTTAGAAATGCTTATGACATACCCAGAAGAAATCTTTTGGATCAGTTAACACGAATGAGATCTAATTTACTGAAGAGTACTCGCAAGTTTCTCAAAGGACAAGATGAAGGTTAGATAACAGTTTATTTTTTGCTTAACTGTGGTATGACTGGTACTAAAAAAATGAAGATTGTAACAAAGAACGTAGTTCTTTAAAGCTTGCTGGATGTCTGATACTGCTGTTAAACTGCATGGGTTTTTAAGATTTTTTCCTTAAATAACTTACTGGAAGAAAAAATGATGAGGACAGAGACTGTTCTGTCCTTTAGCCCATATGAGAAGACTTGGGCTTTTACATAAGATTCTTTGTTTGCTGGTTGGTTTTGGTTTTTTTTTCCCCCCCAACTTTCATGATATATCTGACAAAAAAATCACAGGGAAGTTCTGAACATCACAATCTCTCTCCATAGAAGTGGATTGTGAGCAGTGGAAAAGAAAGCTTGCTCACTGGGTGCTGCCAATGTGATTCTTTTGCCCTTTAGGCCAACAGCAAGTAGTTCAGCAGTCTGCTAATTTATTCCTTTACCTTTCTGCTCTGTCTTCTGGCACTGTTTTATGGCATCTTAACAAACAGAAGATAATGAAATAAGTGGAGAAAATGAGAAGGGAAATGCAAATGAAAGTGTGTGTTACATTAGTCCTGCCACTACTTAGGTCAAATTAACATCTGTGATAATGTAATGTCAAATGCAGAGGAGTTGCTCTTTGGGGAGGGGGTTAAACCACATGAAAACCCCTGAACATTAGGTTTTTGCTTTTTTGGCTAGCGTATGTTTTGCTTGATCAAGGGCTTGGCAACTTTAAATCCATAAGAAGTTTAGAATCAGGTCCTGTGGATTTTAAGAATTTGTTTTATTCCATTGGTCAAAAATCACCGTTGCTTTGGGAAAATGCTAGCCTCGACAATTTTGTGGGGCTAAAATTGAGTAGAGTTACGTCAAAGCTGTATGTAGCATGGCATTACTACTTTGCATTAATGTAGCTTTTGTTTGTAGTAATGTTTTAGTTATTTGTTCCCAGTCCTAGTTATTTCACCCATCTACCCTGTTGAAAAGTTACAGGACGCATTGGAAAACTAACATCCATGCATGGCAACTATTGCTTATTTCTGTGTCATAAAGATAAGTATACAAGATACATACTGATTCATTTAAGCAAGTTTTCTGCACTCAAAACATGATGTTATAAATACCGGTTAGGCAAGAATAATGGTGAGGTCTGTACACCTATTTTGTTAATGCGTTTGATAAGACTGAAAACTGGAGGGGTGAAGTGGATATAGACTAAATTCTCGTAAGGTGAGCAGTGTCATATATTAATAAACCCTTCTGTTATGATAGATCAAGTTCACAGTGTACCTATATCACAAATGGGAAACTACCAGGAGTATCTAAAACAAATACCTTCTCCGCTCCGAGAGCTTGATCCTGATCAACCACGAAGGCTCCATACATTTGGCAATCCATTCAAATTGGACAAAAAGGTGATTTTTCTATAATGCTTTTTAAAAAAAAAAATGTGCTGTTGTGAGTGTGTGCGCTGCTGATTAGACCATTCAAAAAGCAATGTATCAGAAAAGCACTTTGAAGTATTTGGAAAAGTACTGCTTACAAGAAAGTCTCTGATACGTTTTTCCATCAATAGTATCCTATGGAGGGCAGTCTTTATTGGAAACCAGTATTATGCCTCTGAATTGCATTATAAATGAATACCTAATCACGTTTCCTTTACCAAACTTACCCCATAAAAAGCTTCCCGTAACTTTGAGAGCATGGCCTCTCCCCGTTGACCAAGTCGGTCTTGGACTTGACCAAATTACCAATATGATTTAGAGCTCTTTTAACTGTTTGAGTCCTGAAAAGGAAGTTTGACAGCCCACTCAATTGTCTTACTTGGCAGACTGTTGGATAAGGGCCTTAAGCGTACTGGTTTAGTCTAGGAAGATCTGATATGGCTTTCCCATATTACTTTGGTTGACAGTTGAGAATTCAGTGCACGATGGCATGTAGAACATAGTTGCCTTATACATGGTAAGCATCATCAGAACATCAAACCATTCATTATATTTTGTGGTTTTGGCTTAAAGTTTAAGAATTCTCACCATTAAATTAATTACAGGGAATGATGATAGATGAAGCAGATGAATTTGTATCAGGACCTCAAAATAAACATAAAAGACCTGGAGAACCAAATATGCAAGGGATTCCGAAAAGACGACGTTGTATGTCCCCCCTGCTCAGAGGTCGACCGCAAACTCCTCCGGTTGTGAATAACCACATTGGAGGAAAAGGGCCACCAACACCAATCACACAAGCACAGCCTGACCTTGTTAAACCTATTCCTATTCACAAAAGTAAGTGAATCTTCATCATCTTTAGAGAGTTTGGGTTTTAATTTATGCAAAAAAACTGTTTATGTAGAAATACCATTGGCTGGTTTCACAAATAAGGCAATTTTGTCCCTCATTTTTGAAAATGAAGTATTTAAGTGTGTATCTGCGGTTAATTAGAGAGTTAATATAGTCCTCCAGACCGAAGTATCTTTCATATGAACTTCCCAGTATAAACAATGTATTTCCTCTATTAAATGAGGAGACAATGTAAACAGTCAGAAGGATGTTCTTCCTTTGCCTGGGAATTCAGGTGCTCCAAAGTACCACAACATGAAGTTAATTTGAATTTTGCTGTAGTGCAGTGAATTCACTTCCCTTAGTGTGGAGGTGAGGTGCTGTGTAAGTGTTGCTCACTGTTCAGCACTAAAGTAAACTTTGTCAGTTCAGTTTAATGGGGAAAGACAAGCATGTCATAAAAGCACATTTTCAGGTGCTTTTTCTTTTGATGGTAGTCCATATAGCAATTTCTCTTTTCATATAAAGAATATACCTGTGATTTTTTTTTTTTAAAGCCATTAATTGCCAGGAGATACAGTAATGTGCTCAGTGTTAAAACCCACAAACACATTTTCTTATGCCTAGCGTGTGCAGTAGACTATACAAGCTGGAGCATAGCTTTACAAGAGTTTAATACTGAACTGACTCATTAACTTCCATCAGATGGTAAAGAATGTGAAACTGACAAGTGCAATCTTTGTTTTTTCAGCATCAGAAACAAATAATGAGGTCACACTGGATGATGTGGTTGAGAATCATGTTACAGACCCACTTTCATCAGACGTTTTCCCGAATACTGTCGATTCAGAATTTTCGATGTCCTCTTCTCCGTTCAATTCATTGGATCGACCAGCAGCTCATACAGAGGATGTAGGCCGTGAACATTTAGGGAATAACTTGAATGTTGATGGGTTTTTGGAGAATCATGAGGAATCAGGTCGTAAAGAGCAAAGTACCGAAGAGAACTTGCCAATGTCTTCACCAAGCAAAGGGAAAAAAACAGTGCATTGCAGAAGTTCCAGAGAGATTAATATAGACCTAAGAGCACAAATTATGAAAGAGATCCGAAAACCAGGAAGGAGTAAGTATACCAAATCTCTTTCAGATGATTGGCATGAGAGCTAGACAAAGAATTCATATTAGATCTGTATTTTAGAAAAATACTGAACTGAAGTAAAATAAATTTAAAGCTGAAAAGATTTGTTTTAAAACCTCTGCTAAAAACTTCCTGAATGAGTGATTAGAACAGTGCTATACCTATCAATCTTCATGAAAGTAATGATTTTTGTATTATCAGTATTAGAATTAGCTTGTTAGGTGTTCCGGTAATATCCTAAACTGCAGTATCCTGTGTTTTTTAATGTTAGTGTTCAGTAAACAGTATGTCATTGCTACAAGCCTGGTTGAAAGGAGATAGATCCTAAAAGCTTACAAAAACTGGATGAAATCTGTTGCATTTCACTCGGATCTATTACAATAGATATGTGTATAGGCCTCTCTTAAGTAACTGTGATTTTGCTCTTCTCTTTATCTTTAAGAGTATGAAAGAATCTTCTTTTTACTGAAGCATGTACAAGGAAGCTTACAAACCAGACTGATATTTTTACAAAATATTATTAAAGAAGCTTCAAGGTAGGTAACTGAATTATATTAATCTTATAAAACTGCACCATGTACTGCCATACATAACTGCTTGACAACCATGCAGTTCTTTGTTTGAAATTTGCCACACAGTGCTTTGCACTGCAGGTAAATAACTCCCCAGAAAAAACCACAAACTTCCTGATGTGTGTTGTTTGCACAAGCTTACCTTTTTGCCTCAGATTTTGTCATAAAAATGTTAGCAGTTGTAACAGCCAAATCACCATAAATGTAGGTGGACAATGGTATAGAAAGTGAAGATGACTTCAGAAAATCATCCAACTTCCAAAGTTCAAGTGTGAGCGTACTGCTAATTTGAAAAACTGATGGAACTGCATATTACTGTGAATTAGGCTTAGATTTATTTCCTTCAGAGGTATTGTAGTCCTGTGTGAGGCCATGGAAATGGGAGGTAGTTTGTAACTGGAGTAGAGAGAGACTTGCTGAGGATTTGAACCCTGTGGCGTTAATCCAGATAGAAACTTCCTTACAGCATCCTTAGACTGACCATACTTAGCCTTCTACATGTGTACTAAGAGGAGAGAAAGCAGAAACATGTAATTTTGATTGGAACCAGTAGTGTTTGAATTGAACTAATAATTCCAGCATCTTGCTTAGATCATAAATGTAACTGTAACTTTGAGGCTTATTTCAGAACCCTCAAAGAATAGTTCATTTTTTTGCTCTAATCTGTTTTTGTAGGAGTCAGCTTTTTTTTTTTCTGTGGCACTATTAAACAATTTTACAATCAAACAAAAATCAAAGTAATTTTTGGATAAAACCATGCTGAGAATTTAAGCTACCCTGAATGTTGGACATCCATACAGCTCTCTAGCTGCCTACTGCCGGCACAAAGGGGCATATAGATTTATATAGATCATGCTCTTCCTATAGCAACAATTACTTTATCATGCTTTTGCTTGATCTGTCTTTATTGTTATATTACCTGTCAGAGTTGTTCCATAGTCTGTAGATTATACATCCTTCCTTGCTGTCTCAGCACATCAAAAGAATACTGTAGTCTGTGGCAGGCCTTAGCGGGGTTGGAATACTTGTGCCTCTAAAATTAGGCTCTTTAGATCATCTGTAATTCTCTTTTCTGTTGCACAGCCTCTCTATTCCACTTATCTTGAGTTGACTCTTTCCCTACAAAATTTGGCAGTGCTTGAGTGTTGCTGTTGGATGCATCAGAATTAAATCCACATATCTCTCGCCATAGCCAACAGTTTTCTGTATCTACTGGTGGAAAAAGTTGGCAATTCTGTTTTTCTCGACTGTTGTTAAACTTTGATTTTTATTGGTTTGAGTGTAGGAACAACTTAATCTCTCTCCTTCCTCTTCTGTGCTAGGTTAGATCTTTATAGTGTGGTCATGTTATCCACCTGGAAAACACTGCCTGCAATCCCTATGCAGTTCTCTGCTTCTTTCCTTCTCCAGGCAAGCTATCATGTTTAACCAAGGTTCCCCGCTCACTGCAGGAAACATCTCTAGGCTCTCCAGAGTTGTCAAGACAGTCCTGTTTTGTTAACTGATCGCTGACCTTTGCAATGCCATGGAATGCAATTCCGATTTGGGATGCCGGCTCTCTTTTCCTGCTCCAAGGAGCTCTGACTCTAAACACAGTCTTAAGAAAGCTCTTGAGCATTTCGGCAAGAAAGCGTGTGTTTAAAAACAGTCCCCATTCAGTTCTGGAGGTTAATCCACTAGAGAGTTGTGAGGGGAGAGGAAGATTTCTAAAACAATCCACAGTTTTCAGCTTCCTTTGAAAACAGGCTGCCCCACAGTTCCTCTTCTGATAGCAGAAAAGCTATCACATTTGAGAGGCAGAAATCAAGATGGGGTAGACAATGTATTTTTTTGTTCTAGTCGATCGTAAAATTACTAAGGATGGGGAGATACCACATCTCAATTTCAAATTCTTGACTGTTTCTATTCTGACAAAGAATTTTCTTATGCGTAGTGATACACATTTGCCTCAGCCTAGGTGGGTAGTATTAGTGCTTACAATTGAACACAAGAGACACGACTTCCCCATAGGTGGCTGTAACTTTGGATGCACAAAATGAAGAGTTATTTAGGAAAGGGCTAAAAGAAATTAGTCTATGTAGTGCAGAGGTCTTCAGTATTTCTGGAGTAGGCATAGCAATCCATTTATGGTCCTGGCACTAACAACACGTGGGTTTTTTTAATTCTCTGCTAAGTAGTCTAGAGCAAGATCTGACAAAACATGGATCAAAATTCTCCAAATTAACCAACATCTCAGTATGAGAAATTCAATTCCAGCTTGTTTATTCTTCAAACCAAGAGCTTGAAGCTACTAATACATGTAGCAAAGTCCAAAGTGTGTTCCTGGACAAAATGCTGAGCAATACCCACTTGTGATAAAAGTGCTGGCAAGAATTAATACAACCAATGTCAAAATAATAATGAAGTTTTATCCTCAATCGCTAGAACTACTCAAGAAAATTTTATTATTAGGGGTACTAATTTTCCTAGCAGAGTAAACAGTTTAATTCAATGCTTAATTCTTTTAATTACAATATTAGTTCATGTGGTAACTTGTTTCTGTTGCCTTGAAAAAGAATTGCTTGCTGTAGGGTTCAACATTTGCAAAAGAACTTTCAGTGAGATGTACCAAGGGGCTGGGCATAGTGCACTGTAAACCTGAATTCTTGTGCCAACAGTAATGTGAGAATAGTTAGTAGTGTGTTTTTTCCCTACCTTCTGCCAGATTTTATCTTCCTAGGAAATGTCTGCTGTTAACTTGTACAGCTGCTTCAGAGGGGCTTGAAGGTATCCTGGAAAGTAACATTGCCCAGTCACTTGCACAGAATACGAGCATGTTAAATTTTCACTAGGATATACTGTAGTAAAGCACTTCGCTGTTAGCTTAAATAATTGGACTTTTACAAGAGGGGATGAGAAGGAAAAATTATCTATTTCCAAGGTTAATACTTTTCAATAAGCAGGGAGCGGTTGTGAAAGCAACGAGGAAGAATGGAGGGGAAGCAGTACTTGAAGCGTGGGGTTTCTGTGGTGTTACTGAGGAGAACTGTGATGAGAAGGGTGGATAAGCACCCAGAGCATGGGTATTCAATGAGATAGTAAGTGCTTGGAAATGGGAGCTTGTTTCCCCATAGCCAAGCTGGGATTGTGGGGAAGTCTGTGGTTTGAGAATTAGGGTAGGTGCCATGTTTCTGTGAGCCGCGAACATGGACTGGGAGGCCTGGCTGGGACTAGAGGCTTTTGCTGGGGTTTAATAAGGTCGTAGGACTGAATTCAGTGTATAGTTCAGAATAGTACTGAGTTGAGAAAGTGGGTGTTCTTTTCGTTGCTGTTTATCTTTGAGTATGCATACAGCTGCCAAAGCATCTATCAGAAGTGGCTTCTCAGATGCAGAAATGTTGCAAGGGGGAGGGCTAGCTGGAAACAGCAAGTTGCTGTGTGCGCCAAGGCAGGGCTGTAAGCAAAGGTGATAAAATGGTCTGCTGTTCAAATTTATGTAATCAATATGGAATAGAACTGCAGAGACTCCAGGTATGGATTACATCTGTATTTTCTTTAATGTCTTTCTCAAACCGTTAATTTGCATTTCTTGTCAGGAAATCTGCTTTGCACTGTGTAATGGCTACTCCTTCACCAGTACCAACTTCACTTAACTTTTGTGAATGCACCATGAAGGCATGCAAATAGTCCTTAAAAGCTGTTGCCACCTTTAGGAGTATAGTTCTTTTGACCTGTATTTTATTTCTCTACTTCAGAAATCTACTTCTGGAAACAGCAAACACAACTCTTTCCTGACTTTCTGAGGGCTGAGTGATGTTCAGCAACGTGCTAGAATAGACTGTGCTAAGCACAGTTTTGTACTGTTATTAAATGGAAAACCAAATTAGTGGATTACCAGAACTTTAGGAGGCAGCAAATATATGTATGAGGTATCGATAACGTCATCATGCACTGGACCTAAAATAATAACTGAAGTGTCCAGGGTTCAGTAGAAGTTTTGTGAACAATGTTTCGTGTATTACTGTGTCCATCAATTTTTATGCTTTCTTTTAAATACAGGTTTAAAAAACGAATGCTGATAGAACAGCTTGAAAGTTTTCTGGAAGAAATCCATCGCAGATCCAATCAGGTCAATCATGTCAACAGCAGCTAAGAAACACTGCACATGAGAGAAAGCCACAGCAGGGCACTGCTGTCCTTACTTGCATTCATTTTTGACATGCACTCTTATCTCAAGTTCCTGTACCTGAAAGAATGAGAAGCTGCTCTATAAAATGATGAGAAAAGTACCCATCATCTTTTTTTTTTCTTCACCTCTGTTATTTTTGTAACGTGAAAAATATCACAAAAACATTTTTATTTAAATGGAGAACTTCTTGCTTGTCATGGACTTAAGTGTCACTTTCCCTCAGGTTCTATTTTTCTTAATCCAACCTTCAAAACGATCACCTCTTAAGGTTGAACTTTGCCAAAAAGTTGCTTTGTAATTTTAAAAAAAAAAAAAGCACATACATTAAACAAGGTAATGTTTTGTATATACAGTTATTTTGGATATATTATTGTAAGTTGTATAAATGTATTTTGAAAAATATTTAAGAAAAGCACTTTTGTTATTCCATCAATAAAAACTCTATTTTAATCTTTGTGTAGGATTGAGTCCAGTTTTTATTGGAATGTTTCATTTTGCCTTCCCTTTCCAGAACTTCTGTGTTCTAGTATCAGTGTTAAAGAATGAAGAGATTTTGTATAGCTGGATATTCTGTTCTTAATCAAAGAATGGGTGAAAGAAAGCTAATGCTGAATCACAACTGCGGTAGGATGATACCTTGTGGTTTTGTGTACTTTGTGCTTCACTGTTGGTGACTGGCATAACAAACCGATGTACAGCAATGACAAAACCCACAGTTCTATGAGGATACAGTGTAGCAAAGCAGGGGTCGGTAGCCTTTGAGGAATGCTGCACAGAGTTTTTCTGTCTGAAGTTTTTACATGTTTACAAATGCGGGAACATCCAGAAGGTGTGCTTGTTGGACCCAAAATATCACTGAATGCTTTATTGGCCATGTCTTTCATCTGTGCTAGAAGCTCCTAACTTCTGGTAAGCTTTGTTTTATTCAGTGGGAGCCGCTCTCTGATGCTTTTCCTGGGAGTCAAGGGTTAGCATTCTTCACCCAAAGTCTTTATGGGCCTGGGTTTCTGATGCTTGTGCTGTGAGTTGCTAAATCTTGTACTAAAACACTCACTGTACCCCAACTGTTGTCAGGGTGCTGAAAAAAGCATTTTTCTAGATGCTTTTAGCCTCATTCAGTGTTCTTCAGGAATGTCCATTCTATGCTGTATTCATTTAAAAAAAAAAAAAGTAAAACAAAAGGTAGTAAAGGTAGTAATGCTATCTTTTTTTGGCAATAATATTTGTTTGATCACTGAGTGGGTATTTCTGCTTCCTACCCGTTCTGTCAGTTTTGAAACAGCCTCTCAACTTGATTTGCTTTTCACAGCATTTTGCTGCTTGCTTGTTTACCTTACTATTTCAGCTGGATTATATCTAAGTCTATGACCAGACTGAACTTCAATTTTGTTCTTAAGTTTGACTTCAGGACAGAGAAATAAAGCTGTGCTTGAAAAATAACATATATCACAAAGTTTTCTTGTAGGATGCGTTCTTTCAGATGACCTACATACTCAGCAACAGTCAAGCTGACTCTAGCCATGATGAAGTTGAGCAGAATCTGTTGGCCCATATTCTTAAACATTTAGGTGGCAAAATCTGTACAGTTTTTCCTCAAATGGTTATATGCTTACTATCTTTGCTGTAGTTGTGGTGCTGGTGATTCCTAGACAGCTCTAAGTTTCCAATAGTGTGTACAAAGGATTAAGGTAGTGGAGGACTTGCTCACACTTGGTCTTGCAAAAGTGATATTGTTTAAAACTTTTTAATAAGTACATGTAATGTAGCTTTTAATTTCATTGAAGGAAAGGTCATCATAGGAGGAACAGAAGACAGTGTATTTGTCTCGTGTTTATTATAAAGGATTTGTAACTCTTCCTATAAAGAGTACTGAACCTGTAAATGAGAACAATATTAACATTATTTCAGTTTGGGACTACATTTTCAAAGTGTAGTATAGTTTAAATACATAAATTAAGCACGGAACTAGCATATTTAATACCTAATTAAGCTCAAGGTCAGTGTTTTAATAACAACGTTACTAATCATGATAGAGCAGAGCAAACTGTAAAAGCCAACACCAATTGTTAACAGGTACAGCAAAAAAAAGAGCACGGTGCAGATCAGGTGAACTAATATCAAGAACAGATGAATCAATATCGTGACCATCAACTGTTTACAGATATAAATCCTTTCCACTATGCTCTGGTCAATTTTTTATTAGCTCAAAACCTTTGAGCCTCGTTGGCTGCCAAAAAGAACGGTTAGGGTTTAACCCCAGCTGGCAACTAAGCAACATGTAGCTGCTCGCTTACTCCCCCCTGGTGGATGGGGGAGAGAATTGGAAGGGTAAAAGTGAGAAAACTCATGGGTTGAGACAAGAATAGTTTAGTAATTGAAATAATAATCATAATGCCCAGCAGCAGCCCCCTGGCCAACCTTCCCCCTAGTTTTATTGCTGAGCATAACGTCTCATGGTGTGGAATGTCCCTTTGGTCAGTTGGGGTCAGCTGTGTCCACTCTTAGCCTTTTGTGTACCCCCATCCTACTCGCTGGCAGGGCAGTATGAGGAGCAGAAAAGGCCTTGAGGCTGTGTAAGCACTGCTCAGCAATAGCTAAAATATCCTTGCATCAGCAGGGGAGTTGGACTAGATGATCTCTAGAGGTCCCTTCCAACTCTGAAAATTCCGTGATTATCAACACTGTTTTCAGCACAAATCCTAAATGTAGCCCTATACTAGCTACTATGAAGACAACTCTACCCCAGCCAAAACTGGCACATTCAGGCAGAACTATGCTATTTTAGGTCTTGAAAAATATATTTCTGCTATTACTAGAAGATAGATTCAGTTAAGACTTTAAATTAAGTAATCCTACATAAGGATTCATTGTGACTTCATGGGGATAGCAAGTTCTGAGTACATCTAGTTAGGATAACAAAATGTATTAAAAGCAAATCTTGTTTACCCTTTCCCCTTTTTGTACCTGAACAACTTCAGTCACTAAGTCTGAACAAACAAAATGACTGAATGTTTTAACTTTTTGCATTAAAAGCTTATATTACAGAAAAATACTTCTGATATTGAGTTGATTGGAAGGTATATATTTTGTTATGCTTCATATAAAAATCCTGTTTTACAATCTGATTTCCTTCCTATTTACGTAATTTTATCATATACTGTAAACTGAGCAGTTTTATTCACTGAAAGCACTTTGTTCTTAATCCCGAAGAGTCCATGGCTTGGGTTTCGTAGTTCAGTTTTAGTGCCTTTTTGGTGGTTTGGGGGTTTTTTTGTTTGGGGTTGGTTTGTTTGTTTGTTGTTAGCGTGTTTTGGTTTTTTTTTTTTTAATTCTGCATTTGCCAAATGAAAAGGCTTTTATTTGCTGAATAGTAATGATTGCCAAAGCAAAACACTGCCCCACCCCCAAGGCTGTGCTTTTTTCTTTAAAAAGATGTGTTTGTATTTTGGTCAAAATGTAAGATACAGGCTTTTAAAGCAGAGTGTTACCTACACAGTTATTCACCGACTAAGAGAACAGAGTGTGTTGCTTGGAAGCAGACAAGGAAGATGATTCTCTTCGGTCTCCTTGCCAGACCCCAGTGTTTTACTGAACATTTGGCTATATGTTCCCTTGAAATCTAAGTGTATGTGACCCCAGTTATGAGAGAAACTTAGTGGTTTGAAGGATTTTTAGGAAAGTACTTCAGGTGCAAATTTACTGCGTTGCTGAGAAGGGTGAGTTGTTGGAGATGGCCTGATGCTTCAAAGGAGCAAACACATGTTAAACGGTGCATAATGCAGTTCTTCTTTATTATTGCCAACGAGCTATATGGTGTTTTTCTTTAGCAGAGATTCTGGAGTAATGTGATTGAACATCTGAAATAAGACAACAGTCTAACAGTGAAGCCAAAGGAGCACTGTGATGCTTCACTCTTTCAGACATGCTCTGCAATTTTGTTTGTTTTGGGGGCTGGGACAGTTCGTTCACAAGAAGAAGAGTTACCAGTTGCAAAAAACCCCTGCATTTTTTGGCAGTTCCTTGCAAAAGTGAAGATACAACTTAGGCTTTTTGCAGAGCTAAGTTACCCAACTACATACAGTAAATACCCATGGTTTTTGGTAACCTGAATGCCTGTGAGGATACTAAGTAGTGAAGAGTCCAAATGCATAAAACTTATCTCCTTGCAGGTGTTGATATTCAAGATACAAGGGAAGAGAAACTTGCTTCTGCATATTCTGAGCTGCAGCTGGGCAAAAGATTGTTGGTTTTCAGAATTTCTGACCTATACCCCGAGAAACTGCTGTGCTGAGGTAGGAATTAATAGAGGGAGTTCCAGGTCCTGGAGTCCTGGTGCCTACAGGCAGAAGTCTGTTTGCTGTGTGCCATCTGCGTAGGCATGAATAAGTTTCATTTATAGGGAAAGATTTATATTTTAACTTCTTCAGATATGAGTTCAGCTGATCCAGCCCATTTGTAGTTTGAATTGCCCTGTTGAGGTCAGCCCCTAATCCTGGGGCATTTAAGATCTATAAGATCTTTACAGTGCCTATAATTATGGTAGAAATCTCTTTGAGCACATACTGCATATACATAGAAGAGGCTAATCTGGCTTCCCTGGCTTCTATGACTATCATGCGTTCTTTTTAAAGAAATTAAACTGTGTTCTTTATGCTTTAAAACCCCTAAACCCACGGTTCCCATGGTTGTTGAAATGGCCTGGACTAAAGAATGGCACACTATTTACAAAGAACTTCTTACTGATTTCAGTGTTGCTTGTGAAAGATTCAGCTACTGAAACGGAGAGCGTGCTTACCTGTGTTAGCTTGTCTCAGGAAAAATGTGAAAGGTCTGTCTGCTTTGAAAATAGGCGTTCGAGATCTTTTTAGTAATACCATTGCTGTAATGCAACAAAGAAAACATTAGTAAAATGTGTCCATTTTCATTCCATCTTCTGTACAGCACCCTCAAGCTCTGGTCTTTGAGTTGCTCCTCTGCTTTAAGAATAAAACAACAATTTTATCCAACAGTGAAATCAGCCTGAGTGAATGAACAAGTAGGTATTATGAGACTACACGCAGGTGATTCGTGTGTATTTACTTGCTGAAGTGAGTCTGTCTGGCTTTGGATTTTAAAGGTAATATAATTTTTGTTGTTATCATGGTCCTAACTGCTGAAGTCATACCATGCTATTACCCAACCAGTTAGCCAATTCCTAGCTGTGCTGTTCTGGTAAAAAAGATCAAAAAGGCACAAATGTCATCCCTTTTCTAAATGGGAGACAAACAGCAGAGAAATACCTGCATCATCCTGGAATTTCTCTGTCAGAACTCTCACCAAAACCTAAGTATCCTCAGTCTCAGTTTATGACTGTCCTTCCCCTCTCTGGTTGTGGGTTAGTTATTAGGTTAAATAAAGAGTCCTTAAGAATTATGATGGCTCAGCTATTCTTAAAATACACCTTATTTAAATAAATTCTTTCTTGTAGCTATGTAGTATTAAGAATACATTGTCAAAAAAAACCCCAATACTAAAAAACCCCAGATTTGGATTATTTTTTAATGAGCAGTTAAAACAATGAAATTCAATTGAAAATTCAAGCAAGATTCAGTAAAACTAGTTTGAGTGGCACTATTTCAGTGCTCCTAAGAAAAGTGCCCACTTTAGCTTTTAAGCCACCATGTGGCTAGCTCCAGAGCTTTTAAAGTAAACAATAAACATGATTATACCTTTGTAAATCGGCTT
This sequence comes from Burhinus oedicnemus, assembly GCA_008921705.1. Taxonomy (NCBI): domain Eukaryota; kingdom Metazoa; phylum Chordata; class Aves; order Charadriiformes; family Burhinidae; genus Burhinus; species Burhinus oedicnemus. Next base: position 113,284 of record VFFE01007195.1, read on the forward strand.
CTTAACTTGGCCTGACTGGAGTTAAGGGAAGTCTTGGCATTGGTTTCAATGGAATAAAGGTCTGATGTCTGATTGCTATTACCCTTAGTCTTTGATATGTGATTGAAGCCACTTACAAGCTTTTATTTTGTATGAGAATTACCAGAAAAATTGCTAAAAATATTAATGCCCTAGTAGAGATGAAAATTGTCATAAAATTTTCAGCTGTACAGCTCTGCAGAAAGGTTAACGTAGTTATGTCAGATTTTCACTGTACGCCCACAGATGTGCAGCACGTGTCGTATTCAAAGCTGTTGCTAGAGGAATGCTACACCAAATCAGGTGTGCTCAGGTTCCTTTTAGCATCGTGGCTGTGGGATGTCTGCAGGGCGCTTCACAGAGCAGCCCAGTATCGTGGGCACCACAGTGAGGAGCACTGCAGTGCTCTCCCTTACATGCCTTTTGGTTTTCTTTCTGAAAGAAAGGAGGGCAAGCAGGATCTTGCCCTGACCTGCAGTCAAGGACCACCAGCGTTTGCGATATGTGCGTGGAGCTCATCTACAGTCAGCACAGCCCAGGGAAGCAGCAAGGCAAGATGTGGTTAATGATCACCTTTCTGCTGGGCTGATGTTTGAACAGCTTGAGGACATGTTCAGCTTCTGAAGAGAAGCAAGTGGCAGAACTACGTAATCCACACAGGGGTCTAGGGCTGCCACTGCCTTTCACGCCGACTTGTAGTATTGCCTGAGCATCTGAGGCTTCCAAAGGGAAACACAAAAGCAGGGGCCATCTTTGATAAAGCTTATGTGACAAAAATAAAAAGGAAAATAGGGATTGCACAGCTCAGTACTTTTACTTCCCCTGTTTTACGAAGTTGTGATGGAGGATTCCTATTGAGATGTCATTCAGCTTATGAAGGTCATTTATTGACTCTCTAGTCCATAGCTGAGATTTTACTCTGAATCTCCCCATTCGGCCAGCCCCAGCTGCTCACTTGGAAATGATCTGTTAGCAGAAACTACTGCACATGAAGGCCACACCCCAAAGTACATAAGAAACAAGCCTATCTTCATGAAACAAAACTTCACAGTCATGACCTTTAATACCACCAAAGAGATCAAAAACCAAACCCTGTAACAGCTCAGGAGCGATGGACAAAACATTAGCAACCCTTTTTCATTCTTTGCTTTTATGATCTGAGCAAACAGATTTCACCAACAGAAAAATAAGTGGTTTATTTTATTAAACTGGACTTTCCCTGGGCTGGTAAAGCTGATTTTCACTTGAGTCTTTATATGTTAGTCTAAGATCAGACATGGAAAGGGAAAAGTTTTAAGAGTTCTTATGAACAATTACAAAGGTAAAGTGTGTGTTAAATATAAAAGTTTAAACTTAGGTTAGGCATACATTGAAATGCTACCATGTGGGTTTTTGGTTTTTTTTTGATAAAAGGCTAGTAGTTGTTTCTGTGGTGATAATCTTCAGAAGTGGAAAGTAAAGTTTGTGTATTTGATTTACCTGTAGCTCCTGATGCCTTTGTACCATCTTCTGTTACTTCAATCTCTGCTTTGTGAATAGCTTCTGAAATATACAGACTACCTTGATCTGCAGAAAACCCAGAAATAAATATTAATAGTTATTTTCTGAATTCCATTGTGGACACGATTATTTTTTTTCTTAATTCAGAATGCTTTCACCTTCTTTCTACGGAATCTAAGGGTGATATCACGGTTAAGTATTTCACCCAGGCAACTAATTCAATGGTAGCATACTGAATACAATACGTGTCACATTATTAGCTTTTCTTCTGTTGCAAATTCCTTCACCACATCATGTTCGGAAAGACAGCACAGTACACACCTGCCTTTCAATTGCTTTTTCTCTATCTGGCTTCCATGTTACAAGATCCTCAGTTCCAATTTTGACTCAGCTCCTGATTTTTCATATGTGTGCTGTGTATGAATAAGCATAGACAGTCTGAACATCTAAGCGAGCTTGATACGAAGGACTTTCTAGCTCAGCACGTAGCTTTTGGAGCAGCGTGACCTTATGTGTAGGCAGCTTGCAGAATAAATGAAAACTCTCATGTGTGTCTTGAATCTATCTGCCTGAACATGTCCTCTGTCAGAGTGTTGCTTGGTTGATGGCTCAGGTGCCTCTGACTTCTACGTGAAATGTGGATCCCACTTTCAGACAAGCAGTGAAGTTTTTAGGAAAGAATCACCACTGTGAACACAAAGTTGGAATATTTTTCTGCTTAAAGCCATTTCTGCTGTTGACTTCTCATAATTCTGATCTGCTTTCTAATGTGGGGGAACGACAAGATTTTGATTGCATTTGTATTGGTGGAAACCTGGAAGAGCTGTGAGGTGTCTTCACATTTCTGCTGATGGAGCCAGCTGCAATCTGGCCCGTTTCCACTTATGTCCAGTGGTGGGAGCTGGGCTCATGCTACAGAAAAGCATTTCTTGGACACAATATAGGAACATCTTTAAAGTGAGATAACACATGAGGAAGGTGCCATTAGGTTACTTTAGTCTAGGGAAGACAGTGTGTCTCAGATTTCTGTGTTACTGTCAGATGGAGGCAGGTCCCTTGCCAGTGTGAGAAGGAATGCACACATTTAACTGTCCCTTTGACTACAGAGGGACTTTTCAGGGAGCCTTAAGTCACCATTGTGAATACCCTCTTCTCCCTCATTTCTACCTATTCTTTCATCTTTATGACTGTTTTCCCACTGTATGGACAATAGTGGACTGAATGCTGAATGGGGATTGCTAATTTGAAAGGTCTCCAGGTTGTGGTGGAAAGCAAGGTTACATGGTGAGAGGAGAAACCAGTTAACACAGTGGGGACAATGAATGAGCTGAGGAACTGTTGGAAGGGAAATTGCAGAAAAGCCGCTCTTCAGGAAGAAATGGTGGGACTGTGACATAAACTGGAGCTTGGAAAAAATTAATTTCAGAAAGATGCCGAGGAAAGTGTTACGAGTCTGTTTCTTTCTAACTGACTGCAGAGGGCAGAAAGTGGGGAAGATTGAGAGGTTTTTTCTTTCTTATCTGAATCTGAGGTTCAAGTCTGACATATAGGTGAAAACAGGGAAATACTAGAAGACCATTTTATCTGTTTCTGTCTCAGTTTTGTCCAGTCAAAAATCTAGTATGGAAACAAGCAAGACAAAACTGGGGAGAGGCAGAATTTTTTAAATTAGATTAACATATTTTGGAGGGGAAAAATAGAAGCTTTCAGGCATAAATAACCTATTCCAGGTCTGAAATGAAGTAACGTTTATTTGCTAAATGTGATCTGAGAGTAAATATTCTGAAAACTATGGCCACTCCTTTGTATGGAAGAGGAACTGAAAACTTACCTGTTCTTTTTCCAACTGTATCTATTGGTTAAATAAAAGACAAAACTTCCTTATAAACTCTGCCTCACGTAACTCTTGGACCATTGTAGCTATAATCCTACTATTATGATACATAACTAAGAGATGACTTGTAAACTCCCCGAAACAAGGACCGAGAGAAGCAGCCTGAGGAGAGATAAGGGGAGGGGGTGGAGGCCCTCCGAGCCTTTCTGAATGTCTCAAACACTCGCAAGTACCTTGAAATAAAGCTATAGGCGTGGGGTGGACAAGGCGGAGTCTGGATGATGCAAGCCTTGCGCTCAAAGAATTGATAAGGCTCACACCTGCTTATCTCTTGTGTGACTCAGGTGGGGAGAAACTCGCCTGAATAACACACAGGGGAGGAAGCCTTTTGAAAACAAAATGGGTTTGCTCAACTTGTGAAGCTTGTTAGTTCTCTGTTTTGGGGCCATCGTGTCCGATGAATGACTTTGCCTCATTACCCGCAAAATGCATATTAAGGTTGACTATAGCACCCGTGTGCCCACCCAAATCAGGCTCCATCTCACCTGGGGAGGTGAGAAACCTGAGATGAAACTGTTACCGTAATAGTGGGGCGGGTTGTACTGGTACAGCGAACATAAAAGGGGAAGATAAGTGCCCCTAGGTGGGGGGATTTCATTCTTCCTGGGGAATACACCGAAGAGCTCTCCTATGAACCACAGACGACACCACGGATGACGACACCACCACCACTACTCCCCTCCCCTCCTCGCTTGCCATAATCTGTTGTATGTCTGTTGTTAACTAATGCAAGGCGTACTTTACTGCTTGCCATAATTTGTTATATACCTAACCAATTATCATGGACCTAGTTGAGACATACATTAATCACTGTGGGAATCTAATAAATGTTTGTGTATGGACCTTGAGAGTTGTCTCACCTTAGTCCACACCGCTGGGGATTTGCAAATCTGAGTCACAGTCCCTGCCTCCCCTCTTCTGAGTGGGTCTGAGCGGGGCGTGACAATAGCTGAGTAGTGTAAGAGTAGAACCGAGAAGGGCCTCAACGTGTCCTTTAATCCATAGCCCTGCCACAGGCAGGATCAATTACTTATACAAGCCTTGCCCAGTATGAGATGAAGCAGAAAGCCACCGAGTTGCTTACATAAGAAAGAAGCTGCTAAATGAGATTATTTATGATGGAGTTCATTTCCTCAAAGTATTTGTCTTATTTAAATAGATGTTAGCTTTATAAAATGCATCCTTGTGCACTTTATCAGTATACTAATGTTTGTTTGCAATAAACAAAGGAGCAGGCTTTAACAAATAAGTGGGCAATGACGAATTGTTTTAACGTGCATCTCTTTGCAGTCTGAGATATGTACTGCAATAAAACCATGCAGTAAAAGAGGTATAAAAAACCCCACATAAGTAACGTGCCTTCTGAGGTTTGCTCCAGAAAAGCAACTTTTCTGTAAAAACAGCTTTGTTTAAATTGGAGGAATTTCTTCTTATCATACCTCTGTTTATTTATTCACATGCACAAGAATCGCATGAAGTCTGCATCTCTCTGGACAGTTTCCACTCTGAGTCTGCTACGAGCAGAAATGACTAAGTTGAAATAATTTGTGTTGCTGGTAGTAGTAAAAAAAAAAAAGAAAAAGGAAATAGATAATTTGGATTCTTTTAGTATTTAATATTAAATAGGGATAAAACTTTTCCAAGAAGTGGGATGATTTCAGACTTCCAAACTCAAGGCAGTTTACAATTGTAATGCTAGAATTTTAGCAAAGGGAACGTACAGTTTAGTCCACTGGTCATTGGATTAGCAAGACAACATAGCATGGGCGTATGTTAACATTGTTTGCCGTGTCAAGAGTTGGAATACAGACTTGTTGGACCAGCATCCCTAACTGTTAAATGGCTATTTAAAAACAAATATAGGAATTCAAGTTGTATTAAAACATCCTAAATCTCTGAGTAAATAACCGTTTTCCAGGCCTACACTGTCTTGACAGTTCTAATCTTAAAGAAAGAAGGAAAAGAAAAAAGAAAAAAAAAAGCAAGACCAAAATCAACCCCGTCCCTTTCAGATTCCTCTTTTCTACAAAACAACAGCTCAAAATACAATTGCCAATAATAAAGTAGAAAGGTTGAGTGTGAATTGTGTTTTAGAGTTCCCCAGAGAAAGAAGTACAATCGATTCAGAAGACCCAGGTCTACTGAATCATTCAAATGTCAGAGTCTACAAGTCTTGGGTCACTGATCATTTTTTATTCAGTCAAGCCTCTTACCTGAAATGCCTTTAAAATTAGCAGTGATGGGATCAAATGCGTCTCTAATTCCCAAGGCAGAAAAAACTGTCTTTAGGTCAAAAAGGCTTTGAATACTGAACCTGAAATTAATATGATAGATTTTATTTAAATGTGGGATTCATAGTTTCATAGAGCTAAAAGGTGGAACAGCTGCAATTTATTTCAACCCTTTGCATTTCATCCATCTATTTCTGTATGAGCCCAACGCCTTCCACCTGATTAAGTGTACTTTGCAGAAAAGCAACTCATCTTCACCTGAAGACGTTAACAGAAGGAATCCCTTGCCTGCATCTATTGCAATCAGTCCGCCTCTCAGTCTTCTTGACACATGAACTCTGCATTTCTGCAAGTGTCCTCTTTTTTAAGAATCTTTTTGGCTGTACCAAAGGGCCCTTTGAAACATTTGTAAAAGATTAACTTGGAGAGAAAGAGCATTGGTGTACAAATTGTTTTTCAGCACTTCATTAATGTGGGGACTGTATTGTAAGAGGTGTGTAATGAAGCCCTTCCATGCTGATCCATACAATAGGTACAGCCACAAAAGGCCCTCCTGCACCTGATTCCTCCTGCTATGCAATTTCATTTGAATAGCTGATAGAAAATACCTCCGGGATGTATGCATTTGCTAGCAATGGCAAATGACTAATGTGGAAAATGGATGGCTGAAACTTGCTTTGTGCACAGAAATATGGGTATGACTGGTGGGGGCCCCAAGTTCTTTGTAGAGTACTTTTGTTGTATACTGGCAAGTTGTAAAAATAAGCTATTGCATTTCTTTTCAAGGTTATATATTTACTTTTTCTTAAGCAAAGAGAAAAACTGAGTGTAGGAAAGGGCCAGGAACATTTCTCTCTTTTTAGATCAGGATTGTTATACCCCAAACAAATTTTAAGTAAAAGCTACAGGATCAACCGAAATACGTGTTTGTTTAAACAGTACAGAGCATACCAGAAAGTTTTGGCATTCCCAGCTCACCTTTTCATGGCTTAAGAGAGGGTTAGAGCTTTTCTGATAGTGTGGTGAATAACAAAACTGAAAGTCTCTCATTTGTTTTTATCTCACACATTGCTCGTGTCAGTGCTATCACACAGAATTCTGGCAACCGAGGTAGTGAAGCCATCTTGCAGTATTAATATTGCTTACCTAGGTAGAAAAATGTCCATCTTCATTCTCTTTAAGCTGTTGGCCCAGAGGTTTATGGTTTTGGCAGAAAGGTGAGACTCAATCTGGGACAAAGATGTTCTTTTGTGGCTGGGAAGCACTAGGAACATGCTGAGTTTCTCCCCCAGGTAGGGTAACTCGACCATGCTGAAAGCTTCCAGAGCTGCAGTCTGGAATTGGCCTGTAGGTGGGCAAATATAGATCTTATTTCATCAGTAAAGTGGGGAAAAAAAGCCCAAGCTCACTGCCCAAGCCTGGGTCAGCAGAAGGTTCAGAGCAGCAGGGGTGGGATATAAGGGGTTGTCTCTAGCACACGGGCTCTTGCAGCCAGCTCAGGTTGCTCTTAACTCACAACAGTGGCTCCTCCGAACGGAGATGATTGTGTGATATAGATACATATATATCTCTTGGCAGAAAAATGCCAATGACAGTAATAATGCCTGAAGCACTGTCTCAACAGAGCATGGATATTTTATTACTGTCTCATATAGTAACTGTCCTCCTTGCTCAGAGCTTAAAAAACATTACCGAGCCAATGACAGTAACTTTATGGTGACTGTTCCTGCAATGCTTGTTCTTTAAATAAACTTACATGTTTCTAATACATTTCACTAAAAATTCACTACTGATAGAAATCAGAAAAACAAAATGAAGTGTCCTGTTTAATTAAGTGAACCTACTTTGCCTCATATTTCCATCTTTACTACCTTTAAAAATCAGTTTTAACCTTATTTCAAGAAACAGATAGTTACATTAAACAGTAACATAGTTAGGTTTATGCTTATTTAAGCACCAAAGTTCTTATTTTTGAAAATCTAGGCACAAACACCTATCAAAATTAGACAAAGTTTATAAAAACTAGTCTCAAATGTTAAAGCTGGTGGGCTTCCAAACTTGTAATTAGTTATGGAACAATTTGTACCAGCCATTTAAAAGTACAATTTTAGTTCAATATTTCAAAGAACAATTAATCCAGGCATTTCTATGGACTGTATTATACAGTAGAACAGATTCAATTATCACAATTTTAATTTCTTATTTTTTCATCTGTTAATCCAATAAGTAGCATTTCAGGAACACTCAGCAATATTTAGCAGGCCAACACAAACGACTTACTGCCTTTGCTGCAGGCCACCCAAAATACTGAATCTATTCACCCTGCTGTAGTAGTTGTATCTTCAAGGGTAGATACTCACACTTTTTGAGTCAGGGGTTATAAATAACAGAATATAGGTAGCTCATGTTCATAACGTCTAAATATTTGCCAATAAATACATAGCTATAAGATGTCTGAAATGTTTAATGTACAACATTTGTTAGTTTTGCAGATATGGACTAGATAGGATTCATTAAGTGTTGATTATTCTGCCAGATCAAATTTTAGGCTCTTGAATTAGGCCTTCTGCCATGCAATGAAAAGAGAGAATCTCACTGTTAAAACCACCTCCCAGCCTGAGGATCATTTGCTGGGAAAAGACCTTCTGGTTTGTAATGGGCAAGCAGGGAAGTTTTACATTTGTAGTGCACCGGATACGAGTGGTTTAATTTGTGGGCATGCTGATATTTTGAAGTCAGCACGTTCTGCACAAAGGTTATACAGTCCTTATTTGTTAATTAGAAAGAAAATCAAAGACTTGAGATTATTGAGTCAGAACATTTAGTGTTCCTCACTTGAACTGATTTTGAGCATCCCATAAGGATTATATATATGCTAAATCAGTATTCAAATATAGTTAACAAATTGGTTGGAAAAATGAATATGTAAAATAGCTGCAGTGTTTAAAAGGCATGTGTAAACAGTAATATTGACATTTTCTTAGAGCAGCGTTAATTGTCCCCAGGCTGATTTGTTCTGCGTGGCCATGTTAAAAGGATAAATAACATTGTAAATGCTGAGACATTAACAGGCACAGCTAATCTTTCTCACTCTGTGTCTTGGATCCTTATGGGAGACAGCTGCTATCATTTAATAATGAAGGAAAGTTATCTTCTGCCTCTGTTTTGCTATACCAAACCTGTCTTTTGTAATAATTTTGAACTGATTTGTTAGAAATTTTTCTAGCATTTCTAGTGACAAAGACTGAATTGACCCTGTCAAATCTGACAACCAGCAAATTTTAAATGATGCCTTTCATTTCAACTTTCCTCAAAAGTCTCTCCAGCTGCAGAGAGCTCACACATTTCAGATTGGATGAAAATATAATTCCAATATTTTGGTTAACTTTCCTTTTCTGTTCAAATATTTCACACTCCAGCTAGATACTGAAGGACGATAGGATGGAGTTCTCGTGTTTAGGCAAACAGTCAGATAAACACAACTAATGATTTCACATCGAGTTTGCAAGGGCTCAAGCAAATATATGGTCACTCATTGCAGCTCAGCTGCTGAACTTCTGGTCACTGGTCTTTACCCGAGTTCTCCACCTGTACAAGCACTAGAAGCCCCCTGCCTTCCATCATTTTAGGCCTCTAATTTCTTTATCTCACTCTACTTAAAGAGAAAGTTCAGAGAAAAGGTCTGTTGCTGAGCTAATAGGTGTGTGTTAGTCCCAAAAAACCTGTTTGTTTACCTGAACAGCCCGCAAAGCAACAAAGGGTGAGGCATTCCAGATATCATGAGTATCAGAGCCCCTGCACTGAGCTGCTGGTACAAAATCACTCAAGGCTGAAAGATCATGAATCGATGTAGTAGTTTATGTTACTCAACAACGAGGATGATAAGGTGGAGGGGTTTGGAAGGGGAAACTCTGCACTCCTGAGTAAAGTCAATTAACTTATAAAAGATTCAGATGCAGAGAGGATGGGAATGTTCCGAGTCAGAGGTGTGAACCCACTCAGGAGCTTCCAACCCCAGCAGGAGCAAGAAGCATGGTGGACACACCACAGATGTCCCAGAAGAAGAAACACCATAAAGAAAGATGTAACAGTAAGTAAGCTTGCAAAGAGCGGAAAAAGTGATTCCTTAGCAAGGTGAATTATGGTTCAGAGATAAATAAGCATAGAAATAATGACTGGTCAATTGCCTGCCTGATGTGACTCTTGCACAGAGAAGGAAAATGTTTTAGCCATATAAACAAGACAAAAAAGAAGGAGGAATGGTGCTGCTGAACACCGTGGATTTAATTTTTTTTATATTCATCCCAATTATTTGCTGGAACTGACAGGGAAGAAATAATCTGATTATATAGCAAAGGGTAATGGTGACGTTCCTAAAGGAAATGAGGAAAGAACAGGAGGTATTACAACACCAGAGACAGAAACAAAGTTTAAACTACTTGAGAGAGACAAATAATAATCTGGGGCCTGGATGATCATCACCCAAGAATATGGAAAGAACATGGATGTGAAATTGGAAATGTGTCAGCAAATATTTTTAACAGGCCTGTAGATTCCATTGTGTCCCATGCCTGAAAAACAGCAATATGTTTATAAAGAAAAGAAAGTGATCTGGGAAAATTTAGGTCTTTGTTTGAGAAGTTTTAGAACATACTCTGGAGAAAAGAATAATCAAGTCACAGAGGGAAACAGAAAGTGAGATAAACTGCAACACCAGGTAGACCCAAGCAAACAAATCTATAAGCTTTTTTGACTTGATAACTAATTTGATAAAAAGGCATAGATCCAGCTGTCTAGTTTTAAGTAGAACATTAAACATAGTTTCACTGTGGCACTATTTGCAGGTAGAAGTGACGGCAATTAGAGCAAGAAATGAAAGGCAGCAAGCAGCCACTTGAAGGGGAAACTACAATGAGCTAAGTTAAAAGCGGGGCTCCCAGGTTGAAAAGAGGTTACCGGTGGCTTTCCAGAGTATTGCCAACGCTCAAGACTTCCATCAAAGACGAACAGTGAGGTTACCATGATGACTGCAGTGGTGGAAATCAAATGATGGTTCAAAACCACAAAAAAAGGTATGTACCTGTGGAGATTTCCCTCCCCTTTGATTTACCTAGGGCTCAACAGCTGGAAAAAAGTGGAGAAAGAAAAAAGGCCCAGGTGGGGTCAACCTTGAGTAACCACCCTGAACTGATTCTGTGGCCCACTACGCAAGGTATTTTTAGCTAGTCATAGAAATACTAAGAGCATTTTATTGAGCATATATATGGCTTCATTAAAAGTATTATGTACATTCCTGGCCACTTATTTTCAAGAAAGATTAATTTAAATTGGAAAAGTGCAGAAAAGGACTACTAGAGAATTGGAGTATCTGTTTTTTGAATAGATTAGAAGACCCTGGCATTAGCTTAGCTAACAGGAAATTGGGAGGCAGCTTGGTGACTGGCAAATACATTTGGGAGTAAATATCAAAGCCGAAGAGAATCTATTTAACTTAAAAGATAAAGCTGTCACAATGGTAAGAAAAATAAGTCGGTCTTGAAAAAATTTAGACTTGGAATTAGAAAGGTTTTTACCCAAGTGAAGCTTTGAAATTTGGGGTAGAAGGCAAATGAGCTTTTTATATTTTGAAAGGGATTGTAGACCTAACTGGAAGAATTCCTGGTGGTAGAAAATTAAGCCTACAGCATGATTCCTTCTGTCAGCAACCCACATACCCCAGGCCTTTGAAAGGAGCGTACGCTGGATTCATATATTATACAAATAAAAGTTTGATCTGTATTTATACTGTTTTAAACCCATGCTGAGAGCATCCACTGATTACAAAGGACAGAAAATTTCCTCTCTCCTTTGTTGCAGAATTGGCTCTGAAGATCTGCAGTTTTACCCTAAAGCCTTGGAGACAAGCTGTGACAGGAGGGACGGGTGTGCAGTGCTGGTGCTCATGGTGATATTATCCTCTCTCTGGTGCTCACACACTCAAGGGACACACAGTGATCAGGTTGAGGGGCCAGGAAATTTCTTTCCCACCCCACAAATCAAACTGGTAGGGACCTGATCTTGTTTTAGTCTTAACTGTCCCTCTGTCATGGGATCAGATGTGCTTCCTACAGTCCTCCCTTCCTAGGCAGCTTTATTTAACAAGCTCCCTGCTATTGCAAAGGACTTTGTATACCAAGCACCTCCAGTCTTTCCTGTTTCCTTCTCCTGGCATGTTATCTTGGTGCCTTTCAGTTGTTTGCTATAGCTGACAAGTTTGTTATGGAGTGCTGGGAGGTGTTGGTCTGTGAGGGATGAGATATTTTAGGAGCCATTTTAAACCCAGGATCTGTTTCACGATTGCCTGTGATTATAAGGAGTCAATTCGGTCACCCAGGTGGTCTCTTTGTTTGATGAGATTTCTTCTGAGACTTCTCCAAGCTGTGAAAGTAACACATCTTAGTGTGGTAGCTGTGGAAATTCAATAAATAAAACTGTTCCATGTTGTGCAATAGAGAAAATGTGGATCAAGGACAATTACCGTAGTTAACTTCGGCTGTGTGATGCATTGTGGGCACTTTCAGGGTTGAGCCCTCCACCGTGGTAAAAGGCAACATCTGGGTATCCATAAAGGAAAACTTCTTTTGCCACGTACTTTTGAAGTACATGGTGCTCACCAGGGTGACCTGGCTGAGTGGCGACCCAGCGCTCTCCAATGGCATGCCACGCACATCCCCACCTGCATGGGAGAGAGTCGGGGAGGGGGGACACTTGCTGTCCTACTCACGCAGGCCTAAAGGCCAGGTCTGTGTGAGTAAATAAAGCAAGTCAAGACCACACTCTGTCCCTAAAGGCAAGAAGCACAGCTCACAAGGCACTGTTAAACCCTCTACCTTCCCCTCCCCACCTGTACATTGACCTCATTGGGGTTACCTGTTGGTCCATGCTCTCCCCAGAACTGAGTTTGAGTTGGTCAATGTTGAGGGCCAAAGTTGTGCCAGGACTATGTTACCTGCTGAACAGCGTGGATGATAACAGCCTGGTGCTCAGCACCATGCCCTGGTCCTAACCGGTTTTCTAGCTTAAATGTGCCCACATGTATCTTGGAGTGGTTCATCTAGAAATCCCTCATGAAATGGACTCATGACTACAGACAGCTTTATGAAGTAACTAAGACAACTGAAGCTCATATCTTAATTCTCCTTCTCTCCCATTGGCAGTTCAGCTGCTTCTGCTTTGGGTATCTGAAAGATTTTTGACATTTTAATTCATTGATATGCATGTAAGCACCACAATATGGACTCCCATTTTTGTACCTTCTTCTAGAGAAATACTTTTTCTATCATGAAGCTGGACCACTTATTACAGTTCATTTGAGAAGGACAGAAATTTTTTTTTCAATAGTAGCTTTAATGTGTGCATTTAACATCACCTCACATGTTGATGGCCGAACTAACACTCACGTAACTTAAGTTTACAGGGCAAATCAGGGACTGATTTGCTCTGCTGCTTCTAAGGACTTGCTTTTTCAATTATTCTTTTTATTAACACAGAATTTAATTTCATTAATTTTCTTGCTTGTGTGGAAAGTAAATTATTTTTATTTCCCATTTTGACTTTTTAAACTCAGAGTCTGACTGCTGAGCTTATGGCCCTGTGTGTTCCCCAGAGCAGCACGAAAGTATTTAACACAGTGAATTCAGTCCCTGGGGAATTTGGCTGCTCCTCATTAAAACTGAAAACACTGCAGAGGATTGCCATTTTTAAAATCAGAAGAACAAGGCCAAGCGGTTACCAGCTTGATACTGCAAACTTACACTCACAGATTGAGACCTGTTCCAGCTCTTTTCTCACATTAGACATGAGCATCAGCACAAGAATTAGATTTCCTGCCTTTCAGCCTTGGTTTGGACACCATGGAGTGTGGCAAAAAACCTTATACTTGGTTAAATGCAATTTCTCTCACTACTCTTATTTTACATTTCATTCATGTGCAATGATTCTCATGGGTTGTTATGTTACCTCCAAGGCCACCAGTGATCCATTCCTGTATTTGGGCTGTGGTTCTGTTGGGGTCAGTGAAGTTGGTATGCTGCAGGCTGCTGTTTGCCCAGCGCGCAACACGTGCAGTGAAGAGGGGCGAGAGCTGCACCCCGGTGTCCACGAAGAAGGAACATGCCAGCTGAACCACCGTGCCTTGGCTGGAGTCAGTTGCTCCTTCGTACACCATGTGCAAGAAGTCCTGCACGCTTTGATCTGCCAGGCAAGAGAGACAGAAAAACTGCAGTTACCATGTTGAGACTAAGGATAGCAGAGATTGCACCAGGGCTCCCCAGCTCTCAACTCCAGTGCTGACACTGGTGTCCTCTGAAAGTTAAAGCACTATAACCACTGAAGCACCTTTGACTTTATGGGTTATTACTCTCAAGCACTGCTGTCAAGGACGGTGATGCACTCGGCAGAGGAAAGCACTCTTCATGTTGCTGTAGAAATCACTTTAGTGCAGATATATCAAGTGGCTGATTTCACATCAGGCTCACATCTCTCTGCAAACACAGCTCTTATGGTTCATAAGTTGCGTTATTTTTTCTTGGGCACTCTCTGAGTTCCTCTTAGTGAGACCTAGCACCTCTGGCCATGACTGGCTGAGCTGCTGATGCCGCGGTACTGCCGTCTCCTTCTCCTGCCATTATCGATGCCACCCACCCCAGGAAAGGCATTGCCCTGGCTGCCCCAGGTCTGTCTCTGCTACCCTTGGCTCTCATGTGCTGTTTTGTTTCTTGAAGGATGGTGCCCCAAACTGGCCCTGGCAATGCTAAATATACCTGATAGGTTGCTCCATGTGTGTTACAAGTGTCTCTTCTTTTTATACAACCCACAAGACTGTCTGCTTTTTTTTGAAATACAACTATATTTCCCATTCATTGTTAATTTTTTTAATGCCTAAGAACCCTCAGATCCTTTCCGAAAAACACTATTCTTCGGCTCATTTTTCCTTGATTTGAGTAGCTGATTATTCCTTCTAAATGTAAAATTTTGCACTTGTCCTTATTGAATGGTGTCCTATTCACACATTTCTCTGATTTTCCAGGATCCTTTTAAATTGTATTCTGATCTTCCAAAATGCTTCTAACGACTACGAGCTCAGTGTCACTCAAAAATTCAGTAATGTATTCTCTAGTTTGTTGTCTGTTCTGTTCCTGGGTAGCTTGTGGTAGTTCAATGGTAGTGGCTTCTGTGACAGATACGGGGTTGAAGTGTGGGCCTACCAGGAACATGAGTCTTGCAAACTTAGAGGATCTTGTGTTTTTAAAAACACAGAGTTTCTTGTAGGCTTCAGTAAAGGGTGATTTAGCAGCCATTTCTGGCTGCCATTATTTTGCACACTGTAATGGTTTGTGATGGGATGGTTCATGCTGAGGTGACCTCCTGAGGCCTGGGACTTGCACCCAGTCTGAATGATGTTTATGGGCTCTGTGTCAAATCTCCTCAAACTTCCCGTGTTCACAGTTCAGGCCCCCTTCCATAGCCCTTGTTCTGTTTTGGAGGAGACTTGGCTACGCCCAGCCAATAAAAGTCTTGTTGAGATTGTTGCTTGCCTTTAAGACATTTTCAGCAGGTCCCTCCTTCTATAAATAAGTATTCCGTGAGGACTGGGAAATGTCTGGAGCACTCCTCTTCTTCAGCAAGACATCAGTGCCCACTGGTCACCACCAGGACCTTTCTGTTTTCCCCACCAAGTGTCCCAATTTCTGTGTGAAATCTTAGCAGCTCACTGTTGTATATGAACTGCTGGCCACCATGTCCAAGGAGGGTCAGTATTGTGCCTCTTGCTTCTCCAAGTTGCTGTACTTGGCTCAGGTGCTCTTCTACCTTGGTCTGAAACCTTGGGGTGTCCTGGGCAACTCACAGGTATCTGGCTCCCTACAGGCATGGCTGGGCTTGCCATTATGGGCTGGCTGGAAATCTTCATTTTGACTCAAGGGAGACCTTAGGCAAAGGAAGGAATCACCCAGTTTCTCCAGATGCCTGTGGGTGTAGGCAGTGCTGGAGGGAAGTCAGGCTGGGCTTCTGCCTGGGACAAGGGTGGTTTGGGGCAGCTAACCAGGGAAGTCCATCCCACCTGAACCAACCTGTCCCAGGCTGAGCGTCAGGTCAAGGACAGGATCGCCATGAACCTCCAGCTGCCAGCCGGGCCAACAGGAGACTTTTACTACATTGGTTCAGATTCTTGATGGAGTAAAGGGAGTTTCATGACTACCGATTTCTACCACCTGAGAATCCAGTGCCTGTTTTCTAACTGAATAGTGCTCCTTTAATAACCTGCAGGAAGACTGATCACCTATTGGTACTAAAATTTAGATCTATTACTCTTTAAGGGAGAAAATGTTGAACTCCTTGAACAGATGTCAAGAAAACTCACACGGTCTGAGGTGTAAAGTGCTTTTCTCATGTGTTTTGCATTAGAGCAGGAGCATTTGGCCAGCTCTCTGGAGGATGTGAGAAATCAAAAATGGTAAATTGGAAGCAGATGTTAACGTGAGGTGTGGTACCCTGAGCTTGTAACTTCAGTCACATCAAAGTGCTTAGCTAACCAAAGTCCTGAATTCTTACTTGGAGAACAGTTCAAAATTGCTTTAAAATACTCTCACCATTGATGAAACAGCAAGGAGAAAGCATTTTAAAGCATATAATTTTGTCTGTGCTGTCCAGAGAGACATCCCTTTATACATTGTTTTTCTTAGTATTAGAATAAAGGTGAACAAATCTTCCAAACATTAAAAGAAGATTACAAGTGCATGTAAGAGCGGATTCTTGGTGAATAGTGAATGAACCATCAATGTTTTCATTGTTTTCAGCCTGCAAGATTTTAACCACATTCTTCATTATTGTTTAAGACAGACCAACAGTAATGCAAACATCTAAAGGATGAAAGGAATTTTATCACATATGCATACATACGTGATTTGGTTTTCCTCATCTGATAGGAAATCTGATCTAAGTATTTGATTTATTTATTTGATTTAAACCATTTGAGGAAGTGGGTTACTTCTCCATCTCTGGAAATGTGCTGTTATAACCAACAGCAATAGATCCCATCCTACTTTATTTTCACATTCATGCATTAATATTACTGAAAGCCAAAGCTCATGTGGCTCGTACCACAGACAACTAAAATGGAGATAAGATGTCTGCTTGATATGATGTGCCACATGAGAAGGAGTAAAGCAGTGCAAAAGAGCTAGCAGGTCATTAACAGCCTCTGCACTTCTCTTTGTTACATTTTGTGTGGAGATGTGTGACTGAATTTCACTGTGCAATATTATTCTTAAGTTTCTTTCTTAGTAACTGAGCCCCTAATGACCAGACATGTCAGGCAAAGTATAATCCTTGTATGAATCAATATTGTTTAAAATTACCCTACTGAATTTACAGAAACGGGAATCTCACAGGCAAGACTTCATTATATCAGCTGCTCATAATGTAGATGCACTGTCCTTGTATCAGTACACGCAACTGTGCCTGTATATATCAGCCAGAGTTAGCTCTTAACTGCTGTGCTGGTTTTGAATATCAATGCTATACAGGACGGTACTGATGACTAAGGCAGGTTACAGCACAGGACAGCGAAACTGCTGTAGGTTTTACCTTTAGTCTTCATACACTGAAAATAAATTTTATGCTGAGAAATATCAGTGTCATCTGTATACATAAGTCTTGTATGTAAGCTGCAAATTTTGAAGATGAGGCAGTCATCTGCTTTTCATAAACATTGTGCCCATAATGTAAAATAGTTTTTGACGTGTGATGTGA
This sequence comes from Burhinus oedicnemus, assembly GCA_008921705.1. Taxonomy (NCBI): domain Eukaryota; kingdom Metazoa; phylum Chordata; class Aves; order Charadriiformes; family Burhinidae; genus Burhinus; species Burhinus oedicnemus. The sequence continues at coordinate 130,717 of VFFE01007195.1, forward strand.
GATGGCAGGATAATCCAGAGCTGAAATGAAAACAGCATCCTTAAATTCAACTGACTTAATGCTGGATTCTAAGACATCTGCCTTTTCCATATCCTTTCCAGATTCCCAGTGAGTTTTATTTTAGCTTGCTTTTGGGGAAAGTTGCAATTGCACCATCCATCTGTCAATGTATATCTCTCTCTGCCAGCCTCCTTCTAATAACTTTTCATCTCATTAGAAAAAGGTGCAAAGTCTTAAAGATAATTCAATTTCTATAGGTTTCATAAAATTTGTTAATGGGATAGGAGAGAAAATGTAAGTGGTATAGGAGAGAAAATGACTGTCCTCTGCCTGGCACTTTCTCAAAGAGGACGCATGGGAGGTCAGGACACAATGGACACGATGAACCTCTGGGGACCCAGGAGCAATTCTGCTGTTCATGGAAGTAGCTTTTCTAGATGTAGTTGTATTTCAGTGCAGTAAAAGAGTAAGCACTGATCAAGAAAAAAGGGGAATAATAACGTGTGTATCAAATACTCCCTTGAGTTACCTTTGTCCAGCTGATACCTGGCTATCAAAGAAGGAGAAAACACTCCTAAGCTACATCTCGCAGTGAGACAGAAGACAGAAGTTTAGTATGATGTGTGCAATTGCTGTCTCCTTAGTAAAGCTGTGAATTTATTGCAAAATATAAGGCAAGAAGTATTTTTTTTTAAGCAGTACATTACCATGAATGTTGTATCCTAGGGCATCCTGCAACTCCGTAAAGGTATTTCCTTGAGCTCCAAACTGCAGCAGCTCCAAAGAAACAGCCACACTTGCTGGAGACACTACCAGATTGGTTCTGTTCTCTGCTTCAGATACATGGCGGTAGAGACTGATGGCAAATTCAGTCTTCAGCTCTTTCAGCTCGTCATAGGAGTCACAGTTTCCTTTGGTTAAGCAGCAAGCAGACAGGATAAATACAGAGACGAAAATGGGCAACATTGAAGGCGAGCTGGAAACACTCCACCAACTAATCATACCTGCAATTAATGAAACAGTTATATTTAGAAAAGCAATAGGCTGAGCTGACAGAGGAACTTTCTCTTTCCATCGGTGTTAAGATATCACTTACAATAGTAATGATCACTGTTAAAATACTTGTCCAGGTCTACTCAGTAGCTCTTGTCATAAAAAAAAAAAAAAAAAAAAGATGTAGGCCATGCTGATGACTCTGTTGACTAACAAGAACAGAGTTTTTCCAGAATGCTGTACCCATATAGGATGGCTGGCCATTACAGTGCATGGAGACGCAGAGCTGGTGATAAAGTTGGCTACCTGCATGCATGATGGGACACCTTAGTGCAGTCTCTGTGCTGCTGAGCACCCACCATTCCTTTCTGTCCCCAGCAGAAAGGGGGTCACATCCAGCACTCCCGGAAGGAAGGTCACCCCTCGTGAGGTGCGGGTATCTAATTGGAGGCTCCAGGCTGGGCTTTAGATCCAAGTTTGCAAAAGGCTGGCTTCAAATTTCTCCCCCAGATATTTCTTCTCTGAAATTTATCCCAGTGAAAAAAGGTTGTATTTGCAAAAACTCCAATGCTTGTAGCACAAAACCACTGCTTTGGATTTTTATGGGAAATCAAGCATTGGTCAACGTTATACTAAGAAACACTTAGATGCATATTTAAAGGAATAATGCTAAAACGATAGAATAGCTTTCTTTACAAAATTTCACATTTTGAACATTGTATATATTTTAAAAAATACTGCAACTTCTTTCACTTCAGGATTTCCTACAAATCTTTCTCCATGCCCTTTGCTCTAGAGAGCACCTCTAATGCCTTGTATTTACTCACAGTTAGCTCTGTTAAATTGTCTTGCCTTTCTGTGTCCTTCTGGGTGTCTGAATGGAAGCTGTCTATGTACGTCTTGTCTCCTTCTTGAATAGGTAGTGGAGTAAAGACTAAGTCATGAGACTGCATTTAAAGGGATAGTCAGTGATCAGAGTCTCTGTCGGCGATGTCTGTACCACTCTGTCCAAATTCCTGTAGGCTACAAGCTCTATGGAGAGCCAGGCAAAGCGGCATGCCACTGACCAGCAAATCCAAGGCAAGGAACAAAAAGGTACACATGGAGATACAGTCAGCAACTTCCTTGCAAGCCCTGCTCGAGCCTCATGAGACTTGTGACCTGCTGGTACCAAGCAAGGCATCTCCTATCTCTCTTCCCACCCCCCTCCTCCTTTTATATGAATTCCATTGATTCCTCAGCCACAAAGGGGAAGAGAAAGGGCTCTCTGTGTACCAGGCACACAGCTAGTTTTTTTCCTCCACTTTGAAACGTTATTCAGAAATCCCATGCAATTAAAATGTCTTTATTTGCCATTATTATTTTTTTAATGCCATCCCAAATAGCAAGATTTTCATTCACTCTTTAGTTTCCAGGAGGAAAGAAACAACAATGTGATGCACTTGAAGGAGATCAAATGAGGAAGGGGTCCCTCTGAATGAACCAGAAGCAGAAGAGCTGTGGTTGTACTTTAAAAGCAGTTTCAGCTGTTCCTGGCTTTCTTCATATGACAGGATCAAATCCTGCCTGTCACATTCACAAGTTCAGCCTCACAGCTTCACAATGGCACCCAAGGCAAGCAAGGTTTCAGCTTAAAAATGAGTGTAAAACTGCAGCTTATTGATCTTCATAGAGTTTGACATTATATATACACTTAGCTATTTCACAGCATACATTCCTGTTGCAACTGGGAAAGAAGACATGGGGAAAAAGGTCTTTATAATCAAGTAGGAGTGTTTAGGTGCTACCGTTTCATCCTTAGCAGGGAAGGAGCAGCCACACAACTGAATTAGGGTCCAAACAAGAATGAAGCAATGGGCCTCCCTTCGTCTGCACTTGTGCTGTTCCTCTCTTTCTGCTGTTTTGAGACGATGAGCAAATAGACATTGATACTGGGGTCTGTCTCAGGATCCTGGGGTTTAGATCACATTCCTGCTAGGATAGAGGAAGGGCAAGAACTTGGCCAGTCCCAGACTAGTACAACAGGCAGGGATGTAGCTTCTGCCATGGATTTCAATGGCAGTATCGTCACACTGAAAATTACATTTGGGCTTAAGAGTTTCTTTGAATGAGGATCTCTCTGCTGAAGTTATCATTAATAGTGTCCACTGAACTAGACATGTATTCAGAGGGAACAAAAAAGAGACCACCAAGTGATTTCTTGAAGGGCTCAGAGCTGTCGATAGATAAATTAACTCTGGCCACCGGTGAGGACTGTACAGCTGGATTTGATGTCAGGTTCCCAGAGGCTCCAGACCTGATAAGGTATTTCCCCTGTGCCCTGCTTGATAATCTCCTGTGGATTATTAAGATTTGGAAGAAAGATAGGGAGCCCCTGAAGGTTTTAGGTATTACTGTCAAAAATTGACATTCAATTCCCACCTGGCAAAAATGTTGCTGTTCAGATTTGGGGTAAGTATTTATGGAAGATGTAATTAAAAGTTAGGCTGAGTATAAATGTGGTATAGGGCAACGTAGTTTCTGTGGGAAAGGGGAAAAAACCCTTTCTGGGTCATGTCTTATCGCGGAGGGGACGTAGAAATTGGGGTGTTCGTTTCAAACCCTCCCTTTCTGCACCTGATTTAGGAAAGGAAAGCTGTGGGGGAATCTTAGCAGCGAAAACAGAGTTTGCAGACAAGGAGAGAGGACTTAAGAAAAATAAAAATTAATCAGTGCTGTTCAAAGCAGCCATGGGGAATAAGAAATGTGCTTTACATATAACGAATAAAAAAGAAAATCCATTAGTGAATGATTAGAAAGATAAAAGGCAGTAGAGTAAGAAAGAAGGAAGAGTCAGTGAAACTAGCTGTGGTTAAAAACAAGTGATAAAATACTGGGGAAAGGGTATGAACATTTATCATAATCAAGGCCAGACACAAAATTCTCAGTTTAGCAGCCTAAGTTCTAAGTTTTTCTTCCCCAAACTGGGATCCAAAGCCGAGAACTGGGTGTCTGAGAGAAGCTGGTGCCACGTGGGGGTGCATCTGAAAACTGAGCTTGCCAAGGAAGCCCAGGGAGCCAGGAGCTGAGCTGCCCAAGTGAGGGTAGTTTGGGGCATAACCTGGGGGCTGCAAATCAAATAGGCCAATTACAGAAATTCCAGGTGTCCTGGACCTACTGAAGTGTTAGGATTGGGCTGCTGTGGAGAAAGGGAGTTTCTGGCTCTTTTTTAGGATTTTTTTTTTAGTGTCTTTAAAGTTGCCTGTGTCCTAGTGTAGGCCGGACATCCTTCTTTGAGTCTTAATCTGGATATGCATCACAAGGTACTGAGGAAAGCACTGACAAACTTGCTGGCATCCATTTTATTTTTAAGACACTGGTGATGCATTTTAAAAGGAATGCAATTGATTGGTCCCCAAGATAACTCTTCAAAGACAGAAAGGGGCAGAGGTAGAAGCTGTATTTTGAGAAATGTCTCTTGACATTGAGATAACTTAGGCTGCCTGTGAGGGAAGTGAGGAAAGGCACAGACTGGCAGAAAATACAGTCTGGAGAAAATACAGCACAGCGGTGCGTGGGTAGGAGGCTGGAGCACGTGGTGCTGTGCCTCCGTGGAGCCCCTCTGGGCACCTACAGGAGCAGCTCTGAGGGCTTCAGAGGGAGGCCAACCTCTCTGTCCCCTCACTGAGCAGAGAAAACCACCACTCTGTGAGAAACAAAACATCAAAGAGCTTCCTGATGTGTGAGCAAACCACCAAACAGGGAGCAAAACTGGCGGAAAGCTCTGGAGAGAAGCGGTAGGTGATGTCTGCTTTCAACGATCGATTAGATCTTGTCTGCGTCTGTGGTGTGTCAGTGCTGTTACTGCACGGGCCCTCAACGTCCTCCTGTGTGACCATCGTGGTAGGCAAGGGGACAGACTGCTGAAGCACCTCCCACCGTTCAGCACTGACAGACACCATCATAAGCAATGTCTGGCATGAAAAACACGCAGGAGTAGAAAGGAGAGATGAGGGAAAGAGAAATAGCCAGAGACAGCTGTTCTCCAGAACTTTATGTTCAAGGTCTTCATGGGTCAGATTCTGCTCTCAGGTACAGCAGTGTGAATGTAAACCATCGACGTCAACTTGGGTCCTGGAGCAAATGGGAAGCTGCTGGGGGAGTATGGGCCGGGAGGCTCCTCTGGGGGACAGGGTGTTCCCTGACTCTACAAAACAGACTCAGAGTCGAGCCTCCACAGCGGTGGCATTGAGGAGGAAGCTGAGGAGCTTGTTCAGCCCTGGAAGCAGCTAGAAGTCATGGTACTGAAATGAGAAACTGGAGGGAAAGACACAGCCTGCACAGGCACTGTGGGCAGAGGGAGATTTCTTTGGAAGCCTTTTTCCCCCAAAAAGGTTTCTCCCAGGAGACTAGAGTTTTCTCTGATTTATTACGCTGTGTTCTAATAAAACTGAGCCTTGGTTTGGCATGGTTGCTGAGAGGAAAGGGGGAGCAGTTCTGCTTTTGGGCTCTGGCTAGTTGTTTGGGCTCCTGATGCACAGACTTTACTCAGCAATCTGGAGCAGAATTTGGCCCAGGGAAAGGCTGGGAGAGAAAAAGATGGACCAGGTTTTCCTCTTCAGAACCCTCTTGTTTGCTTTCCTGTGTAAGGTCAGTCTCCAGCAATCTTCCTTTTGCTCTAGCACAACCCTGTTATCAGCAAGGTTACCATACCCCTTCATAAATGAGAACAGAATTTAACCTTCTATCTGCATCTGTTTTTTGTGTGCGTGCTCTCTTTAACATATATAACCCTGGGGAAATTAAATTGAATCCAAACCAGCTTTCTTCCTGCTTACATCTCTCCTCCAGGAGAGACCCCACGTTGCAAGACACCAACACATTTGCTAAGTCAGGAAGGTGGTTCTGCTGAATTTCAGGATAAGAAAAATTTGCATCATCATTTCATACAGAGCTTATTCTGTGGGGAGGCAGTTGGCTGTGGAGCCACGGAACACCCAGCTGAGCAAGTTCAAGTTAATTTGCTTACTGCTATCCACATGCCATGTAAAACCCACCAGTGCCTCTGTCTCCCACTGGGGCGTGAGGACAAAATCTGACTCTTCAAAGGATGACCACTGTAAAGGATTGCCTTCAAAGAAGTAGTCCAGTGAAGTGAACCATTTTTGTAGAGCTTTATTAAAAGAAAAACCAGCCAGCTGACCCTGTGATGGCGTCTCAGACCAAACTCCATGTGCTGGTGTGGCAACAAACTCCTCCACAGGGCATGGCCTTGCTGAACAGATGGGCTTGGTGCTAGCGCCTGGCCAGCCGGGACCTGCTGGGGAGGACACACACTGCAGAGTCCTGCAGAGCAGCTCCATCCTGCAGGAATCCCCAGACCGCTTCCCTCACACCTTCCTGCCCGGCTCCAGGTGGAAAGAAACATTGGTAGCGGCAACAAAGGCTTTTTGGCAGCTCTCACAGCTGGAGGTAGCAACGCAGCCCACAGCTGCAAGATAAGCAGCAGAGGGGCTGGCTGTGACCAAACTGCGCAGCACTTGTCTTTCAGTCCCCTTCAGCCTCTGTGGCTCTAAAACATGAATATAACATTTTTGTGGGTTCGTTTTCCTATATCTCTAATACTGCAAGTGGAATAACGTAGCAGTGATTTTACAGCACCACATTGGGAATCAGTGTTTCCTGCCCTGTGAGATGCCCAAGGGCACAAGAGCACCCTTCGGGATGCAAGGGCTGACAGGCTGATGTTGGAGGACTGTGCGGGACCCAGGCTTGGGCCGGGGGGGGCTTTTGGGATGAGTCCTGGAATAAACGAGCCCTGAACTGTATCCAGGGCCAGTTTTGGAGACAGGTAGTGGGAGCAACCCAAAACTTAGCCAGGCAGTAAGTTAACAAGCAGTGTGAACTATCAGAGCTGGAGTCAACTCCTTTTTCAAGTTGCAGGGTAGGTATTTCTAATGTGTTGTGTGATGTCTTCTGCAGTGGGCAGAATGGTGCCTTTCTCTGGTGGAAAGCAAAGCAAAGCAAACAGGAGTTCCTCTTTCACTGAATGAGGTTAATGTCATAACACAGATGAAGCGACGTATGTTTCCACATGCAGAAATGTGGAAGGCTGAATAATCAGGCCAGTATTCTAAATGACGGTGGCCATTCTCATTATATGGTTTTCAACAGACAGAATTCAAAAGGACTGAGAAACCACAAGGACAAGATCACTTGGTTTTTTAGGTTGATGAAACTTATTTGAAATTTTAAAAAAAGGGAGAAAAACTGATTGAGGAGAGAGTAAAGATTTTGTACATCCTTATTTTAATCCAAGTAGTTCTCCTATGCATGTCTCAGAGGGTAAGATGGCTTAAGAAACTCTGGGAGAAACAATGCATGAGCTCCAAAGAGATAATCTCAGCTGTGTATATATTTCCCGCAGTGTTATATGAAGATCTTATCAGTAACGCCTCTTCCCCATGGACTCCGAATACATGATAAGACCCTTTGTGAGTGTACAGCTGACCTGTGACGGCTGCTGTCACAGATCAGCTACTTTGCTGCCTGCAGTAGCTCAGATGTGCTGCATCAGCACGTCCAGAGTTGACTTGCCAGTCTGTGAAATGCCACCTTTGCCCCCAAAGGTCACCCTTTTGGTATCTGCAGATTTAAAATGCTTTTGGGAGGGAGTCAGTACCCTGCATGGGGCGTGGTGGAAATTCACACTCAGACAAGACACACCAGTGAGCCAAAAGCAGGAGTGGGGAGCAGCACTGTGGCAGCACATTTTCCTCCCAGATGACTACATGAACTGACAATTTAAATACATTTACTGTTGACAGGGAATATAAAGTATGTTAAAAGCTGTTTTTAATTCAGATACCCCCCAAATGCTTATCTAACTGACTATCACAGTCTCCTACAGTGCCAAATAAATGATGCCAAGTAAATGACATTGGAAGAGGTCCTCATATGAGAATGTTGCCAACTGCAATTTCTGCTACTGATCTGGCTGAAATGACAGGGAACCAAACAGAAGATGAAAGCATGAAGATGTTTATGAAGTTGCAGAGCTGACTTCCCATAAGAAGCCTGATTTTCAGGAAAGGGAATTGGTTGAGTAGGCAAGAGAGGTGAGATCAAATGGGAACTTGCAGAGTGAATAATGTGAAAGAATGTTATTTACAGGGCAGCTCCGCATAGGCCAGTTCATCAGCTGTGGTTTTACCTCTCCTATGGCCTGAACTGACCAGGTTGATCTACGTTGAAAGCCACATTGCCAAACTGGTTTAGTACTGAGCCACAGCTTTTATATCCTGCCTGTCATCCCACAGACACCCTCCCTTCAGCTTGGGGATCAGGTCAGAAAACCAACTGGACCCAAGTGAGCAACACTTGACCAACCTTTGGGGCTGCTAGGTCCATGCAACAGGAGCAGCACATCTGTGACATGTTCCACTGCAGTTTTGTTTGTGCCTGCCCGTGCTCACTGCAGTTTCACAGTGAGCTATTTTCCTACCCTTTCACCCCAGCTTGTGACGTACCCCCGAGCTGGGCACAGAAGCAACGTTGTACATATTTGTACATGTTGAACATATTTTCTCTTGCACCCACTTTGGTGCACCAAAATTCACCCAAGCTAACCAAACCCTCTTACCCAGCCAACCCCAATCTTCCTCCCTGGAGGAGTTTCCTCCCTGACATTCAATGCTTCTTCACCAGAGTGTCCCACACGTTAATAGTCCTGGGAAAGTTAAGATGTGCTTCACAGGTGTCCCTGTATGTCCGGCATTTCTCCTGACAATCTTGGCAGCCTCTTTCCTAAGTAAATTTCTATATTTGTGCCATCCCAGTGCTGGCACAGCAGCACCGAAGAGAAGCAGTGCAGGTGGGGGTCCCAGCTCTGGAGGGTCTGATCCAGCTCCCTCGCCAGCCTTGCTCCACCAGAGCTCATGGCAGAACCTCGGCAGGTTTCGGTGGCAGCAGCAAGGAACCCTGCAGTACCAGCTGGCACTGCATGGAAAAATGGTTCTGCTTCACCATAAGAGGTGGAGGAGAAAGGGCGGGTGGGGTGCTTCCTTCTCGCTCTGCTAACAGGGCAAAACAAAACCTTTATTCTTTAGGAGCTGATCTGCTCTTGCAGCTTACTCCCCACTTCAGGTTGTAATCCCTTTTGGTGACATCACAGGTACTGCTGCAGCCGCCAAGGTGATGTCACAATGAGAAGCTTATGACTGTAAATGGGGAATAAGTCACAAGAACAGATGACCTCAAAAGGAGCTAATATCCTGTTATTATATAAATGTCCCTAATACTTATATAAATGTGCCAGTAACAAGAAATAAGAAAGAAAAAAGGCCCAATGGTCTCTCAGTGTATGTGAAGAGGTTTGTAAAGGTGACATTTTGTCACAGACCTGTAGATTCTTTATTAGTCTGCCTTGCCTCTAAGAATTTTTCTCTTATTATCTCCATTTATATAGCTGCTCAGCTTTTTAATCAACCACAGGATCCTTCCTCATTTGAAAATACTATTACATTTAAAATGAAGAGAAAAGCACAAAAGTTCTCCATATTTTGACATGTCCAATAACCACTTACATGCTTAGGGATAGCTAAGAATCTCAACAAATATAATCTACATTTTAGTGTCAGGAATGTGTTAAATAATTTGAACACATAAGAGCAAGGAAATGTGTCTTTTCTGTGAAGCCCCCTGGGCTCCATGGGGAGTGCCATAGACTGGGTGTAAATATGAAGCTATCTAATTATTAGCTGTTGTATTTTTGTGATAAATGGGAACTAATAAAATGGAAAACTAGGTACAATTTTATCTCAGAAAAAGCGTTATTGCAGCTATAAAAATTATACTTCATATGCTGAACTAAATTCTTAGAAGTTGGAAATAATGTTCAGAATCTCTAAGGCCTGTTTTTGTAGATGTCTTGTCTCCATTGTGCTGTTGGTTTATTATTTTTCCGTGGCCAAATATTTGTTACATTTCCTCCTGGAAATTTTTTTAATGGATTTTCTTGCTTTGATAGGATAAGATGCATGCTTAAATGCCTCTAGGGGTAAATAATTTCACATCAACACTTTCAAGCACAAAGTCTGGTTCTTCAGTAGGTTTTTACATTATGCAAGTAGACGTTTAAGGTACTTAATACTTTCTAACCTCTAGTGCCCTTTTTACACAGAGACAGGCAGTCAGCAGGGATTAATCTGATCCTAATTAACCACAAACTCTTCTGATATTTGGTCACTGCACAGTAGCGTGCTGCCAGGTACACAGAGGTAAACTGATCTGGATTATCTTCTGGTGCATGTGCTTCGCAGAGGGAGGTCTAGTGCTCCATGTTGTGGGTGAGTTACAGGCAGATACAGCTTTAAACGCAGAGTGGGGAGACTGCTGTACCATGCTGGAGTTGAAATGAAAGGGGAAAGCACTAAGTAGAAGGTCTCTTCCAAATGGCTTTCTATCAAGGTTTCTCTTTTATGGATAGCATTTGTCAGTGCGGCACTGCAACAGGGCAGAAAGGGAAAAGCATGAAAATACAAAGAAATCAGTTTCTTCTTCTTTTTCAGCAGCAAAGGAACACGACTTTGTGGATACAAGTTCTCCCTCTTTTTCTTTTCTGTGTACAAGCTCCATGTCTGGTGGAGCCTTGGGAAGGTGTGAGCGAGTGTGTGTGTCTTTCCTTGCACGCTGCCCACGGTGGCTTTCATCTTCCCTTACCGAGCAGCTGAGCTCTGCCCTCCTCACGCGACATGGAAAGCAGAGCACTGAAGGTCTTCCCCAGCCTCACGGCAGCCCATAACGCAAAAACAACATGCAGCAAAGTGAGCAGGGTGGGTACAAGAAGAGTCTTAGGCTGGTGGTGGGGAGAAGCAGCTGTGAGAGCCTTGCACCCCTGCAGCACTGCAGGCAGCAAGGGTGCCCGGGAGGAGAAGGATGTGTCTGCTCATGGTGCGTGGGGAGGAGGTGCAATGGAGAGCTGCAGGAAGCACAGAGACTGCAGCAAAGCTCTCAGGCTGCCATGGTCCAGGTGTCCTGGTGGAACCCAAAAGCCCGAAACAGCCTCCCTGAGACCAGGGGCCTGCTCTGCCCTCCATCCTGATGCAGGATCAATCATAGCGTCCTGCACCAGGAAAGGCAAAGCCTTTGGCTTACTACCTCTGTAGAGAAACTGTTATGTCAAGCATTCCTACCTAGTGGTCCAAGCGATAGGCTCATCCCATCCTTGTGACTGCTGTGAGTAACAGCTGAGGAGACCTGGATGAACAGCCATTCACAGGGACAAAGAATCCTGCTGGAGAAAATTCAAGGTTAGTTTACAGCAGTGAGGATAAAAGCAGGGGGAAGAGATCCAAAGGCGAATCAATAAATACATTCACAATGGCATTAGGATCTGGTAATTGAAATTAGTCAAAGTCAGTGCAGAAGAGAGCATCAAGGGGATGATTTACAGCAGGGTGGATGGGTTGCACCTGCTGCTGGTGTCCAATTTGATGTGGCCTGGCTGATTTGGCTCAGGAATGAACCACTTTGTGTGAACGTGTTCCCCCCAGTTATACACCCTTTTTTTCCTGCTGACAGTCTTCTACAAAAAGGTATGCATTTATAGCAGGTCTTTTTTTCTATTTCCATCAAGGAAACTGCCCTAGCCCACATCCTTCACAGGCCTAAGCAGGTCTGTACCAACTGAGACCTGGACCTGGCATTTGGTTCCTGAACAAGGAGATGCAGCAGCTGAGGCCAGATTGTCCTGTCTGTCCTGATGGAGTGTCTGAGGGTACCATGGGTCTCCTGGAAGGAAGTGTCCTGTCTCTCTCCACTGTGTTTGAGAGAGTGCTAGCTGCTAAGAATAAGCCCGGGGCTTTTCTCACTAGGAGGCAAAGCAGATTTCTTTACTCTTCAGGGAAGATCTCAGGAAATCATCCACCTGGTTCACTCACCAGCAGCTGGCCCTGTGCCACCCACTTCCCCTCCCCTGTGATGGCCTGGAGCTGTCTGCTGGCTGTTCCCCAGCCCCCCTCCCTCCCAACCCGATCACAACCTGGGGCCTTGGGCAGCTCTCTCAGGCTCTGGCATCCAGGTCTTACCCGTGGCAGCTGCATTTCTGCTCTCCCAGGTATGAAGGAGGGTGCAGGGACAAAGGTGCAATGCAGGGTGAGAGCTGAAGCTACTTCATGGTTTTCAGTCCCACAGGAAAAAGCAGTAATTTGCAGTTGCACCCTCCTACCACTGGTGTTGGAAGTGATCGTGCTCAGCTCTACCAGGGTTGGTCCACTATCTGCTCAGGCAACAGAGAAAACTGGATGCACAAGGTTGCAGGAAAAGATCGCTGCAGAGCCAAAATAAGCCCTACCCAGTGTTCATGTTGGATGTTAACAGTGCCAGCTCTTGATCTTTGTAGCAGTGGTATGGACAGACCAGCACTTGAATAGGGAGCCAAGACATTAAAATAAAGTTTTTCTCAGAAGGACACAACAGGACTTGCTGCCTGCAGGTTCTTCACAGACCCTCAGCCCTGCTGGACTCTTGCCTCTCTCATGTTGCCTCATACGTGATGGTCACCCAGGACTTCTGCATCAGACCAAGGCAAGCTGAAAGGATGACTCTTATGGCTCAGGGAAACAACTTTAAAATTGAATTTTTTTTTCTATATTGCTGCAAATGTTCCTACAGACAGAAAAAGGGAGGAAGCAGCAGAACAAAGGTCAGGGGAGAAGAATCTCCCAGACACGGGATCCTGAAAAGTAACTTGCTGAATCTGAAGTAGCTAATGTCAGCTAAATTCACCAAGGAGCTACATGGACTTTCTTCAGATACCGTAGTGACCAGGGCACCTCCAATCCTCTGAGCACAGCGTGATTCACTGCTTGGGGTTTACCTTTGTTCAGACTGCTCCAAACAGGAGAGCTAAAAGTCAGCTCAGGCCATAGATGTAGGCGAGCATGGACTCGCATGAGCAAGTGGTACTTTCCAGTGTAGTTTGTTTGCTTTCTATGTTCGTTCTTCTTTTTTTCCCCCTTAACTCTAAAGCATTCTTCTCTGACCCATAGCTGTTCTTGGAGATCAAGAGAGTTAACATAAACCCCAGAGTGGCAGTAATTTTGGGAAGGTGCCCTCTCTCGTATCAGTGTGCAGCCTGCTTCATATCCAGCCATAAGCTCTTTCCAACACAGCTGGAATCTGGCAGGAAAAGAGAGCTGGCTCCAAGCTGAGCTTTCAGGGCTCTGATGCAGGCCCAGCTCTTACAGAAAATATGCATTGCCTTCTCCTCCTTTAAACTGAAGTCTGCTGGAATAGGTATCTAACAAAATAATACTCTTTTTTTTAGGTTTCTCTATAGTGACCAGTACTACATTAGGCCTAGGTTTGGTGAAACAATGTTATTCTCAATTTTTCTCTGGGAAGATGAGGGCACCATGTGGTTGAGGGTCGTGTGTGAAGCCATGAAGAAGGCATGTGCCATTCACTACAGGATGGCTGCTGGTGTTTCATCTGGAGTTGTTGTCTGTGCACTTCTGTCCTGAGATAACTTTCAAGCTAGGACCCTCAGCAGTGCTATATTCCAAGCCCCTGAGGTTTTATGTTTGAAAATGGCAAATCTGTGTTCTGGAAGAAGACAAAATTAAACTTAAACTATCTTGTTTCATCAGAAACATTACTAATAATAGAAAAGAAAAAGTGTTAAAAAGCTAATTGCTCTTTCTGAAGGTCACTTCTTCAAGGACACAATGATGCGCTAATTCTGCTTGAGAGGTGGCATAGTACATATGCTCACTGCATGACTGTTCTAATTAAATGTAAAACATTTATTTCTCAATGGATTTTTTTCTCCTTGCTTAATGTGTCTCTGTTGCTGCTTTGTCTCATAACTACTCTATTAATTAAGAAAAAGTGTCAAAGGACCAGCTGATGAATGAATGAATCATGAAATTCAGAAATGGTTGTTTTTCAGTGTTTTCTTTCTTTTAGAGATAGAACAGCTACATCGGTCTGTAAGTGCTCTTATCAAATATGGGGACATTTAATATTGCAGTTCTTTGGAAAACAAGACTTTTTTACTTCAGCATTTCAAGAAGAAAAAAAATATTTATAGTTTGTTTAGGAGGGGGAAAAGAAAGAGCTAGAAGTTGTCACAGTGTCAAAATTAATTATTTTGGATTGATCCATTTGCCTTGATCTTTATGACACTCAAGAATTCCAAATACTTATCAGTCAATCATTTAAATTCCTCAGCTAAACCCCGTACCTCATTAAATAAAGAAATAAGGAGGGCCTTGATACGCTTTTCTTTAAGTCTGTCACTCCACAGTCTGAAAATACAGATCATGGCATCTTAAAGTATTCTCAGGAGTTTCCTTTTTAAATAGCAAAAATGCCCTATGTTTCTCTATACAGTTTGTCACATTCTCATCAGTGACACTTTCTTGCTGGTTCCTCTTAGGACTAACTTCAAGTACCACCTTCAGTGGTGGAAGGACACCATGGGACATTATATTTACTGGTGATTGTGCTAATGTCACTAAGCAACAGAAGATTGTTGGGTGTTGTGATGGCCTAATGAAAGGCCAGGGGAAAGAGAGAAAGGGTGTACTTAGAAGACACATACGGTGTGAACCTTTTTGTGTGTGTACTGACTTCTTAAAGACATTGGGGTCTAATGGGAATATTGCAGAATGGAAAGAGCAACTCAAAATATCCAACTATAGGAGTGTATGGCCCAGATTCTGTGCTTTCTTCATTCTGGGCGCAAATCAAAACAGAGGTAGGCAATTCTGTAGCACTTACCCTGCTGAGATACAAACCACACTGGAGAAAAGCAGAAAACACCTTTGAGCATTACAGGTGAGACAGGAAATGGCTCGAAGGACAAAAAAAGTTAAAATATTCCCCCAGAAACCTTGTTACTGGTGCTCAGCTGTCCGTCCATGTTATGTCCCAGCTCCTCTCTCAGTGCTCAACATGACTCACGTGGTCTCCTCAACACTGACCCCATGCAATGACAGAACAAGCCTGGGATCCCTCTCACCCCTTCAGCTGCTTCCAGGTTAGACTTCCTGTGATACCTCAGTGATGGGACACCATAGCTGGGCTATGAGGGACACACACGCACATCCTCCCCTGTCTGATCTGCTGTGCAGTCGTAAAGCCTGGATCTCCCAGGAGCTCCTCCTTCCCTGCCTCCCACCACCTTTCCCAGGCACCAGAGCAAGCTGCTCTGAAGCCCTCCTGTTGAAACTTTCCACATTGTGTAAGACCAGTGAAGTCTGTAGGGAGGCAGGATATCTGTTAATGGATGTAGCCAAGAGAAGCTGCTGGGCACACAAGCCCTTTTCAGACTGCTGTGGCTGCAGTAATGGACCAACCACGTCAGAAATTTTTAACTGCTTCTTAGAGATCTGCACCCTGGAGCTGCTGTATGAGTGTCTGGTTGTACACCACATCGCAGCGGGGCGTTTTGCTTTCTCTGTGGCTCAGGGAGTATCTGTTACTGATGGAGAAGGAGCAGCCACCGCTGTGTCAGTTTGAAGGGGGAAGCAATGATCGTTATTAAATGTCACACACCTTTGCTGAGCTAAACAAACACACATTTTACAGGGCTTCTGAAGCCACACAAGTGCTCCCCTGAGAGATCAGCTAGGATCTTTCAGTTGATTCCGGGCTCCCCTATATTGCTTATCTTTGCATTTCTTTGGGTCGAGACTCCAGTGCTTTGGTAAGCCACAGTAACGTGCATTACAATATGCGGGGTAACATAATTTTCCTCTTTACAAACCACAGTAACTTCACAGCCAAAGTTCTGCTGATATATCAGATCCAATGTCCAAACTATGCCAACAGGTGCATTTCATGTACATCATCCATTTCATTCCTTCATACATCTCTGTTGATCTGTGAAAGCCAGCTTTTGCCCTCAGCTGTGTTTTCTCATGGATAGATCATTTCTCCTTTGAGCATTCAACCTACTTTTGTTCATGCTTCTTTAGGATGACACAGCTGGTTTGTTTTCCACTTTCAGTTTTTCACCTTTCATCTGTTTTTCCCATTCTCTCACAGTGTGATGAGCATTACAAACCAGTATCTGGACCTGGACTGCTGCCAAAGGGGAAGCTGAAATCAGAAGCAAATCAGAGCCATTTATAAATCACACCTGAACAGATTTTTGCTGCAATTGGTGTCTCACAGTATTGTGCACTGTGATAACTTGAAGGTGAAAGGCATCAAACACTTAGGTTGTAAAGAGGCCCAGAGAGCCAGCATTTAAACTTAGTCCCCCAGACAGAGTCCAGACTTCTCAAGTTTCTCTCCTCCTAGCAGGTAAGACCTCACACAGCGTGGTGGCCCTTGTCCAGATCTGATGAGTTGCCCCTGTCAGTAGTCCCCACTTTCTCAAGAGAGCAGAGCAGCACTTAACTCCTTTCCTGGTGTGTAAGTGACTTCTTATCGTGCACCTTCATCTGTTGGGCCCTGTGGCCCAGGAAGATGTCCCTGCCATATGCACATATAACGCATATGGAGATGTGCTACACTGAAATGACAAAATTTGCAAATCTGCTTTCTTGTCATCCTACTTGCCTTTCAGGGGCAATGCCAGCACCTCCCAAGCTCTGGGATAAGAAGTGTCCCCTTGGTGAACATCAGGGTAGAAACCTGGCACTGTCACATTAGTTACTGAACTCAATGGAAGGAGCTGATGCCCTTCAGCAGGACCTGCGCTCTTGTACCTGTAGTTTTTGCCTTGTGTAAAATCCAGATTGCATGTGGCATCTTCAGTGAAGCTTCCCAGGAAAACAATTATTATTTTCATGGAAATGTTGTTGCTCAGTCCCTGAGACTGCAGTGCCCCAAAAAGTCTAGTTTTAAGAACCAGCAATAGGAAATAGGACTGACTGTTAATCCTTTCACCTTTGTGAGAATTCTCTTATGTAATTTAATTTAATAATTCAATTTAATTTAATTTAATTTTAATTAATTTAATTTATATACTTTTATCTATGTAGTATTCTTTTCATGTACCCAGAATCACAGATTGCAGTCCCCTGTCTGTACTTCTCATCCATCCACATCTCAAGTCTTTTTTCTTCATGCCAGTCTTTACATGATCGCATATCATTTTCAGAAGATTTCACACTTCTGAAAGTCCATATGGTTGTCAAATTCTTTTCTGATGCCACTTGTTTATGGCTTCATAATCAACATGGATTCACACATCCTTTTTTTTCCCCCTTTCCCCCCCAGTCTCTTTTGTACACAACTCCAATAAGATTAATTCACTTCTCCAAATGATGCTGCCAAACTTAACACATCAGCAGAGAAGGCCTGGGGCAAAAATCTGTTCCATCTTGCTGTGCTCTTCATTCATGTCAGGCTGCAAGCTAGCTGTCATCCCAGAGAGCAGCTGGGTTTTCTCTGGACCCTCTACCAAAAAGTGCAGCATCAGAAAAGGTTCTGGTGACCTGGTATGTCTAACAGACAATGAGCCTCCACACGCAGAGAAGAGCAGGGCACACCTGCAGCTGCATCCTTGCAGTGTCACTGAACAATTCCCAGTGATGCTGAAATTAGAGTTTTGTACCATGCAGTGTGCTAGAGAGAAAGTAAGGACCAAATCCCATTGATTTAGTAAGGAGGTGCTAAGGAGAGGAGTGGGCAGGAGAAAAGGAGCCTGGGTCCTGTCCTGCTTTGTTCTGGACACAGAGCTGTAGGTGCAGCTCCAGACTTGGGTCTTGTCTGAAGAGATGGAACAGGGGATGTGTCGGGGAACTAGGGGAGCGGGCAGAGCGGGAGCACCTCCAGGCTCGTGTTGGCCAAGGAGAGGTTAGTGCTGTACTGAGTGTGATTTTTATGGGCCTGGGGTTTTGTAAAGGAGAGGGATGAGCTGAATGGGAAGAGGAAGAAAAGGGAAGATTAAGGGAAGGAAGGGAAAGACAGGGAAGAGGAGTGTCTGTGGGGGCAGGCAGCATGAATCCAAGGGAACTCATCTGCAAGGGGTTGAAACAACAAACGAGCCCATCAGCTCAGAGCAAAGGTTGTCCTGGAAACCTGGAAAACACTCTATGCACTTGGGCCCTGTTGGCAACCTGACAGCTTCAGCATCCTTAGTCACTGGGGCTGATGGTTGCCCTCCAACATCCCCATATCTCACCCAGTGCCTTGAAGAGCAGGGTCTTGCATGGCCCTGCACGCCTGGAGCTGGTGCACCATCTGGGGCTAGAAAAAGGCTGGAAGGTCACAGCTGCATCTTATTTTTCTGCTCCTCTCCTGCCCTTTGGCTTGTCCCAGCTCTCCCCTGACCTCATTGGCAGCTCTCACCTCCCCATCTTCTACCCAGGTGGGTGGCAGCAGCAGCCCCAGCAGTGGTTGTTCTTATTGCTGCTGTAGGCAGCTCCGAAACTCCTTTCTTCAAAATTTCTGCACAGTCTTTACGTACATGGCAGGGTGGGAACGAGCATCCTCACCCCTCCTTTGGGAAAACCACAGGCTGATCAGCTCTTGAAAGCAAGAAAAGCAGCAAAGTGCTGGGGAGAGAAACTTAAGGGCAGAGGGTGCATTTCTGTGGCTTTACGTGGCACAACAAGGGAACGCTGGCAGCTAGTCAAAATCCAAGAGCAGAGCCACAGAGTAGTTAACTAAAGCTTTGCTTTCTTGTCACCAAAAAAACCCAAACAGAGTAGGAAAAAGTGGAACTCATGGCCATGTCATGACAAACCACGTGAAAAAAACACCCACTCCTAATCACAGTCCAATTAAACAAAATAAATCTACCCATGCAATATCACGTGTGAACTGCAAAAAGATGGCTGTTAATTCAGCAAAGTAGGAGGAATAAATAAAATTGATATTATGTGTTGCATTCTTAAACTACATCTGTTCTGGGAGGCTGTGTCACTGAGTTCGTTACACCTAAGGAGCAGGAGCACTCTGGTGGCACTGCTAACCTCACAAGAAGCCTTGTCTTGGCAGCAGTTGGGTCATACTTAACAGATTATCTCCGTACCAGGAGGGCTAAAATTTTCATCAAAGTAAATAGTAGAATTTTTGACAGCCAGCTGGCTTACTGTGTTGTGTTCAAGGGCTTGTTCACAACAGATGCTCGGCTCCATCCCGAGCGCAGCCCTGAGTGGTCGCTCCATGGGCTGTGGCCGCTTCTTCACCCATGGCTCCGGTGCAGCAAAGCGACATGGCAGAACCGTTTGGGTGATCGAGCTGTTGGGTTATTCCGCTCCCCAGCTTTGTGACGGAAGGGAGAGCGATAAAGCACAGCGGCCGGGTGGAAGCCCTGCACAGGCACCATCAGCAGCTAATACTGAAATGCAGGGCACGGAGGGTGCAAGGGCAGGCAGGTCTCCTTGGTGGAGATGGCTGGAGCAAGGCTTGCTTTCTACCACGCTGTGAAGCGAATGCCACCGCGTTCACCCTGTGCTCTTCGGGGACGTGCGTTGCAAAGAAGCAAAAAGGACCCTGGGGATGGGGACACGTCTGAAGCCCTGCCGGGCACTGCTGTGGGGTGTGAAGGGCACCGTGCCAGGGCCTGCAGGGTCCCACGCAGCGTGTGCTGCGGGTGTCACCCGCCTGGGCTGGCAGCTCCTTGCGCCGACACTCGTGTGCATGAAAACCACAAGATGGCACTAGCAACTTGTGCAGGCTGGTGGCTTCCCAGCGAGGTACACACAAAAAAATGGCATACTGCATTGCCCTGATCCCATCACAAAATACAGGTACTCCACAGTCACAAAGATGTGAACGGGGTGTTTCTCTTACTGACTGGTCAGCTTTGGCTAAATCCATTTCCATTTCTATTTCATTACATACTAATGGTCAGCAGTTTTTATTTACGATGGGCAGATTGGATTAATGGAGTCCACCTACCAAGCTATTTTGCATTTTATGCCACCTATTCAGGAGAACAGTGATTAAAAAAGGACAACTGCTTCTAAAGTCAACCATGCTTAATGCAAAAGGCTGAGTCAAAGCAGAGACAGGGTGTGCCTGTTCGGTTGTGAAGCTCTCTAAGACTCCAGATGCCCTTTCTGTGCCCACATTGAAGCAACACTATCTGTAAATTGCTAAATAAAAGCAAGCTGAATACTGATCTCCAGCTCCAAGGCCAGGCCAGCACTGTTTGACTCGTGTCCACACCCTTCAGAGCTGTCCCATTGGTCACAGGCATACCACAGAGCAGCTGGCTTGGCTTCCCTCCTGGACTGCTGTGGGATCGTTACGGCTCTAGGGCACAATTATCCCATTTTGCAAGGGACGTTATTATCCGAAATATAGTCAGGATTCCGCTGCAGCCCCGATGAGGGGTGTTTTTACAGCATGATCCTGAGGTGTTTCATGCCTGGTGGGATGGCCAAGGCATGTGGGAGCACAGGAGGATGCAAAGTCTGATGGTACAGTGTCAGAGACAGAAGGGTCCAGGCTTGATGTAGCCTCTTCCATAGTGGGAACAGTTCTTAGGGTGAAGGGCACCAGGTAGTATCTTGGAGAAAGCTGCTTGAGGAGGTTCAAAACAGAGCCAACGAGCAAGCAAATGATCCAGTGTCTGAACCTTCTCCTTGTTCCTCTTCCATTTACTATTGTAGACATTTCCCATCACAGGATTTACAAGGCCTTGCAGGGCTTTTCACATCAAGCAGTTGGATTGCTCCCTCACAGGCACACGTCCAGGATATTTCCTCCCGGTTATGTCACAACCCATTCATTCCTGGGCTCAGGGTGATAGGATCCTTCCCAGGTACTGAAGTAACATTGCCCGGCAGTCTGCATTGACTTCTCCTGGTACAGCAAGCGCTCAGGGAAATTATCTGTGTGAAGGCTGCAAATAAACGTGACTATGTTCTCACACAGGACGTGAATTCAGTGCCCTTCATTGCCATGAACTGCTGTAGAAACCCAAGAAATGAAAAGAGATTCAACAGGAAATTTGACAAATTGACGGAGGATAAATCCATTGGTAGCAAAATGTAGCAGTTGGTCACACAGTGATCTGAACACAGTTTTTGGCTCAGGAAGTCTGGATTCTGTGTAAATTTAGCAATTTACACTATACTGACTCCTGGAAGCTGGGAAAGGATGCCACAGGAAGGATCGCTCTGTTCTCAAATGATACTCAGACCGATGAGAGAGAATTCATTATCTGAACAGAAATAATTTTGAGTTAGTTTGGGGAAGAGTCAACATGGTTTTACAAAGAGAAATCACACCTCATAAATCTATTAGAGGCTTCAGAAGGCATCAACAAATAGGTGTACAGCTAAGAATGGTTTTCTAAAGTGCTTCATCAAAGCCTCTTAAAGAAACCATGCTGTGATGGTTTAAGAGGTAAGGTTATGTGAATAAAGGACTGATTAAAAGGCAGGAAACAGAAGGTAGAAATAAATAGCCAGTTCTGACAGTGGAAGGAGGTTGGCAGTGGAGTCATGCAGGGATTTGTACTCAAGCTTGTATTGTTCAGCATGACTTAAACCTGAAAAAAGGGAAGCTTCGTGAGATGGGAGTTTGTTGAGGTTATTAAGCATCCAAGATAGTAAAGATGATGGACAACTAGGGAAGTTGCAGAAGAGTGTCACAATACACAGCAACTGGGCAATAAAAAGGCAGATGAAATTCAAGGTAGCTAATTCTAAAATTAATTACATCCAAAAAAAAATCTAATTTTACATACATGATAGTAGACACTAATATAGGTTAGGGGTGGACCTGCTGGAAAGCAGTTCTGAGGAGAAGGACTGGGAGGTCCTGGTAGATAGGAAATTACCCATGAGCCAGCAATGTGCCCTTGTCGCCAGGAAGGCCAACGGAATCCTGGGCTGCATAGGCAAGAGTGTGGCCAGTAGGTCCAGGGAGGTCATTCTCCCCCTTTACTTGGCACTGGTGAGGCCACAACTGGAATACTGTGTCCAGTTCTGGGCTCCCCAGCTCAAGCGGGACAGGGAACTACCGGAGAGAGTCCAGCGTAGGGCAACAAAGATGACTGGGGGATTGGAGCACCTCCCTTATGAGGAAAGGCTGAGAGAGCTGGGACTCTTTAGCCTGGAGGAGAGAAGGCTGAGGGGAGACCTTATGCTTGCTTAGAAGTATCGAAAGGGTGGGTTGAAGGAGGATGGAGCCAGACTCTTTTCAGTGGTTCCCAGTGACAGGACAAGGGGCAATGGGCACAAGTTGGAACATAGGAAGTTCCATTCAAACACAAGAAAAAACTTCTTTACAGTTAGGGTGACACAGCGCTGGAACAGGCTGCCCAGGGAGGTTGTGGAGTCCCCTTCTCTGGAGATTTTCAAGACCTGCCTGGCTGCAGTCCTGAGTAATGTGCTGTAGGCATTCCTGCGTCAGCAGGGGAGTTGGACTAGATGATCTCTAGAGGTCCCTTCCAACTCTGAAAATTCCGTGATTCCACGATTCCATAGGCTCTGAACTGACTTTTACTGCTTGGTAATCAGACCTTGGGACTATATAAAGATCTATGAAAAGCATAGCTCAGTGCTCAGCTGCAGTCAAAGCAGCAAGTCACATTACTAGGAAAGGAACAGAGAATAAAATGGAAAACACCTTCAAGCCATTCTGTAAACCCACAGTGCATCTACAGCTCCAAAACTATGTGTGGTTATGGCTCTCCCCAGCTCAAAAAACACATAGCAGAACAGAAAGAAATGCAGAAAGGTAACAAGAATGAACAAAAGCATGGAATGGTTTTCCTATGAAGAATAACTAACTAGATTAGGACTTCCCAGTTTGAAAGGAGAAAACAGAACAGGAGGAGGTTTTATAGAAATCTATAAAATCGTGAGTGGTCTGAAAATAGTGAACAAGAAACGGTTATTGACTGTCTCTCCCTAGAGCAAACCTAGGGGGTATCAAATGGAGTTAGCAGGTGGCAGGTTTGGGAGATAACCCTTCCTATAAAACATACAGTAGTTCCACATGTAGCAGTGGAACTGCCTGCCACAGGATGCTGCAGATAATAAAGGGGCTCAGAAAGCAACTGGACAAATTCAAGAGAGGAAAACCATTTACAAAAGTGCCATCTATGGCACCTCAGACCTTCCTGAGCCACACAATCATTCGTATAGCCTTTTGATATGTTCTTATAAAGGCAGCGTAGGTGTCCAAGCTAGGCCACTGCAGTGCTTGCTACCTAGGCATGAAACTGAAGGCCTCAAAAAGCTTCTGTACAGGATCACAACAGCTCATCTCTTTGCTGATACCAGCCACTGAAAACACCAATGTGTTCCAATATTCTGGTTTCTTCAATAGTTAATGCATCCACAGTTTTGCTCTGCTTCCAAAGCCCTTTGTGAGATGGGACTGTCTTACCAAGACCAGGGTAGTTCCATGCTGCTGCTTAGGCTGATGAACCTTAAAAATCGCTCCTGAAACACCTCAACACTCTCAGGATGTAAACCCAGATGATTAGAGATGTAATGGGACAGTTGCATAACTAGAGCTGCTGTGGCTGGATGCATGTTCTTTAGGAAAGGGTGGCAGATGGTGGTGGGGTTTGTGCTTTGGGCAACTGAGTGGCATGAATGCATCCACATTTGTGAGGGGGAACAGAGGATGAGATGGTGTCCTGGTTTGAGCGACGCAGGACTAATTTCTTTTCTAATGCTTGGGAAAATTGTACTTTTGGAGGACTCTGGTGTCTGAATTTGTGAAAATATTTACTTTATAGCCAGCTATGGTGTGTGGGTGTCAAGGTCTCAGTGTTTTTCAGGCTAGCCAGGTGCAGGGATGAGGAGGAGCGAGACCCAGGCACTTGACCCAAGCTGGCCAACAGGATTATTTCATA
>VFFE01007195.1:154497-327572 GCA_008921705.1 Burhinus oedicnemus
CCTTTTTTTTTTATTTTTTTGGTTTGTGTTTTTTTTTTTTTTTTTTTGGTTTTTTGTGGGTTTTTTTGGTTTTTTTTTTTTTTTTTTTTCCAAAGCAGCAATTCTTCTGAGTAAAACTACCTGATAATACAGTAAACATTTTTCTCCACAAATGTGTTTTTATTCCATCTACCACAACACTATCATGGTAGGCCTTCAGCATCTGTGCCTGTATACAGGTTACTTACACCATTATACATACACCTTTTAACATGGTCATTTTCTCACTGGCTAGACCAGAGCTGCAATCAGCACCACTTCTCTGTCAAAAATGTAACTTTTCAGAACATGCATGACGCAATCTGTATATACAACTTAAATCCTGGTGAAGGTACTTAGCTGTCATATTAACAGCTTTTTACTTACTTTTTTATTTTTTTTTTAAATACCAAATGAATTGGAGCAAATCAGGGTATCAAGAATGTGTATTTTAAAAACACCACTTGAAAATGCAGTAAAATTTGACTTGTTCTCACTTTGGAGAGAGGTATTTGAGAAGAAATGTGTTTTACTCAGAAAGAAGTATACTTGCACTGGAAATATGAAGAGTAAGTTTCTGCACTAATTATTTTTAACAGAAAAAATAACAACTCCTTAAAAAATTGGGAGATGCCGTATATTTGGGACTAGTGGTGTAGCAATATATAAAAATGCTAGGTTATCTTACTTGTTTTGTATTCCAAAAAGGTAAGCTCTGTATTGCCCGAGTTAGAAGTAGCAAACATGGTTTACTTGGGTTTACCACTGTCTATATGAGTGGGTCAGACAACAGCCCAGATGGCGCCCTTCCAACTGGAAAGGATGGGGTTTTTGAGGGGATGGGTTGAAAATGTTCTGTAAGGTTTCACTTTTGGCACTTTCTGCATCCTGGACTGTCAAAGTAACAGATACAGTGGAGCTTCCTCTTCCCTGGGGAAGAACTGAAGCTTCTTCCCACCTCAGCACTGCCAACTCTCAGAATTTTGAAAGAACGATGTGTGTCCTCACAGGAAATGTCTTGCCTGACTGTAATGGAGACATGGTACTGGGACCTGCTGTGCTTAGAGCTGCCTTTGGAACTTGTGAAAGGGAAAGAAGACCTCTTTCTCCTCCCATCTTTCCTGAGTTAAGGGAATTTCTCAGAAAAGTTAAAGCAGTTTCATGTCACAAATTACTCTTCAGTTTCTGCCAAAGCAAACTGGGTTATTATGTGCCTCTTCTGGCATTTTCTTCCCCACTAGTCCAAGGTTCAATCATAGAAACCATCCACCTTGCACTGCCATGGACAAGCCTCTGATCATACCCTCCAGCACAAATGTACAGTGTGCAAGCTCAGACTGCTTTACTGTACATAGTTTGGGGATGCCCATCTCTGAGGGATCCAAATGCTTTCTTCAAATATTTAGCATATTCTGCTGCATCACCTTCTCCTCAGCGAGGAACCTTCTGCAAGCTCAAGGTGGGCCCACTGCTGTCATTCACAAGGAGAACACATTTGCCCTGGATGGTGTGAGACAGAGAAACCTCAGATGTAAAATTCTTCTTCGTTAGCTGGTGAAGCTGGGCAAACACTACCACAATCATCCAGAGAACAATGAGCTCCTCTCGAGGACTGTTTGGGCTGCTTAGAGAGAGATGCTGACGTGAATGAGCTGGAAGACCATTCAGAGAGAGAAGGCAGTGAACCGTCAACTGACTCAAAGGTATTGCACATGGCTGATACAGGCCTTCCACTGGTGGCTGCCTGTTTAGTCTTACCGATAGTTTGCTTCTGTGGGGGAAGAGAGGCTTCCAAGTCACTGCAAAATCCATTAAGGGCAGTGTATGCAGAGACCACAGACGAGTCCGAGAAGGACAGCTTCATCCCTGTGTCTACATCAGTCTCCTGGGCACCCTCCAAGTCATCAATGTTAAGCCTGGGGCTGCATCTCCATGTTTTTAACCTGGTTGCAGGTGACCCAATATTTAAAAACTGAAATGGTTCACTGAAATGAAAATTCTCTGAGGCTGAGGAGGAGTTCACTGTGGGCAAGCAGAACAGAGACTTGCTTCGTTGAAATGACCATGAAATGCTGGAGGCACTGCTGGATCTGCGTGTGAAGTCTCCTCGTTCACTGTGTCTCAAGTCCTGCTGGGAGAAACCAAGATGATGACCAAGGCCATTTGTGTGATGCACCTTGTTCTGATCCATTTCTTTTGGTTGTTCAGGGACAGATCGGTGGCTCTGAGGAAGAAAGGCTGGCAGAGTGGTGAAGCGGGAATCTGTTGACACAGATGGATACGGTTGTTTGTTCTGCTTTGCAGGCTTCCTACACCAACCACGTGCTTGCTGCAGCCAGGAGAGGGAGAGAAGATGATCACATTAATACAGAATTGGCAGTCGTACAACCATAAGTCTCCGTTGCTGAGTTGTTACTGCAAATAATTACGAAGCAGACTTCATTCAGTATGCTTGCAGCAAATGTTTCACTTCAATAACAAAGAGAAAGCACCCTGCCAAAATCCCAAATATTTACATAAGGAGCCTTGAAGACAACAAGAGTAAATGGTAGAGGAGCCCTGCCTTGCGGGCTGAACTACACTAGCTTGAAATTCTCACTTACTATTGACTTGTTCAGATTCATTCATATTCTGTCTTCCAACATTACTGTCTTAGTGGACAGCTAAAGAACAAAAATGAAGAAATGGGAGATGTATGTTACCATCATCATTATTTCTCATTTCTTCCTTACTGTGGTGCAAATGTTTTTATTTTTTCATTTGAAACATCAAAAAGCCTTTTGCAAGCAACCTCATTCTCTGTTGTCTCAATGGGAATTTACTACTTCTTTCAACTCTCTCACATTTTCTCTTTCACATCTGCTTAGCTGAACAGTGCACCCTAGAAATGACTTGCTCTTCTATCTAGCTCCTAATGACTTTAAGGACAGTTTTGGACACCGAATTGCTTGTAGACACCTAGACTTAAGATGTAACCTGATGGTTATGATCTGAGTCTGGACCTGAATCTCATCCCTAGGGCAGGATTCAGTTGTCTGCCTGCCAGACACTTGAGCATTTGCAAAGCGACAGCAGTTGTCACAAACGGGGAGCCAATGTCATTCTCAAAAGGCTGCTGGAGGCCAGGTGGCCTTCCTATGGG
The DNA here is from genome assembly GCA_008921705.1 of Burhinus oedicnemus. Classification (NCBI taxonomy): domain Eukaryota; kingdom Metazoa; phylum Chordata; class Aves; order Charadriiformes; family Burhinidae; genus Burhinus; species Burhinus oedicnemus. The sequence goes on from VFFE01007195.1 coordinate 157,658, forward strand.
ATTAGAAACTGACGTGTGGGTAACTGAACTGAGGCCCTAGTGTCTGAGCAATCGTAAGGTTTTTCACCATCCCTCTTAACTCAAAGGCTTTTAGAAGTTTGCATTTTAAAAAGCCTAATGTAAATTCTTCTTACTGGAATTTCTCACATAATACAAAATGCTAGATTTCTTTCCCAAAAGGGACAGTGGGACAAAGTGCAAGATCATACCCTTGAATATAAACATTAATCTCAGCTATGGGACTTGTCAGTTGGAAATAACAGAGAAAGTACTAGATATCTTGGTCACTATGTGCTATTAAAGTGACAAGGCTGTGACAAACATGATTCTGGGCAGTCTCAAGTGAGTTAAAAAAGTATTAATGTGCTGTGTACAACACCACTATGGCCTCATCCAGAATGCTACACGACTCAAATCATGCCTGTGTGAAAAAGAATAAAGTCAAACAGGAAAAGATGCAGCCACAAGAAAAAAACCAAAAAACAACAAAGATGAACTATCCATTAAAAAACCTGAACCACAAACCAATAAAAGGTTTCTAATTGCAACAGAAGATGGAGCTTGATCATTTTACCAAAGACATTATATGACATGATAGAAAGGGATGAGACCTGGCAACCGAGGAGGTCCTTTGTATTTGCCGTCTCTAAAAGAACTCCATACATTGCTGCTTCTAACATCTTGCTAGTGCACATCACATTGTCTTAGTGACCCAGATCTGTCATAACCATCTTCCATTTTTTATTGCAGTCCTTTTAAAGGCAAAAAGGGTTTTTCGCATCTGCAAAAAATGGTTTGCTCTTTCGTGATCGTCTAGCTAGAGGTGATTTATAGGACAGCCAAACCACAGGAGTTCACTTAGGCATTGTAGATGAATATCTATATATACACCAATGCATATGTAATGAGGTACGTTAATTCATAACCTATTTCTGTATAATATAATAAGCTGTTTTCCTTAATGCCATAAAGAATTAAATGAATTAATGGGTAAATTAACCACAGTAGTGTAGCAGTTTCATTAACTGATAAGAAATTGAGTACAAAAGAGTCAAAAGTAAGTCAAATTGTCAACAAAACATTAAACAGAAATCACTTTAGACCTCTACAGGCAACAGTATTTTGTTTATGCGATAGGTGAGCTAATTTGTTTAAAAAATTACTCAGCAAGATAAAAGGCTTGTGTCCATGAAGAAAATACCAGCTGTTTCTTAACTGAAGACATTTCTGAATAACCCAGCAAAAACAATATGACATGCTGAAAATAGACAAACAAATCACTGCACTCTTTTGATGAGTTTTTTCAAGAAAACACTCCTCATTATATTGCTGTTCACACTAAGCAAAGGTACTGGTTTTTTTCTGTTCAGTAGCTCTGATATCAGATACACTGCATGGACTCAAGCACCACGCTTGCTGAATCAGCAGAAGCACCTCTAGAACACTTCTCTGACCCCTCAGAGAGAAGACGGTGGATTGCCTGACCATGGCTAGTTTTTATGGCTTCTGTTTTCATAGACTTAGTTGATCATTTGGCAGATCAAGCATCCAAAGAAACCAAGGATCCAAGCAAGTGCAGTCATCTTGTTTGGGAAAAGGTCAGGAGGCCCTTGGGACCACAAGCACTGGTAACAACTCGGACAAAACTGTACCTGAACACACAAAGCTTTTGGGGACAGATCTGATACTGGCACTGGGGAGAGTTCTGTGGGCAGTACGAAAGCCTCGCCTTTACCTCGCGCAGACCATACCATCTGTCTATATGCATATAAGACAGAGCTTAGCGACACCACGTGTAGGATTCAGTTGTCTAGTTAATACAGCCAATGGAGTCTGGGGAGCAATTCAGTTTCCCCTAAAGAGAAATTCATGTGCCTGGTTAGCTGAATTTCTGTCCAGGTCCTTGGGCTGTACTGAGTACATACCCATCGACTACAGCGAGAACACACAGTGTAGCTCACACCAAAATACCTGCAGGTAGGCACCAGTTTTAGGTGTCTACAACCTGGAGCCGAACCAAATCCTGCAGAGATAACTCCCATGTCTTCATTTGGCTTTGGTATATAGAGGAGATAGTTTGCACACTAGTAAAAGCCTCATGCATTTAGATGATAGTAATAATTTGTTATTCTTATCTATTGACATAACTTTTGACTTGCGTTCCAAAGAAAAAAGTAACTTAATTTGGTCTCTCGAGTCACCATTAGTGAGAGATACCGGGTCTGACTCAGTTGCCTAATTGTAGGTACCTGCTGTATCCTGCCTTGCCTGAAAGTACACGCACGGGCCACTCCATATGAGGGACTTCAGTGCCTGTGAATGTTCCTGGGCACGTTTAATTTATTAATACAGGTGAAGTCTTCAGCATTTTGGGAATAAAGCACAGACATGAAAAGAGCTGTTCTGAGCTTTTTCTAATATTTACAAACACTCCACTATAAATCAGCTTGTGTTAGTTTTGGATTGTAGATATGCAACACAATGACTACAGGTGCAACCAAATTGCCAGTACTCAAAAGGATGCTTACCTGAGGCATCGCCTATGAGGGTGTGGAGCGGAGTGCAACACCAGGATAAATGGATGAGGCAAGATGAAACACCCCTGCAAGAAACCCCAGGGGCTCTCATGTAGGAACTTTCTAAGCAATACGCAGATAAAAAGTAGAGACTCAAAGGAAAGGGGAAATGCACTTCTAAGTGGGAGCACTTGTAAAGGGCAACCTGCCCTGTGCAGCCAAATAGCTTTAAGCACCTGGTCTAACTGGAACATACTTACACTAACAAGAAAAATCTACTTTATGTAAGTTATTAGTTTTAGGGTTCTGTCATTTTAAACTTTTTCCCTAGCTCTTTTAATATTCCTATGGACGGATCAGAGATTTTGTTTTATACAAGGTACTTGCTGTTATTCCTGCTACTGGGTCACAGCTCCTGGTCAAGCTCAGTTGGTCGGGCAGGAAGTAATGGTGGACCAGAGAGGAGAAGGGGACAAATAAAGCCTGCCCCTAGGATGGCTGCCTGCAGGGCAGGCCAAGAGACGTCACTAACGCAGCTTATTTCTGAACAGCTCTGTCCACAGGAAGAATTGTTTACCTTGATCCTTTTTTGTTTAGATGTGTTATGATTTAGAAGACATGTTTTCCTATGCTGCTCTTCATTATATGGGCAGAAAGGGAAAATAATAGGGGGATATTTTTTTAATACTTTCATCCGAAAGCAACGCATCTGAAAACTTTCCTGACTGTGAGAATACCGGACTGCACAGCTCTACTACAGGTAGACTGTCAGAAGCTCCATCTCACGAAGTACTAGTGAATAAAGATTACAGGCTAATCTTGTAGAGAATGGGATTATGTGGACTTTTCTATATCTACATTCTGTAGCTTGTCAGAGATCACAGAGAGGATTCGATGATTTAGTCAGGATTAAAACTCAGGCAAAACTAGCTCCCAGTCCTGTGCCAAGGCTGTTGACTGCTCCCTTGTACCACCCTGGCATGGCACAGGCAGAGCTGCACGCAGCCTGTGCGTTCATGTGACTGCTCCTCTTCATCTTTACCTTACTGTGCCTGACAGTCCCACAAAGTTCAAACCGGATTTCCACGTGTGACTGCTCTCGGGAGAAACCATGACAAGCAAGCAGGAAATGCTGATCTTTGACTGCCCTTTCGGCCATGGGATGCTGAAAACAGCGTGACCTCTTTTTGTGCTGTATGGACAGTTCTCTTCAGCAGAACAGCCTTCTCCCTCCTCCCCAGTTCTTCTCTTGGCTTTGGAAGCTGTTGGATCTGCTATAATTTTTCTGAAGTCTTTTCTTTTTTAAGTCCTTATCTTCAGCCTTCTTGTAGCTTGCTTTTTACGCTGCCTGATACCCGGCTGCAGCCCGGCAGAGCCCTGCCTGGTACAGCCACGCTGCCTGCGTCAGGCACAAGCGCAGCAGAGATGCTGGAGAGGGGGTCACTCATCTGAGAGGACAAAGACTCGATCCAAATCAACACGTTGATTTTGACTGAAATTCCAAATACAAGGAGAGAGAGCTCTCGGACCTCGCCATAAAGACACGACAAAACCAGCCATTGACTAAACAGATTAGCTCTCTCGCAGAACAGATTTTTTCATCTGGTGCTGATCTGCTGCTCATTTATAATCTCTGCACAAATCTTTGTGAAGCCTGGAGGGATTTGGAGCCTTTGTGTATTACAATGGGCTGCAGAAGAATTTCATGACAAATATCCGGGAACGCCATAAACAACTCGGGGCGAACCTTGCAGAAACGCACTTTTGACTTCACTTTGGCTGCCTATATCTGACACAAAAAATCCATGAGTGCTCCTGCAGTCTATTTTAAGTTATCTGCTTTTTAAGAAAGCAGATACTGATCTCATTATGCATTATCTGTATTAAGCACTGCCAGCAGGGCTCCGCTGAGGTCAGACCCCAGCCAAACAGCCAGCACAGCAATGGCATCACCATCTCAAGCCCACATTTTGCCCACCTTGCTCTACAGGAGTGTGACAGTGTTTAATTGTATTAAAACCAGTGGGATTGATCCAGAAATAATAATAAAAAAGAATCAACTTGAGAAAAAAGTGGCAGAGATTATTCCTCAGTGTCACCATAGTAAGTCTTACTTGAAAAGCAAAATGTATTCAGAAGGACAGAATATTAAAAGGCAAAATACAGAAATTAAATTTAGAAGTGAATTGAATATATTTGAAAAGTGGCATGTACTGTGTTTGTAAAACTAGAACAGGTGGGTGTCTTGTAATGTTAAATATATTCAGTCTCAAGAGTTTTTGCTAGATGTACAGAGTCATCAGAGACCTTACTATGCCATGAATGATAACTGTACTAACAGACAAGACAAAGTACCTTGGGATGAAGAAAAACAATTGGAAAATCATTTAGTGACTGATTCAGCTGTGCTCCCACCAAAACCAATCATTAGCACTAAGAAGAATCAAACACCTAAGGCACTAAAAGGAAAGGAAAAATAGAGTGGAAGACTTTTAAAAACAGGAGGTTGGTATTAGACTTACAGATCAATTAAATCAGCTTAAGGCACCTCCCTTGACTGAGTCAATTTTTAATCCAGAAGTCTCTCATTTTCACCACTTTCTACAGAAAGTAAAAGTAATTTTTGTAAAGGTGCCCTTTATACATCCTTGCTTGTCCTTGATGTTTTTCTTGCCTTTCTTCCTCTGTGTTCAGATGTGCTCTATCTGCACTATTAATTCAAGCAAGCTTGAAGCTCTTTTCTCACCTCCATTTTCCCTCTTGCAGACCAAACTGTTCTCTGCAAAAGTGCCCCTTCTTTGCTTGTTTTTGTCTTTCTTTTTTCCCTTCTCCGCTTCCTTGCTCCCACTTCTCTCTTTCACTGGTATTTAACTGTAGTGACTCAAGACTGCAGGAGTGCGATGGCACTTTCTTTCCTTTATTTCCCAGTGCTTGTAGTTGGTGATGCTTTTGAGTAACAGGGAGGAGATGATTTGTGAATTTAAGACTACAAGGATACATTATATCACCCAGTCTGACCTTGTGTTCATCATTTTACAAATCATGGAGCCATTTCTTTACTGACCTTGCTGACACTTGAGGCAGACGAAGGCATTTCAGTTTTCAGGAGACTAAATTGCTGTATGCTTCAGGCAGAGGCATAAGACAGAGGTGCCAAAAAGCCCAAGGCCCCTAAAATGCCAGCAGACTGACTAATGCTCCTAGACTATTTACATGTTTTATCAAGATCGTATGAATGCTGGATGACCATCAAGGCACCCCAAATGGAAATTAAGGGAAGGAGAAGGAACACTGCTTGGTATCGGAGAGACGAAAGGCAGACTCGGGTGACGTCTGGCAGGGTTTGGTGGGCCAGGTGATGCAAGCGCAGCCATGACCACACTGATCTGTGCCCTAAACCTCTCAACAGAAACAGAAGTGGACCCTGAGCCTCCAAGTTTTGCCCCTCCTTGGCCAAGATAAGCTTGAGAGGCAACCCATTCCTCATGCTGCAGAGGAAAGTAAAATGTTTCCCTTAGTCTCAGTTGGGGCTGGGAGAGGAAAAGGAAAGGCTTTGACCTAATCTCAGATCTTGTAACTATTTTGACCTCAGGAGCTCAGTAATACTCACCCCTGCTGCCTACGTATCTAAAACAGGGTATTTTCTGCATTTCCTGAGTCATTTCACTGAGCTTCAGTTATGGCCAGTCTCCAGCACTCCGTAAGAAGGCACTGTCTGTGCTCCCTTCTCTCAGCCTAAAACACATTGGGTCAGTTGCGCATCATGGAAAAGTCTCCCTGATTTCTGCGTTCAGCTATCTTGAGTGTGAGGTTTGACTACAACCATACTTTTCATGCAAAAACATTTATGTTTTAAAGTAAGCTGAAGGAAATAAAGGTACTTTTGTTCTCCTCGTGGTCCCAGACAAAAGGGGATGAAGAGATGCATTCATGAGTCTCACAGACACCTGTATACACTACACTGAATAAACAAAGAGGTTTTCAGCTATAGGCTTTTGATTCTTTTTTCTGTGTAACATATTTGCAGATGTCTGTGTAGGCAAGTAACCTTCATGCTGCTTCCCATCTTCAGGCATTTTGCACTGTAAATGCCTAGCACAGAATGCCTTTATGCATGCAGCTGGCAGACATCTGCACCCACAGGTTGACTTCTGGCAACTCCAAGGACGTGTTCAACAGTAACATACTGATCTTGTACATAAATGACTTGCAGCTGATGTCGTGAAGCCACTTAGGGGATGACTACTGCCTGACCCTAGATCTAGAGTACTCATTTCGTACACCAAGCGATGGAGAAATCTCCAAGGTAGCAGAGACCTGAGCTTGCAGGTAGCACAGCAGCAGGTTAATGAGACTTAATGGTTGGGTCCACAGGCAATCTTTTCTCAGAACCGAAGCTTCAGGTAATAAACCATGTTTCCTAAATATGATTATACTGCTTCTGAACTCAAGATTACAGTTGCCCAGTATAGGTAAGAAGAACATTGGCCGATTACCTCAGCAAATAGTCTCAAAAATCTCTCTAAAAGCTGTAATCAGTTAACATTTGCACTATTATTTCAGAAATGCTCTATAAAACAACAGTAGGCAGAAAACAGCCACCCCATAAACAGTATAGGGTTATTAGCACAATAACTGCCATAACAGCCTTACAATGCCAGATCTCACTACCTTGTTTCAGGCAGGATTAGCAAAGACTCATCAGAAACCACCCATTTCTTGGGATTTTTATTTATCTTGGCTTCCTGGCAATGTCCGCTTCTTTCTTGGTGCTAGAGATAGTGGAGGGAGGGGATTTCAGCAAGAAATTGGTTATTATAGGGTGAATCAGGTGCCTGAACATACGCGTTTGGTCCATTTTGGCATCTCCTAGGGTGCCTGTCTGGCTTTCCAGGAGGGCACAGCACTCCGGTAAGTCCTGAGTCTAATCTTCCAGAAGACCTCCTCAGGGTGTTTCAGGTACCCTTTGGCATGTAAAATGGCAGTAGATCTTACGTTTAAGTGCTGAGTCACTATCTATCTGAGGTATCCATTTGCTGTCACCCACCCTCCTCCCAAGTATGTCTGCATGTCCCCCGCCTCATGCTGAGTAGCTAGGAAATCCTGCCCAAATGCTATTTTTATGTACCTTTCTACCCTATCCAAAGACATTCTCATAATTTAAAGAAGCCATCTGTGCATTTTCTTCTCTTTGCTCACTATCCCCACATCCCAAACCTGCATGGCTAAACCAGCCCATCAGTTATGAACCTTACCTGCTTCCCACATTGCACTGCCAGCCGTGCAAGTTCATTAGCCCTTCAGCTGTCTCTGTGTGAATTATGCACAGAGGCAGCCAGGAATTTGGACAAGACCTATAAAACTGGCAGTATATTCAGTATACCAGTATATGGTATATTCTTAGCTACGTTATTTACATATTCTTTCCACTGCTCTGACAAGAGCTCCCCAGAGCTCCTGCTTCTGGGCTTAGCACTGGTGAAGCACTGTGGGTGTCTTCCCACAGGATGCAAACATGCTCTTAAGCCTTGCTCCTGCTAAAGCCAACTGAAGCTTACCCTTTGCCTCAGCTGGTGTATAGCTGCACCCTTGGAGCTAACTTGCCAATGTGGAAAAGCTACTGTGAGAAAACAATTTTGAAGGGCTTCCTTGGAAATGAAGGAATAGTTTCTGGGGTATTAAACAGACTTATCCTGCCCATGAATAACTTTATTTTCTCTTGCACTGACTTTATCTAAGCCCCTTGGTAATTGCATTTGCAAAATGGGTTAAGAACATGGATCAACCTGGCTGGCAAGTATCCAAGTCCCTGTAAGCACACCAAGAAAAACGCACAGGTCACATCTTGTTAATATAATCACGGAGGTATATTCAAACTTCAAACATTAAACACTGCCTGTAATTTAATGGGGATGTTAATCTGCCATTTCAGGTATAACTGGTAATTTTGATCTGTAAAAAGGTGTAGTATCCATATGAAATGAATAAAAATATTCTGATGATTACTAAGTACCAGCTGATGTGCAGGCAGAAAAACACTAGGAGGTCATTGTTTGGGTTCATATAATGAAAAAGTGAGAGTTATTACCAATGCTGTGGTATTGATAATATTGTTAATAGTAGCACTCTGTGAGAAGTGAAAACATAGTCCTGTTAGTTTAAAAGACAGACAATATAATTGTTTTGAACTCAGAATGAGTTAAAAGAAAATAAGGAGTCCACGGATCACCAAATCCAGTGTTTCCTATAACCCATGCTCCATCATATAATCCCTTTTTCTTAACTGACCATCCTGTCTTGAATTAGGGTATTAACCTGTTTGCACCTGCTGGGTGGCTGTTATGTAGCTAGCCATCAATACGTACAACTGCCAACTTAAATCTATTTATTGACAGGGTTTTGTTCCTGTGCCAGAAGAGTCATTTAGTGAAACAGACTTTTCCCATTCCTGCCGTTTATCTTCTGATATATTTTTCGAGCACTGTCAGAGCTCCCTTCAGACTTACTTTGGCTAGGCTCAGATGACCCTTCCAGTTTCCATTTGTAAGACAGTCTCTCCATTCCCCTGCACGGGGTGAGAGCTCTTCCCTGTACCCACACCTCTCTGAAGTCACCTTTCTGGAGCCCAGGGCTGAAGACAGGTGAAGCCCGTGGGACCTTGTGTAATGGCACATGCACTTCCCACACTCCTTAGGGAATACTAACTCTGGTACACACCAGAGACTGCACTTTTCTTTTCATGGCTGTGTTGCACTGGTGGCTTGTAGTGATCTGAGTACAAACAGGACATTTTGCCATTAGTTTAGTTATAGAGCTCCATTTCTGATTGTACAGACTTGTTTAAATCCTGTATACCAGGACCTAGCCTTCATGACTTTACAATCATCTAAGTTAGATCCTAAGTCTCTGTTTTCCCCCCATTTTGCATATATTAAACCCCTTTTGCTTCACCACGCTTCCAATGTGATAATTTCCATTTCTGTAATTTCATTCCCATTTGCCATTTTGCCCTCCTGTTCAGCATTATCATCCTCAGTGAACACAAATGAAAATTAATTGCTCTTGGAGGCCATGCTTAGCAGGCTTTTGCTCTTCTTTTTTGGCTGCATACAGTTAAAATCTTACTCTGATTTTCTTTGCAGGGTTTACCTCAGCCTGCTGTTCAGCAAGTCTCGCTTTACCTCTGTACTGCCTGGTACCTGTAATTTCTGAAAATTTGCTGTTTTGAAATCAAAAGTCTTATTTAGAAGCCCTTTTTTTTTTAACCTTCCCTTCAATTCACTTAAAACCACTGCAAGATCTCATAAACCAAAGTTATATCACATAGCAGAAACCTCCTGAAAAAGAACACAGAAAAGGGGATGTAGGTGAGTGTGGTTGCTCTGTAAAAGTTCTGTGATGGCTCTTGTAAGCTTAAGTTTACAACTTATCTCAGGCTAACACAGATACGCCTACAGTGCATGTAGTAACCCTGACAAATTGGTGACTACCTTGGCAGATGGGCAGGGAAGCTGAATTGCCTCCTGAGCCCTGCACGTGTGCTGTTCAGCTCTGGCATGGGGTGTCTCTGTGGGCAGCATCTGCAAAGCGGCATCGAAGGGTTTCACCACCACCTGGATGTGACTCACCAGAACACAGATGCCTCACGTACCTGGATTTTCAGTCCCAGGAGCTACAAACCCAGAGGCACTGTGCTGCAGGGGGGTGTACACATCTCTCTGCACACTGGGAGGTCCATAGAGTGGGACGATGGCACCCACAATGCCTCTTCCACAGAAACAAGGTTGGACAATTTGACAAGCTTCATGAATGGAACTCACTAAAAAAGTACCCTTCTTTGAAATCTGAAACAACAGTCTTCCAAATGTGAGGGTCTGTGCTCCTTGATTCAAACGCTAAGCAGCAATAAATACCTCTCCGGTGCAGGAATGCACATTAACCTGGCTTTGGATTGCCACGGATCCCCCCTCTGCAGGGCGGGCAGCTATTAAAAGCCTGCTGCTTGTTATCCCCTTTATCTCCCTCAGATGGGGCGTAGTGAAGCAGAGCATGCCGGTACACTGCCCAGATATGGTGCCTACAGATGTCCTAACAAATAAACTCTCTTTCAGGACTTGGTTACGAGCACTTGAGATTAGTTCAAAAAGAGAGTCTGTGGGAATGTCTCTCTTAGGCTGCTCATCAGGGTGCATTTCTTTTCCTTCACTACCTCACTCCCCATCCTGATAATCACTGTGCAAAAGAGAGATGCAGTTTGTCATTCCGTGATGCTAGAAAATAATGAGTACCATCAGGAATTCTTTTTGTCTTCCATAAAAGTCTTACAACCGAGAGCTATTTTATAAACCCCTGTCAGTTCTGTGCCCGTATTTCTTATAAAACTACACCCATCAGCCATCATTTCTCCACTTGGGCTCATAATTCCTTCTCTCATTCTTTTAAACAGCCACCTCATCTCACATCGCTCTTTGCATAAACTGGGGTTGACTGATATCCGGATGGTATCATCCACGGCTTTCCTGATTAGTTACACACACAGCAAGGGGTTTCAAGCTCTTTCTTTAGTGGTACTGTCCTGGCTCTTTCTCCTAGGACAGAGCAAAAAACCGAAAGCCTCCTTTTCTGGCTGCTATTGCAGGTTGAGCTTTCCTGCACAAAACCAATAAATGTGCTTCTGTTTCCCTGTGTACTGAACTTACCTGCAAAAGGATCCTGTTTCCATCGTGGTCTTCTGTCTGCCACCTGCCTTCACTGATGGGGCTGCAAGGGTTGGGCAAGAGAGGCACAAGCTGCCCCACATCTTTTACTCTGAACTCCAGCACCGCTGACTCTGTCGGCATTGGCACCTGGCCCTTCGGAAGTTTTTTTAAGGAAAACTGAATGTCTATTTCCATGTTAGAATAGACAGGAAAAACACAAAAGTCCGCTTTTTTCTGACATACTGGTCTTTTCAGTATTAACTCGTACAATTTCAAAATGTCAACGAAGTTTTCACTCCTGCAGTATACAGTGAAGCGGATAATTTCTTTCCCATAGTGCACTGGGCGAATGGCCCACAGAGGAGTCTCTGGAGCCAAAGTGTAAAAGTCCTGGCTGCATGGCATGTAAGGCAGGAACTTCCCGTGCACTCGCTCTGTGTGGTGGTAATGCCAAGGTGGCCGCTGAAAGGTTTCATGGAGCTGCAAGATCGGTTCTTCTCCATATTCCTCCTGCAGAAACAAAATGACGGCAAGGGCTGGCTGAGAAACACCAGCCTTACCTGGCTTCCTGCGCTTCTTGGGCACTCGCCTTTCTGAGACTCGAAACAGCTGGAGGTCTGGATGGATCCAGGCTAGAAGCTTATCGATGGCTTGCTGAAGAGTCTTGGATTCACCTGGGTCTGTGATAATATGTACACTAACAAGAAATGGGTCTTGTATGCCTTCCACAGAAAGTTCACCTAAGAGTATAAAAAGAAAAATATCCTTTAAGATTTGTAACCAAGTTGTCAACATTTAGGTGATCTGTAAAGGAGAAACAGTCTACTCACTCACACTGGGCGTTTTTTTCATCTCTCTCAAGCTCACCTACAGTAAACCAATATACAGAGATACAGCAATCAAGAAAATAATCAGAAGACAGAGAAGTTTCATCCAGCATACAGTAAGAATTGCTGTTTCTACTGAGGTAGCATCCAAAAGATGTTACCCAATGTGCATTTCTGTGTTAGAAAAGAGCTGCCCCATACAGCTGAGAGGTAGGAAAGACAGAAATACTGATGCAGAGTGGGGCTGAAAGGGACACTAACGATGTGCAGAATGATCAGCGTGGACAGTGTTCATTCCACCTTGTTTTAATTTGTGCCAATTGGCTCGGGGCATGGAAATCACACCACCAAACTCCACTCTATCACCTTGATGTTGGAGTTTTCCACCCAGTTAAGAGTGTTCTGTGTCCTGGAGGCAACTGTTTTAATAAGTAAGACAAAGTTTGTAGGGAGAAGTAATATCTTTTATTAGACCAACTGATACAGTTGGGAAAAAAACCAGGCAAGCCTTCAGGCACACAAGTCCTTCTTCAGGAAAAGATATTACTTGTCCCTACAAATCCTGCACTGTTTATGTCTTCAGACCATCAAGACTACAATATTACTGCTTCAAGGTTTTTACAAGATTAGGGAAGACTGGTAAAATCAGAAAGCACAAAAAATTACACTTGCTCAGGGGAAAACAAAAACCTCTAGTTAGCCTTGGGAATGTTCACAGGGGCTCTATCTGTTGTTGCCCCCAAAACCCCTTTGATAGCTCAGAAGCAGAGCAATGGCTGGTTGGAGAGCAGGGGAGAAATTGTCACTTCTGTTCTGCTGGAGTCGCATGCCAACAAACATGCATGTGAAATGAGATCCGAGACAGTTTTATAAATTATCCAGGTAATCTGGATATTTTTGCTGAAATGGTTCCCCCTGTGTGGTGTTCTGAAACTGAGACCCCGAGTCTGGGCACAAAGCCTAAATGTGTGAAGCCTTAGAAAGGCTTCCCAAGCTTTTCATTGTGCAGACCACATTTAATAGGGGGATTGTCTCACAGGCTGTTTCCCCTCCTATTGGCAATCAGTACGAACCTCTCCCTCCTCCCTCCTGGCATGAGAGTAACATTCCTGTGATACTTCAGCAATTGCTTTAATGGAAAAACAGTGTTACACAAGTAGTGTATTTTAGTTGTCTTTCAATACAGAATAGCTGCGAGACCCAGAGAAAAGCTAGATGCAACTGCATAGCTTTCCAGAGATGACCAGTAAACATACCGTCAGCCTCAATTTAGAAGCTGCAAAAAGATATGGTATACAGAGCAAACAGCAAGCACGCGTTTTGCCTAGGGGAGACACAGAAAAATTAAGTAAATCATAAAAAATAAAATTACAGCAGAATTCTCGTATCTCTGCATGAAATGGGTGATGCAGAGTGACTTTGTCAGATGGTTAATGGAAGGAAAAAATTGAAGCAAAAAAAATAATCTGTGTCAGTGTACGGCAAGAGGCTTTGCTGTGGCAGTTGTTACTGGTAGGTAATTCTTTGAGATATCCCCTGTGGATAGTCACAGTATGAGAGAAAGACAAAAGGGGTGCGGGGGGAGGTCCTCTCGTGGTCCTTTACACAGGACAGCAGGACAGGAAGGAAGACAAATTGCAGAGAACAGTGATCTAATAAAACCAGAAAGAAAGTAATCGCCATAGCTACACAGTCATTCATTTTCTAAGACTGGAATAGAAGATGTTCAGCTCTTTTCTCCCTCCGTTTCCTTTGTTACACAAATGCTATCAAAGCCTGCAACAAGTGACAGGCTTGATATTTATGCATATAAATGACTGCAGCTCTGAAAGAAGCCCGGGCACAACAACGTGAAGCAAAGACCCATCGTTCCTGTCGGCTTCTTGCTCTGCATTGAAAAAAAAAAAATAATCCCTGAGCATGGCTTTTCTGCCCTCCTGTTGCTCAGCATGGTGCACGGACACTGAACGGCTAAAGCATTTTTCAAAATTGGAGCCTCGTGGGAGCCAGCTCCAGCATTAGTATTCTGCAGCCATCGCTGCCTGTGCCCATCAGCACCAGATGCTCGCAGAGCCAGCCTCAGAAGACCACCAAAGCATGGCACAAAGCCATCGTTAGCAGCTAGGGTTATACATACAGCACGGCAAATCATCTTTTTTTGAGCTAGGAGCCGCTGTGCTGAAGGGGGAAAAAGTGTAACAAACCAGCATAGAAAGAGCTTCAGTATCTATTTTACGTTAGCAAAGATGCTTTTACTGCAACACTTTTATACCTTTCATTATGTGGCTTCTGTGCTTACAAGATGGCAGCCCTTTCTGTTTTGGTAAGAAAAAGAGAAATGTAAGAAAAGCAGAAATACGAAGCAGGGAGCTAAGAGAAACTTCCCCTGAACTGATGATAAGTTGCAAATTGTTTCTACGCTGCTAACAAGTCTTTTTGCTTCAACTGACAAGGAAGGGGGGGAAAGGACACCATTTCTCATGACACAGTTCAATTTGCCCTCGGCAAATTGTCACAGAAGCAAATGAAAACTCTGCATATGTATTAGCCTTCCTGTGTTACTAGTTAATCCCACAGAAAATATCAAAATGCTGAGGCATCTATTTGAAAATAAGCTCCACAGTTCTCACAGCTATTACATTTTTTTCTTTCCTATGACAGAAGAGGATTAGTTCTCTCTGAGTTGGCAAAGCACTAACATTGCTAAGAGGTAATTACTACCAGGACTGGAAGAGTGTTTTACAATTCTAAACTTTTTACTCCTCCGTTAGGTAGTATTAACCACCCATGAGAGGTTAAAGCACACAGTCAGACCAAACGCTGCGGGGCCGTCACACTTGATGTCCTAAAGCTGGGAGCTGAAGGTGGCCTGATATTTTATGACTGAGCTTTGGATGAGTCCTTCTCTACGTATTATTTTTATTTTGTTGCTGATGCAATATTGCTGAGATGAGAAAAAACAAAGTCCTGCAAAGCAGAATGGCATTCTTGCCCTGTGGTTCTTTCTCCCCTCCTTTCCCTGCCCACAAACCAGGATCTTTTCATCGGAAAGACAATCCGACAGAAAGCAGTGGGTGCCGTCACATCTGTCTGTGCCAGCTGCCTCATTTTGGTATGACTTCACTGAAATTCAAGCTGCCTTGCCTTGGGGACAGACAGGACAGGTACCTGTCTGTCTAACCCAGTTGCCTACGTCCCCTGCTGAGCGCATGGAGAGAGGCTGCCACCTCTGAAAAACCTGTGGATGATGATCTTGCCTTCCTAATTCCTTTCCGCCCCCCTCACTCCGTAGGGAACAGTGGTGCCTGCACAAGACAACCCTCTTGGCATCCAGAGCTGCCCAGTCCTCCCGTAGCCAGAGGTGCCTAGCAGGACAGCTATGACAACAGTGGCGGTCTAATGACACAAACGCCCATGGGTGAAGTGGGAAGCAATGGGTTAAGTGCTCTGCTCCCCTGGGGTGGAGAGTGGAGGGGGCAGCCACCACCCCTGAGAGGTGCCGTAAAGACTCTGGTATCTGGTAACACCATCCTTGCTGCAGCTGGCCAGGAAGGTGGGGCTCCGGGCCCAAAGCAGGCACAAAGGGGTGTAACTTCAGGTCAGCAACCCTAGTAGTTGGGAACCAGATAGGTTCATCTCGAGGTACAGGGAACTGGAGCTACAACTGCTTCTCCCTGGAGTATGTATGCACTTTATGTTAAACCACACAAGAGGCAAAACATCCCTAAAAGAAATGAGCAGAATTTTTCCCATGCCACCTGAATAACCCTAGATTAGAGAATTCTCCCTCTTGCATTTGCTTTTTGACCCCAAGACTCTTGCACACCTGGCTCCAGCAGAATGGTTTCTGCGTCATCTGGCCACAACCTGGCAGTCTGGTCCCTCTTTCACACTGTGAGAGGCCCTGTTTGCATTCCCCCTGGAGCTTCCCTGCACGAGGACCTGTCCCTCCTCGGGGCAGTGCTCCAACCACTTTTTTTATTTCAGGAGAAGTCACCACCTTCAGCAGTCTTGACGACATCTGATTTTCCAGGTTTCTCCAGTGGACGTGGCTGGAAATCTACTGACTGCCTAAAACCAGCCCATAGCAGAGCTTAGGAAGGAGGTAAGTACCTGTCTCCCTGAAATGTCTCTCCTAACCCTCTGCTGATGGATCAAGATATGGACCTAAAGACCTCTCACAGATATTTAATGAAGAGTTACCTACATGGTTAGGCAAACCTGGTAAGTATGTGAGCTAGGATGGAGTCTATGGCAAAGAGAGAGGGCAGATTGGATCCCAGCCCCAGTTTGTGCATGAAAAAGTGCATTTCCAAACTGTGGAAGATATTTTCAATTTTCTAGCCACCTACATTTCCAATCTTCTACCCAAGAAACTCAGAGGAAGTATTCAACCTATAAATACTTGACATAAATATTTTTTTTTAAGCTGACCCGCAATACTGCATTGAGAGTCTGAACGCTGGAAGACGAACTTCCATTTTCCCACTGCGGCATGCTGCTTTGTGGGAACCAACACCTGAACCTTCCTGACACCATACAGACTAGATTCCTTTATGACTACACCAGGCAGTAAGACTTCACATTTCATTCTGACCAAGTTGCATGATGGACTACAGGAGATGTAAATCAGGCAATGGGAGAGGGTCAGAGTGAATGTGCCAAGCTTCTGAACTGCAACTCCCATCAAGCAGTACTGCATCATCAGGAAAAAATTGCTATCAGGAGGTAATGAAATCATTCAAAACTGAACATTACAGATCAGCATACTTTGTTTATTGTTAATAAATCAAAATATTTCAACTGTGGGAATGTAAAAAGAAAAAAAAAATCATTGTATAAATAATGTCAGAAAAAAGCACTATGATATTTCCTAATTGAAACTTCCTGGGATTTCTGTTGCACAGAAAATGTCAATATTCCCCTATTTCAATCTCATTCCGAAACACCAAGAAATATCAAAATGGTGGCATTTCTCACTGAACAGGACCTTCACATTTTATCTGAGTCCAAGGCAAGACTGACTGTTTTAGGTGAATTAATTGAAAGGCTCATGGGCAGACACAAAGACTATCTTCATAAACAAGGAGCATTATTTTATGGGCAGCTGCAACAGAAGTGGTTACTGGACACCTCTGGCAGCAGAACCCACTGCTAGGTCATGCTTTGATGAATTATGCAGCATCAATAATCTTTTGAACAAGCAGGATGTGACAGATTCACCAGCTCCTCCGTTCTCTTTCCCCGCTGTTTAATAGCATCTGACAAATGCAGGGCTGCAGGATAATGTACTTCTCAGCATGCCCTGCTTTGCACACCACCTCAAACCCATGAAGGATGTTCAGAAGCAATAAGAAAGGGGGTATTCTGCACAGCACAGCAACAAGCGGAGAAACCTCTTTCACGCTGCCATCACAGCAGCATTTTCCTGCGGAGCTGCAGTTGAATGTTCTCTAATGGAGATAATGGTGCCAGGATGCTCACTCCTCCATCCGTACTAAGGTAGTATAGACAATGCACAGCAGACCAGCATACTGACAAGCATGGCAAAATGGTCAATCTGCTCCTCCAGATTGGCACGTGATATAGGCTCTCTGTGCTGTTATCCAGTTGCTGTAGAACCAAAAAAAAAAAAAAAAAGTATTGAGCAAAAATAAAACTGGAAAATTAAGCCCATTATCTGCCTGATGGAGATAAAAAGCTTTCTCTGGTACATTAATACAAACAGTCTTACGAGGTGTCATTGCCCTTAGTGTACAGCATGCAGGCAGCCCTCTGGGAATAAATCTTATCTAAAAGTGATACTTAATGCCCACAGAGGCCCTGCATGACCAAGCAAAAGCAATGGCAGATCTCATCATGTGGTACCTTTGCAGTTAGATGGTGCAGCAATTGCTGAAACTCCCCACTGTGCTACAGCCCCCAGTGAATTCTCATTCCTCCCTCACCAGCTACATTCCCCTGACCTGCCTAAGGGTAACCTTTCATGATCAACTTAAGCTGCTCTTGAAAGGGGCCGTCTCACTCCATCTCACATCCTTTGCCTCTCCACGCACTCCTGCCCACTCCCTTATGTTGGCCTGGGTACGTGTACAGCTACACTTCTTAAGCTGATCATGCAGCTGCACCCTGACACTCCCTCTCCTGTTTGCAGTCATATAGTCTATGGTGCCAAGATCGCCATCTTGGCTTGCCTTCAGAACCATATGATCCTCATCTTCTTCACAGGAGACACAATCATTGTGGCCCAGAGTCATCCCATGGAGGTGAGGTACCTGACAGATGTCCCTCCATCAGGAGGCTGACTGTCCCGGGCTCCTTTTGTAGTCCATGGTGAGAGACAGAATCAAACCTTAGATACGGCCCATCGCTCTCCACTGTCCACAAGTGTAGTGGGAACTAAGGAACTCCACTACCATCTCGGGTGCCTCAGCTATGCAACTAAAATTGGACAAAAAGTTCATGGGCCTACATGCTTATTTGAAGATCATTCTTGTTCTAGTATCTTATCTTGCTGTGCCACTTTGTCAACAAATGAGATGTGCCTTTGTGATGAGCATTATGGAAGAAATGCTCTTGAACTATGTGATTGTCATGTCTTCCATTACATCCTCCAAAACCAACTTCATTGACTCCTTCAGTCAGGCTGCTGACTGCTCATAGCAAGGTGAAGAGTTAGGGACTTCTTAGGCCACAGATACATTCTCAGTCCCTGTTTGTCTCATCTCCTCATTCACAGTACTGCATATTTCTCATTTATCCCCTAACTACCTGGCAGACAAGGTATTGGTATAAAGGTGTGTATGTGTTGCCTGTGGGCTGACTGTTCAGCTGTGGGTTAGAAGAGGTAATCTGAATTCACATTACAGCCTTTTTTTTCCATGGAGACAAAAGTTTGTCCCACTGCCTTTCATTCAGTTCTGATGATACCTGTGGGAATTTAGTGTCTCTGTGAAGAAAGATGGCACATGTTCACATCATGTTTCCCTTCAAAATCAGGCTAAAAAGAAAGGGATGGGAGTGCCACATTAGGTTTCGAGCTGTGTAATCCCATGTCCCTGACACTACAGCCTTCTCCTTGCTGTGTCTGTGTGTTCTACCTAGGCTTTATGGAGCCTGTAGGCATGGCAAAGCAGAGGCTGTGCTTTACCATATATTAAGCACCCAGCAAAAAAAAAGATCCCCAACTCTGAGAAGAAGGTGTATGGGATCTTCACGCAGACAAACTGTAGGAACCCACAGTGGACTTTTTCACACCATGGTTACAAGCAAGCAAATTGATTGGCAATTCCTCACAATCACCCCCCAAGATAAGGATTTTTCCACCAATGTTGTGGTCTTCTTCATGAGCTCTTTGCTCTTGCTGCATGGTGCTCCTGCAACCTTGTGTTCTGCTCCCTCAAAATATGCTTTGAACAACATATGTTACATTGGCAACAGCAGTTAGAAATAATCAGAATTAAAAAAAAAATATCCTTATCATCTACTTATCCTCTGGAGAGCACTGAAATCTTACCTCAATACTCTCCTCAACCACAGATTTAGCTACTAACTTGCTGAAAATCAAGAACCCCAAAATGCTGGTGTACTCATACACCTTCAGGGATGCTCTCCTGGATGTCAACTGTTGTCATTTCCCCTCTTCCCTCCCACACAGTTCACCACAATTCAAGAGGTCTCTTGGTGTTTCAGTCTGCACATGTGTCCATGCCATAAAACAGACCCACATGATTTGGCATCTTCAAACTGTGTTCACTGTCTTAGCAGTCTTCACTCAAAAGCCACAATCTACCTTTATTTGCCCATCTATGGGCTCAAATGGCTTCATCACACAGACATTAATTCTCACAGGAGACCCAATACCCATAAGAGAAACAGTAAGGAAATTTTTTTTTGATACCTTGAAAAGTATTCCTGATCTGTGGAAAACAGCTGGCAATTGTCATTCTGTGTCCTTCAGAAACACAGAAGAACCACCAGTAACCAGAAACCCCTGAGGGGGGGAACTGAAGCACAACGGTGAGGTGCTGCTCGCAGGATTTGCCCCGGTGAGTTTGGCGATGCTACTGGCACGAATGAGCCTGGACAATCAGGGTAAGACGCGGGTATGTAACAGCCTATATTGCTGCTAAATTCAGTCCAGTGGAGAAATACAGGGAAGGTGCAGTAATTATTAATGCTCAACTATTACATTAATTTGTTTTATTGTTATTTTACATTGTACGTAGAATTAAAAAAAAAAAAAAGTGTCACCTCAGTTTTTAGGGGGCTAGGGAAGGGAAGAGGGCCTGAAATTGAAACAGAGAGAGAGTGACCAGTATTCCAAATGGCTGCAGATTTCCACTTTAGAAGAGTTAAGCTTTGCAAAGATGCACATCCTTCCCAATCATAAAATTTTCCTAAAAAAAGATATGGATCATTGTACTTGGCAAGAACCCAGACACTGATCTTTAGTATTAATATCAGATTCTGTACAGAGCTGCAATGTGTAGTAATTCAGTAAAACTCTCATCAGCAATCATCAGTAAATCAAAAGCTTTACAATGCATGCCAGCATTCAAACTGAGTCCAACACCATACTGTTCAAAGTCCTTTGATTGCAGGCATTGTATTTTCTTAAAATCCAACTCCCATATAAAGTTGAGATTCTCAAAAATACAGTTTTTATAAAAGGGCAGAAAGAACATTGCCTTAAAAAACCCCAAGAAACGCTGTACACTTGAGCAGCTGACAAATTTGGTCCAACAATGAGCTCCATACCTCACACAATGTACTCTAGTTAACTGAGAGTGTGATTTTATGATGGGCTTAAGACAATTTAAAACTTCAGTGCTGGCAATCTTCCCCCTACTATTCCCAGCTAAGTGTTTCCAGTGCTTCCCATGTGTCAGGTCTAGGTGCAATTTGAAACAACTTGCTGAATAGACTGAAAAGAAGCCCTCAGACAAGGAGTAATCAGGATTGTGCCTTCTGGTGGCAGTCAGAGAACTTACCTGTCTAAAAGTGTTAATTTTCAGGCAGACCTCTTCTTTTAATCAGTTTGCGCTTTTGCATGAACCTTCCTGGTATCACAAAGAGGTGGCAGGGAAACCCAGCCAGAGAGAAGGCAGAAGCCACAACAAACCATCTACACTCAAGACACATCTAAAGAAAATAGGCGATCAAACCCCGAGGCATGGTCAAGCATTGCCATGTTTGTGTCTCTGTAGACAATCAACAATATTAGCATGACAGCAAAGGAGCCATTTGGACTTGACAGCAGTGGAAAACTATTTTGAATCTCAGAATCCTTTCAGCTGACAGCAGTGTGCAGTTCAAAAGACCTACCCCATATCAGCTGATGGGAAAGGGAAGCAGTAACAGAAAGCATGCTTTGTCATCGGTGCTTCATCCTGATCCCATATGGTGGCAGCCAGGAGTCACCTGGTAAACATTTCATGAACCTTTTAGAAATTACAGATGCAAGATTTTTTTCTGAAACTATTAATAAACAAACACGTGGTACCAACAAAAATGAGGCAGGCAGCGGACATCTACTGCTCTAGAATGTGGCATGCATCAATTACCAAATGTCCCGGTTTTTCACTGAGCTTGCATAAATAAATTTTATTTATTTATTTTAAAAAGTTCAAATTAAAGAAAATACACAACGATAATGTACTGCAGCATAAACCACGGAAACTAACTGTCTGCATTGTCAAAACAGCACGCATTTAGTAGAAACTGCCTTAATAGCTTCAGCCTTCACAAGTGTTTTGTCATTTGACTCAGTGAATCAGATGGCTTTTCCCGTTCTACCTCAACTAGTGCCGCTGAGTCAGGAGTTGCCATGGGACAGATTTATCTTTTTGGCTTCCCTCTTTGCACTTGAACAATTCAGACAGACCTCTCAACAATTTCCAGATCATTCTCATCACTGTACCAGCTGAACTTGGAATGCCAAGATCTTTCCTGCAATCCATTGCTCAGGGTAAAAGACCCACTAAATGGCTGCCTAGCTCCTTGTGGTTTTCTGGGGCAGCAGCAGTAACGCTTCCACAGAGGGAAACTCAACCCACATCACCTAATAATCCAATTTACCTTTTTTTAAAATCTTTCCTGTAAATTTTTACTAGAATTGTATGGCACTCGATAGGTCGGTGTCTATCAAAGATCTCCTACGCTTCTGAATCATGCTCGATAACGAGAAAGAGGAAATATTTGCTTATGTGGTTTTGATTATGACTCTGTGTGCTTAAAAAAGGAGCTAGAAAAACATTCAGATTGTCATTCATACAGAAATTGTTATTATTTTTTTAATAACTAATCCAGTTTTTACCTGCTGTATCTATACAACAGGAAAAAAATAACTGACTGGATGTGGTCAGAAAACAATATACAAAACAACAAAAACAGAGTTTTGATAGCTCTGGTCCCGTAACTGTTTAGGATACACTTATACCCCCTCGATACAGAAATCCCAAGCTAGCCCAAAGCCAGTAGCAAGTAATTTAACCATGAGACACACAGTTTGGTGCGTGCTAAATGATCCCAAAGAATGAAATTCTGATACATGGGTTACTCCAAGCTAAATACATTTAAACAGGAACTTCAGTCTTTACAATGGGAAGGGTAAGCTTGTGGTTAATGCCACACACTTGGCATGCAAGAATCAAATCTAGATTTGATTTCAAGCACAGTTACACATTCGTTTGTGCAAGTCCTTACACATTACTGTGCCTCATTTCTTTTTTATCTTCTCTTTCTGGCCCCTGGCCATCTTCAGCGGTGTCTTTAAGGGCACGTTTCCTCCCTACTCCTTATGCTTCTAAATAACCACGTGCAGTAAGAGCAACCTCAACATGCTGTCTCCGTACTAGAACAGCATCCTAACCTCAGCTTCTCCAAAGGTAAAAGTGCAAATAACAATGTTAACTCAATATCAACATCTCCAGCATGGCTTCCAGGCAATGGTGCTCAGCAGCAGTGATAACTTTGTGCCGTTCCTGACATAGGCAAGGGTCCATTTGCAGCTCCTGAAAATGTGGATGCTTGTGGATGAGACTGGGATGCTGGTGGGGCTGGGAGGGGGTATGGTGCTGTGTGATCAAATACCATGGCAAAACAGGAAGAAGTTGATTAAAAATTATCCAACTGAGAGGGAAAATTAGGGACTGGAGAGCAACCAGGCCTGCTGATGTTGCTCTGAGCTGCTGAATCAAACTGAAATACAGGAAGTTCTGTTTAAACATAAGAAAAAACTTTTTTCTGTGAGGGTGATTGCGCACTGGAAGAGGTTGCCCAGAGAAGCTGTGGGGATATTCAAAACATGATGGGACATTGTCCTGAGCTACCCACTCTCACCGTCCCTGCTTTCAGCAGAGGGCTTGGACTAGATGATCTCCAGAGGTGCCTTCCAACCTCAACTTTCTGTGGTTCAGTACTATACTTTCCTATCCTGTACGCAAGCATTTGCTCCTTCATCATGGTGGAATTTGATGACAAGCAGCTACAAAAACAGGTTTCACACAGCCAAAGCCTGCTAGGTGGCATGTAGCAATGGCATTTTCCTTCTTCCAACTGCCACAGTGAGAAACAGCATTTCTCTTTAGCTCTAGCAGCATAACACAGGCCAGGCAAGATATGCAGAAGATGCTCACTATATTTTCCACGGGAGCTGACACTTCAGATTTGAATACTATATAAACCACCTGAATTTGCAACATTGACAGATGCTGCAGGCTAAGAGCTCTACATGATTTGGGTCCAATTTCCTCTTCCATTTTTCCTCATACTTTAATTAGTCTTCCTTTTGTAATAACACCTTCTGGAAATGCAGCATGATGCTGGCAAGCCCATTGTAAATTGTTTTTACAATTGTATTTAACACAGCTCATTGCCAGCCATTGTAAAAGCATCTCAGTCCTCTATGGAAATAAGAAACAATATACTAGAGTATATATTTGTATTGCAGTAAAAGAATATAATTATATCCTTACACTTACTAAATTACATGGTTTGGAGAAATATACTTAGAAGATACCCAGTCCTGGGTCAGAACAGATTTGAACTAACCTAACTTAAAGTAGGCAACTATATTATGAAATTCTAGCTTTGTGACAGATTTTTAAAAGCCCAAATCAAACCCAGTCCCCTTCCTGCTCCTGGTTAGTTTTCATCACCTTTAACAGTTTAGTGAAGACAGTCAGATTTTTATGATACACAAGTAACAGGAAGCCATTTCTCCATATGCTCTTGTTACAAGGCACCTGTACATCTGCATAATACTATAGATCCTTATGCTCCTGTAGCTCCCGTTATCTCTGCAACCAGGAAGGCTACATCTTTTGTTTTTTGTCAAAGGCTCCATTAGCGCCCATTTTGACAGATGCGATCCCTCTGTCTCTCAAGTGTTTGGCAACAAAAATTCTTAAGAGTTAGAAATGGGAGAACTTCTGGAGACACTGACTTTGCTCTCCTCTATAAGGGACCTAGTACTTAGGCTGGATCTGACTCTCTCTTTTATTCAGGGATACATTTTCCTCTTCACATTTCCTTCCAACAACACTTACAGTCTAATAACTCAAATAGAGAGGGAAGAGGAAGATTCTTGCCAGGTAACATCAAGAAGCAGATGCCATGGTGGAAAAAAATAAAAAAGAGAAAAAGAGACAAAACAGAAAGAGCAAAAGAGAGAGGCAGCATATTGTTACGTGCACATGGTATGGAAGTGGTGTGAAAACTGTCACGTAACTGTGCCTTGGCCAGCTCCGAGCACGGATGGGACAGGCGGCCTAACACCGACCCCTCACAGCCTACCTGATGGGCTACATCTGCACCTGAGCAGCTTTTGATGGGTCCTCAGAAGCACAGTGCATACAAATATGTAATTTCTACTTCTAATGCTGGCACCGGGTGCGACAACCCCCTAACCTCATCGCTGGCTTCAAAGTAAACAGAGTTACTCAAAATGAGAGCAGATAAATACAGCTCTGAATCAGCAAAAAAGGTAACACAGCTTCAGGAAAACAAAGGTTTACCTCAAATTCAGGACAGCACTATCTTTTGGGCAACTATTTTTTTCATATTTGAATATTGTCACTTGACTACATGCCATTAACTTACCCTAACTGTCTTTAATGACAATTGCTAGGTGTCTAAAAAAGACTGGGAATAAGTCTGAAAGAAAAAGGATGTTGGTGAGGGTCAGACTAGTTCAGGGTGCATACACAAACACAAGGTTTCAAGGGGCTTTTCATAAACAGTGAGTACCCTAGTGCTGGTGATTTCCCATTCCCCATAGCCAGACCTAGCAAAAAGAGCAAACACCACTCAGGAAATAAAATCTACCACCCAAAGCACCATTAGGGCAGCCTGTTTCAACACACAGCTGGCGTGTGGAGGTCAGATACAGCCCTAGCACCTCACCCTGCCTCTGGAATCAAGAATAAGAGAAACCTTGCCCTTACTAGCCCTCCATAAAGAGAGGACTCTTGTCACTGGTAGAGAAAATTAGAGTAAAAAATCAGCCCAGGGGAGCTGATGCAGATGACGCTGACAAAACATTGACCAAATCCCAAAACAAGGATCTGAATTTATACAGAATACCAAACAGAAAACAACTTAAAGGTAAATTTTATTGCAAAAGAAACATGCTCGGTAACCCACATATTTGTAAATCTGCCAAAAGAAACTGTCTTGCGCTTAATTTTTAGAACCAGAAAGTGGGTGAAATTCCATGGGTTAGGAAGTATGCACAACATGGAAATAAAATTTTAGTATCCCAGCTCTCAGGTTTACCACGGAAGAATATGAACAACCTAAAAACAGCCCAGAAGGACTCAATCATTTCCCAGCTGCTAAAGGAAAGGCAGGGGAAGGCAAATTACCAGCTTTCCAACTGCAAAGCAGGTGAGCGAAAGCCCTTTCCCTCATTGAGAAGCACAACATGAACCACCGCATGCTACAGGGTTTTACTATCTCAAATGCTCTAAAATCTGCCACAAACTTGCATCTTATCCCATAGGGCCAGTTTTATGTTTCATTTACCGACCTAGCTGGAACAGTACAAACGTGTATCCAGGCAGCTCCCTACCGATTGCCTAGCTGAAAAATGTCAGGGGAAAAAAATAATTAAAAAAAAAATAAAATCACTCACTTCCACAATTATTTCTAAGACAACCTTGTTAAATAGGCTCCAGAGCTGCCTAGGTATAGAATATTTCAAATGTTACAAATCACAAAAGTCTTGCTTCAAAATGCTCACTTCTGGTTTGAGTCTTTCTGAAGAGCCATTACCATAAATGCAAAGATTATGCAGAGGAGGAAATGAGCAGCCCCCATCAAAACTCCTCCTCCCTGATCAAAAATCATCCCTGAAACACATAGCTCAAAGCAATTTGAAGATAATTAAAATCTTGATGTGCAGAGACTGTTGCTTATTGTGCTGACCAACACTAATTAATTATTTCTTTGTGATTCCAACTGTCTGTATCTATATGCCACCTATGGTCTTTATATTTCGGTATGATGTACTTTGGGTAAAGGTCTCTTCTGTGTGTGTCAAGTGCCTAGCACAATACCCTCTCATATATGATTAGTGATCCCTAATGATAATTGAAAACAGTAATTGAAAACATAATTGAAAATATGAGCAAAAAGAAGCTTAATACATTTTCTAGATTAATGAAGAGCACACCAATGGACAAAACATCCTAATAAGACAAAGCACACCTCCTGCTAAAGAACAAAGGGAAAAGCAGCTATACGCACCAGAATTCAGAGAAAAAAAAAGTCGAAATTAATTTAGCATTTCTCTTCCTTGAAATCACACTGCTGAACCTTTCAAAGCTGTAATACCTCAAACCCCAGCATCAAGCAGACAGCTTGGCGTGGCCTATTTACTCTGCTCAATACGAAAAGGCAAAGTGGCACACAGTCACCCTGACAACAGCCAGAGCCTCCACGGCAAATAACTGCTGCGTTTTCTTGCAGAAATAAACACACTCTGCAAACTTTGGTACTCTTTCCCAAAGTACTTGCTGTACAAAACCACAAATGTTAGATGCATGCTGCCAGTAAAGAGCCTTTTTGGGTTACCCGAAGCTGGGACACAAGGGCAAAGAAGAAAAGAATTGAGATGCTGCATAAGACCCAAGGTCCAACCAACCCACCAGGCAGGGCTTTGAACTGCTAAAATAGTACATCGCCCATTATAACTGCTGCCATATGCTTAGGGAAAAAAAGTACTAGAAATAACGCATGTACAGAATGATCCTTCCATTGCCATATAGCAGCTGCTGAGATTTTACTTCTGACTTGGGGGGCCTGGGGTTCCTGTGGACTTGTGCCTTGGTGCAAAGTCCTGCAGTTTGCTCAGCTGCTGTCATCGCAGCAAGTGATATAGGCAGCTGTAGTTAATTCACCTGCTAAATCTTTCTTATCCTTTTCTTGGCATGTCTGTGAAAAACCGTTGTCCAGTGGAGTTCATCCAGAAATTTAGAAGATCGCTCATTTATTAAACACGAAATCGGAGCCGAATAAGACCCCTGTAAAACCAAATTAGCCTGTAATCCTTCTGGTTCAGATAAACTCCACTTCATTAGAACAGGAGCTTCAGACGAAGCAGCTTTAGGTAATGGAGATTCTGTGCTTTTTAATTTACAACAGCTTACTTTGTATTATGTTAAGGCCTCACAGCATCAATGATTAGACTGCTTTCTGTACTATGAATGACTCCACTTGCTGAACCTTTTCCCCAAAGAAATTAAAGTGGCCAAATCACCTTTTTTTCCTAATATCTCTTCCTCAATGATCTTTTCTTCAAATGCATTATGCACCCCCTGACAGCCAGCGACTGACATGAAAGCATTTCTATTTTACTGGAATTCTTTTATGTAGCTGTTTCTGTTACTCTTGCACTGTCTGACCAAACCGACCACACAAACCCCACAAAATACATAGTTAAATACTGCTACTTGTGAAGCTGTATCAATGTAATTTGCCTTGGAAGCAGAAAAGAGAAAGAAGGAGACTGTCCTGTCTCCTGACCTTTTGTGTCTCTGCTGGAATGATAAAACCTCCTTGTACTGACAAATCACTGGTGTTGAAATACAACTGTCATCCCCACATATTCTGGCCAGCCGTGGCCAGCAAGACACTGAGGTGACCACAGTTAGCAGGACACACTGGAGCTCCCACACAACCAAAAATTACCCTTACGAACAGCTCATTTAATAAAAACAAAGATTTACAAATGTAATTCGTTACCTTTGTTACCTTGTTAAAACGTGCAGCAGTCATGTAAAGTTGTTAAGGGATCAAACCCAAATTTTTAGATGAGAAATACTTTACTTGCAGACTTACGGATAAGTCTTCTGAACTTATTCACCAAATAAGTGCTCCTGCTAGGCAAATAATTATGAGTCACCACCCAAAAAGTGGAGGAAGCTGGCAGCATATTCCCCAAGCCATCACGCAAAATTGTGAGCTGAGGGGGTGGTGGGGCACACACCTGGTGTAACCGGTCAAATCCAATATGCTTTTACTATCACAGAAAAGTTGATTGCCTGGATTTTGCCTCCCAGTCATTTCAAGAATCGCGTCCGACAGTGGGAAACCAGAAATCTATTTCAACAACAGAATTTAGGAAAAAGCTGCATTGAATTCTCTCTTTCTGAGATACACACACACACACAGAGCAGATGGAGGAAAGACAGCGAGCTCCCTGCTAGTCGCATCAGCTCAGGAGCCAGACATTACAAACGCTGTCTGATCCAGCTCTTGTTGAAATCAATAAAAGCCCGCCGCTGAAGACCATGGGAGATGGAAAATAACCCTCTCCACGCTTCAGCCAGAATGTGTGAATGAGAAAAAACTGACAGCTTTCTTCCCCTCTGATTTTCATGGCACTTAAAGACCCAGATTATAAAACACAATTAGTCATCTGTGAATTTTTGATCTGCTTGCTTGGCACAAATAAAGCTCACATCTAGGTGTGAATCAGGGAGACAGGCATCACCTTGCACTTCGACAAGAGAGAGAGAGATACTAGTTGCTGTGTATGAATAGGCATTACAGCATTTCAAAGTGCTGTGGATACAGTATGTCCTACAACTAAGAAAACAGTTGGAGTGGGTAGAGAGAGGACTGAAAAAGCACTCCTTTTTCCTTAAAAAAAAAAAAAAAAGACATTTTGCATTGATAAAAAAGAAAGAAAAAATAATCCAGACACCAGGATTCATCTTTTATCAGTTGGATGACCTGAAATTCAACTGGCTCTCATAAACATCTAGAAAGACTGTGACACTTACTAGAGCCTCTATCACCTTTGAAATCAAAGAAATGCTTCACAGAATTTGCTCTCAAGTGCTTCCTTGGCATCAGCTTACAATAAGCATTCAATTATTCCTGCATCCCCCAGCTCTAATGACATTCATCACTGCAGACTCATTTGGCCGAGGACCCATTAGCACTGGCCACACCAGTCTAGAGATTTTGTTCTCATTTTGCCTTGCATTCTTGTGAGCTTCAATATTTATGACTTTACACATGGCTCATATTTTGTTCATAAACATCCAATCAGTTTAATTTTCTACACTGTTTCTAGACATAGATCCAAGAAGAGAAGGAATGGGGGCTTTACTGTGTCAAAGTGAACTCCATCATGACACTAGGTTGATGTTAATAAATACTAGCAACCAGAAAAAAGAAAATATGAGAGTCCATTTCAAAAAAATTCTCAAAGTTGTACTCACTGCTGGTAGAGGACATACGGCTGTACTCAGACCTGCAAGACAAAGATTTTAGTTAGACCATATTAAATCTAAAAGACATAATGAAAATGTACCAAATCTAACTCACATTGCGTATTAAAATAGCTTAACACCCATGTAGCTTTATTTTTGTGCTAAGATAATAACTGGGACAGGTTTTGAACATGGCCTCAGAAAAACTGGCATCTCGCATGAATTTTGAAAACACCTACGTAGAGCGAGTAAGCAACTAGGGGTTATTCATGCTACCTGCCTCTAGGTGTAAAAATTAAAGCTTAGAAGGTTCTGTATAAGGAAAGAATAGGCTGCTTCAGACACAGGTTAGGAGCAGAAGTCTACTAGATTTTGACTCTGCTCCTCATCTTCCTCACCTTATGTCCTCTAAATGCTGCTTTGCAGATTTTTTCCTTTTCTTTTTTTGGACCAGATGATCTCGGAAGGTCCCTTCCAACCCCTACCATTCTTTTTTTAAGAGAACTCTATTCAAAGAGCAGAATTTTTACTGTTCTTTAGTCACAACTAGCAGGGAAGACACAAAATGAGTACCAAAATACAGACATTTAGATGACAAAGCTTTTTGCTTTAGAAAACCCTTTTCCCCTTCAAGACATCTGTCAGTAAAATCACAGGACCACTGGTTCTACTGCAGTGCATACTGGGTATCCTGGTTTCAGCTGGGATGGAGTTAATTTTCTTTCTAGTGGCTGCTACAGTTGCACATTTGGCATGAAAGGAATGTCAATAATGCATATTGGTTTAGTTGCTGCCAGGTGACATTTATAGTATTCAAGGATTTTTTTCTCAACTTCCCATAGAAGCTGAGAAGGAGCACAGGCAGAACAATGGAATGGCCAGTGGACTATTCGGTACCATAGATGTCATGCTCAGTATTTCAATGGGGGTTGGCCGGGTGGCCGGAATCCATGATCACTGCTCGGGAAGGTACCGATTTCACCAATTTACTGGGTGGCAAGAGTGACTTGGGTCATTACTATTATTGTTACTATTTCTGTTCTCCTTTTCTGATACTGTTCTACTAAACTGTCTTTATCTCAACCCATGAGTTTGTTGGGTTTTTTTTTTCCCCTTTCCCCTCTGTTTCTCCCTCTTCTCCCTGCCCTTCTGGGGGAAAAGGGGGAGAACTGCGTGAGTGGCTGCATGGTCCTAGCTGCCAGCTGGGGTTAAACCATGACACCAGATTACATCTGAGAAAGTCAGAGCAGTTAAGTATTTTCAGTGACAGTGCAATTAATTTTGCAGCTGCATATAACCCCACACTCCTGAAAACACCATTCTGGGATGATTAAAACTCATAAACATGGCCCACTTATGTCCTAAAGATTCAGAAATACTAAGGTAAAACAAATATGCCACCATTGAACATTAAAAAAAAAAAATCATTTCAACTTCTGAGTGTTTGGTTTTGGAGTTCACAGTCACACAGCCTCGACTCCCCCACTCTCTGGGTCGCCAGAACAGACCCCGCTCACCAGAGCTCTCTGCCACCAATAACGTCTCACGTGTATGCCCTGCAGTGCCCTAACGTAACAGGCAAACTGTTCGGGGAGCCGTAACGCAGTTCTTGGATCCAAACCTAAATGCTTGTTTTATACAAATAATTGCAACAAGCTTGCAATATTGCTTTAAATTAAAAAAACTTGTGAGCCTTGACTCCTAAGATATTTGTTTGGAAATAGATACCATCTAAGTGTATTCTCAGGACACCTTCATACTCTAGGCTCTCAGGCATCCAAGGGAATAAAGGGTATCAACCACACATAACTATGGTGGCTGCTTTCAATCGTAGCATGGACATACCTCTGCAGAAGAAACAAAGCAATTACAGTCATCCCCATATTTCATAGCCCCATGCTTAGCACTCAGTATTCTGCAGATCAGATGCTAAGACTGCTAGTTGAGGTGGCAAAGACCATGAGGAACTACCCGCAACTCTTCTTGCCAATCCTGCTGGACCGGTGAAAGATGACACAATCTGACTTTTTCACAATACTCATAAAAAAAAAATCTACCAATATCATCAAGTGCCATGAGATTATTGTAGCTTTTGAAAAAGGTCTGTGCAATGCTGGGGAGAGAGTTGCTGATGGGGGCTTGCAGCTGTCTCTCGCTCTCTCTCCTTTACTAGGTCATTAGCAGCCCCTCTCAGCCACCCCCATATATACCTGCTACGTAGCACCTCCTCCATGAATAAAATGCTATATCCCTCAACCAACCTGCCCCAGGACCCTTGCGTAGCTGGGAAAGGCAGAGGCAGTAACGACATGAGCAGAGAAGGTGGCCTCCTTCTTCCTACTGCTGGGCCATGTACACACCACTGGTCCGGCTCCGAGCAGGGACCAAGGGGAAGCGATCCCGGGGGCTGGCTGAGTAGTGCTGTGCGGGCCATAAAGCTGCATGGTATTTTCAGCAGCAAGTCATGTCGGTATCATTTGGCACCGTGTATATTTGGAAGGGTGTGAAAACTGTGTAAAGTGTCACTCTTCACAAGCCCAGAGGCAAGCAATATACATCCAGCTGCCTCCAAGCATCCCAAGCAAGGCTTCATTTAGTCTGCACTTCTGTTTGAAAACAGCCCGGGGCTGTCCTTCAATGTCTCTGTGTTCAGCAGTTGGTGGCTAATTCAATATGAATCTGCGCTGCTTGTATTTCAGATAGAGGCGAGACAACGTTTTGCCTTTTGCTTACTGCAAGTAGAAGCAGCTTGCTATTACTTCACACTGTTATTTTATTACCCCAAAGTGCTGCAGGCACATTATAGGACATGGAGAATTAATGAGTCCTGAACCAAGGAAGTGGCAGTCTACGTACAGGCAGGACATGAAAAATGAGACAAGAGGAAAAATAAAAAGACGGGGAGTGAGAAAGGAGGAGACAACAGTGTGCTTGGAGACTAATTACACAGACACATTTTAATAGGCTTTAGAATTGTATTGGGGTTTTTTTGTAATTCTAATATGGTTCAAGCTAATATTTAATTCATGTTTGTTGCATAACTGACATACACAGAATTAAAAAAAAAAAAGGATAATTAAGCTCAAAGGCTTATGTCAACCACGGATGCAGAA
Organism: Burhinus oedicnemus; assembly: GCA_008921705.1. Classification (NCBI taxonomy): domain Eukaryota; kingdom Metazoa; phylum Chordata; class Aves; order Charadriiformes; family Burhinidae; genus Burhinus; species Burhinus oedicnemus. Next base: position 190,539 of record VFFE01007195.1, read on the forward strand.
ATGAGCACTGTACCCTCCCTAAGCTCCCTCTATTGTCAATAAAAATAGGGGTCTGAAGTGTGTCTCTCCCTTGCTGTTGTTTAGAGATGAAGCCTACAGAAACCACATTCCTAAAGTAGGACCCTCGGCTACATGCTTAAAACCAAATGGGATGAATATGAGTCTCTCTATGTGCTCTCAGGGCCAACCTGAATCACCTTCTGTCCTCCCTCTGACTCCTTCCTTTCTTAGAATTTCTTTGTCCTGAATCTAGTCCTTAAGAACAAAAATAATGGTGTTAGTAAAATCCTTAGTATTTTCAAAACATTTGCACAAACCATTCAGGTTCATGAGATGCACTGGGAAGTGGCTTACAAAATACATTTTTTTCCCTTATAGTCGGCTATTTAGCATACTAAATTCTGAAGTTTCTATAAGTCTTTTAGGCTTTTTAGACTACTATAGACAATGAACATTCCCTTTGACAAGATCATGCATTAGAAAAATTAAGTACCAAAATAAACATCTCCTGGGTCATGTAGACTCTCTGGACATCGAGCAACTTTGTTCCTTCCCATTCTTTCCATCCCTGTTTTAAACATCCCAAGTATCGGCTTCTATCAGTTCCCTTGGATAAGGATTTTCCCATTAGGATAACTCAAGAGCAAAGCACTCATGGGCTTTAATGGTGACAGACTGAGGCCATACTGGGGCTCAGAGGTTCCAGGCCAATTACACGGTCTCGCAGCAAGCTATTTCCTCTGATAGATATTACATTATAGATAAAAGGAAAGAGACATTCAGGACAGAAACTGAACAAATGGAGGACTGTTCGCTTTATAGGCACATAATGAGGAAAAAAATGATCAAAAAGGGTATTGAAGCAGTGGGAGGTACTGAAAAGGAGAGCTCATCACTCAGTCAAAAGACACATCAGTCTGCAAAGAATTTGTGCTTAACCGTCAGCCCACCAGCAAAGAGGAGCTGTGAACATGTCAAGAGACATTAAAATAGGAATGCAGAAGCTTGAGATAAACATGGGACCTCAATTCCCATTAGCGCCATTGAAGGAACAGGACTGTGTGTTATCAGAGAGCGCAAGACCATCATGAGCACAAACAATTCTGAGCAATCCTCTGAGATCAGCCTGCACTACTCATTGCTGATTAGTAATACAGAGCCTCAAAATACCCAAGAAGGGAAATAGCCCACTGAATACCAGTAAGTAGCTGCTAGCACAACTTGCGGTTTCTGAGTATGGTATATTAAAACACTCTAAACCTGTTTCTTTGGGTAAGAAGCATGATGATGTTACACCTCTGAATCACAAAACGCTACACCAGCGTTGCACTGTGCTTGGGTTCCTTCAGCATGCTGATCAACCATGGCACAGCACCACGTTAACATAGCTACGGCGGTGACATCTACGCCAATAAACAAATGCGCTCAAGAGAACCGCCTGGGACTGAGGCCAACTGCCATGAAACAGTCTGCACCTGTATCATTAAAAACTCTTGCCTTCCAAAACAGACTGGCAAGCGGTCTGCCGGGAACGGTCCCTGGGCCATGGTAATGTGGTAAAACAAGTCCCTGGCCCACTGTTAAACACACCCAAGAATCACATGGGAGAGAGCTAGATGGCCCCATCCAAACTGATGCCATCCACCGTTTTAAGTATTTAACAATATGGATAACTTTGTCGCAGTGCTCAGGGACACCCCCACGTGCTGTTTAATGCACTGGCACGGCTGTAAGTAGGGTTTCCAAGCCAGGCAGCATCTCCACAAGGCAGTCTGCTGTGTAAAACAAACACACATCTCTCAAGTTATTCTAACACAATACGATACCACAATATGCCCAAGGATCACTTAATCCCCCCCAAAAATGAAACCATGGAAAGTTTCCTAGCTCTTCTGCTGTCTGCATCCTTCGCTTGCCCAGGACTGATGGAACGGCACCTGATGGATTGACATTTCCCCTGCCTTTTCAACCTAGGGTTGTTTCAGATTTCACTGTTTCATATTAAGACCTGTATTTAACAGCTTCTTTGCCTTCTCTCCCCCTGAAAGCGCTCTGTGGGGCATACAGGAGGGTTTTATAGCAGTTAAAGCACAATGTGTGAGTCAGAAGATTTAGCTTTGTAGCTCTGTCTTAGGTTTCTTCTCACCAAATTCCTGTGGGTCAGATTACAATCTGCTTCACCAATATCAGTCCAACGCAAATCCATTACCTTCACCGTACTTCTGTAATCAAGACAACTGCAATGGAATAACTCACAGCATCTTGTTTAAAACGCCTTGCTCTGGATTTCTAGTCAGGAGACGAAGTTGGATGATGGATTCCCATCCCTCAGCTGTAACTACCACACCCAGGAGCTTATCACCAACAACAGTGCTTGAGGCCCCATGTGAGAGGTATCATCATCATCATCATTGTGTAAGGATGAAGGGTTGTTTGTAATCTTTCAAAAAGCATTTGATGGGGCAGGACCACACCGTGCCTGCGCACGCTGCTCACCACTCATTCACAGAGTACTCCCCAGACGGACGTGTCAGGACTCAGGTAGCACGTACCTGCCCCTCCAAAGCCAGCAGGTTTGTCACCTTTCCAGGGTCCTGTTGCTCTTAACTAACAACAGAAGCAGCTTAACTTATACCAAACGCCTAACCTTCACACAGCTATAGTTAGCTGAGGTGAACCTCACTGCCAACTGGGACCTAGCCATCATGGGTGTCAGCACAGACCTCCTGGCCACCAGAATGTGATTTAAAGTCTGTTTCAAGCTCACTTTCGGTGCCTAGTCCCAGTGCCACGTGTACCAAGTCTGCCTGCCCTGAGGTTCAGCCAAACAGCTTCACTCTACCGATTAAATCTGGTTAGGGATGGTGCCTCAACCCCAGTTTGTGACAAATAGCTCAACTTTATATTATTTGAATGTCAAACCAGAGACAAGTTGTCTACCTTGGCACATCTGGAATGAAGGATATATAGGAAGTGAAAGTCTCAGAAAAAAAAAAAAAGAAACCCCAAGGTAAAAACAGGCCTTAAAATAGGTTTCAGCAGCAGTGATTTCTATTCCCAAGAGTTTCTCATGGATGGATGAAATATGTGACAAGAGACTGACATGTCATATTGAAGGACTACCATACAGATAACAGTCATAAACGTTGAATCCCTTTAAGCTAGAAATATGTGACATGAAAACAACCTCTCACCCCAATAAACCATTCAACTATTAATTTGATCATTTAAGCAACCCATTCTGACTGAAGACACACATGAATTACAATTTTCTTAGTACTTTTTCCTTTAAGTGGGGTACACCTGCTTTTTTATAGGCTGCTTTGTCTCCTATTAGCAATTATATTTTCTGCTTTAGAGCCTCACACATTTTACAGAACTGCAACAAAGAAAGAAAGAATTTTTTTTACCTGCTTAACAGATAAGTTAACAGAGGCTCAAATAATGTTGTGATTTGGCCACAGTCACATACGCAGCTAGTGAGAGCCACAAGGAAAATCAACAACAAGTATAGCACAGTCAAAAAATTAACATAATTTCTGCAAAATTAATTTCAGGATAGAACTATGGGAGAAAATTAAAAGGAGGGATCAACCTCCCCGAGTATAACTGTAACCAAACAGTAATGGATTTTGCTAAACAAATGCTAAAAAGAGCTGCTGTATGGTACAGTGCCCTAAAGCTTCAAGCAACTTTTGTTTATCTGTTTTGCAATAGGTTTCTCTATATATAGTTGAACTGTTCCTTAGCAGTTATCTGCTACCGAAGAGACAGTATAATTTTCCTTCTTCCTAAAATTCGTCAAATACTCAACAATTAACTACTAATGAATTCAGTTTGCATCATCCATATTTAAGTTTTTAACTTATTATACAGAAGAAACTCCCCTTGTACTTCAATAATGTTTCCCCACTTTCTCTAAAAAGATAAATACATTATTTGAAATATAAGTGGAAAAGTTGCAAATTCAAATAATTTAAGTTAAAAGTTATAACTTCCCAAAACTTTAAATGACTTCCAAGTGAGGAAGGAAAAAACTAAGGGTTTAGGCAAACTTGGATACTATTAGTAAGCTAATGATTAAAGTGTGAACCTGTTAAGACATGCACTTTCACAGCTGTCTAAGAGAACAAGTGAATTTCTGCTGGGAATTGTCACATATATTGAAACCTTCATTAACACCAGCTATCTCACTTAAGTCTGATGCTCAGTTAAGGCATATACACTCAATAAATAAGAGGGAGCATTCCTACAGAAGTAGCTCTTGAACACACCTAACAGGACCAAACAAAAGTTTAGGAATCAGAAATTTAAGACTTTAGGTCTGAGAAACTACCTGTTTTCCACATCCGCTATGTGTCACTCGAGATATCAGTCCTGAATACAATGAGTTCAGCTGATGCTTTGCCCTTGACATCAGTGGCAGCAAGAATCTGTCTCGTTGCTTCAAAATTACATGTCTAACAACTTCTAAAATTGTTTTAGTTTGTCATCTTGGGAGTTTCAGCCCCCAAAAACTTTGCTGCTATTCAGAGTAAGAATAGTGAAATAACATCTTTTGCATGGCTTGTAAAACCAAGAAAATTTGAAAATGAACTTTTCTACAACTCATTTTAGGTAACTTAATATTTTTTTTTCTAGATTTTTTGTTTTTCCTTACAATTTATCTACAATTCTTTAGACCTATGTATTTCTCCTCCCTTCAATTTCTTCCACTTGATTTCCCCTCTGTTTGCTTTCTAATCAAAGACCAAAGAAAGACCATTTTTCTTCCTAAAATGTCAGGTTTCATAGTACAAATCCACTACTGAAATTATTACCAGAGAAAGCTCTCCGTCTCACATACTTCTGGGCTATAAGATTTCAGTAGCAGGCAAAATCAGGTTTTTATACTAAAAAACCCAAAAATACATTTCCCAAGAAGACACAATTTGTACAGGCAAAATCTCTAAGACCAAGGATGGTCAAACTCTTTCAAATTTCATTAATAAATAGCCAATATAAACTAATTGACTTATAAGTTCTACGCCCTTTATTTAGGTACTTGACAACACCAGCTCAATCCATTCTTATTGGATTCAGGAACTCAAAATGCACTATTTTTGTTCAGCAGCCTCTTTGCCAACCCCATTCACTGAGGCAAGTGCAGTAAGAGGGAGGTATTTTCCAATGGATCGGGAAAAGGAAGGCTTCAAAGTGTAACCAATCTTGCCTGTAGCACAGAGTTTTACCTGCTCTTGTAGCTGGAAGCCACAGCAAAACCTTAAGAAACATATGCCCTGTACAGTACTTGATGTATTCAACTGGTTAGCCGCTACAAGCAGCTTCAGCGTAAGGCTCTGTATAAGAGCTCACACATCATTACATACGATCATCAAGATGACAAGGGCTTGCCGCGCCTGGATTTACTACAGTCACTATCCACTATTGTTCCCTGAGCGACAGAAAGGGACCGCTCGATGTAAAACTGTTACTGAATTACTCTGACAGTTGTCTCTCCTTGTACTTTCAGAAGATGACAGCTGAACTTCATAATAGTTAATTAATTTATTTTTTTTAACCATTGAGTAACTGGGGAAAACCAAAACCAGCTCAATTTAGCAATAGTTGTGATGGGACTGAGACAAAGCAAAAAGCAGATCTTCTGGTAAGAGGGAAAAGCAAGTGCTGTGAACAGTTGGTTTGGTGAGAAAGCTGAAATATAAACATTGTGAAAGAGACATACGCAACATGTTTATCAGACTAAAATAGCTGCTAAACAGAACTAAAAATAATAATTGAAATGCAGAGACCCATTGGTTTTCAAAATAAACTTCAGTGCAAAGCACTGCAGTTATTAATTGCCATATGTCATTGTTCTAATTCCTCTGACAGACCCACACCTTCCAGCGTCAAGCCTGGGACAGGGATGCTCCATAAAATCATCAGCTTTTCCACCTCTTTAACACTAGACACAAGCAGCTGTCATGCCAGTCACTGAGCTCTAAAGGCTAATGTCACCAGCTGGGTCAAAACCTTCCAAGTGCGCCTCCCAAGGAAACCTGGGTTTTTCTATTCTAGATAAACACAGCAAATTAAGAGTGACTTGACCCATCAAGGATTTTTTCAGCTTTGAACCAGCCCATGAATTCACTGGTTATTTTGTCTTCCTTTTACCCACATTCCCCAAAGATGAATCCTGTTATCCCTCTATCTGGAAAGAGGCCTGGATTTTTTCCTTTATGTTCGTGTCACATAAAACATTTTACAACTTTCTCCATTAGGTGTGACCACAATACTACAACTATTTAAGGGGATGGAAGAAGTCCTTAACTTCCCAGACCACAGAAGAGATTAAAAAAAAATGATTTTAATTAATAGCTGGATGTATGAAAAAAGATTGCTATATTCCATTTCCACTTTTTTTTTTTAATTTGTAATATTGCTACTTCGTTTTTGGTGCTGTGCACCTGACACTACTTTGCAAAAAAAGAATGGTCTTTACAGTTTTGTTACGCTCTCAGCATCATACATCACCATGGTGCCCCGATGCAACAGTAAGTGCTATTATTCACCAGTATCAGTCTGAGATTAGGGTACCCTCTTTTTCCCTGAACCTGAACAGCATGTGCTGTTATGGTAGGAAAAAGGGAAAGAGTCAAAGAAAGAACAGGAACGCTGTCTGACCTTGCTGCAAAGGGAAGTACCTGTCTATGCATACACCCTCGTGCCCATGCAACAGTCAGACTAGAGACCAAAGGAGATACACCAGACAAAGAGCTGGGAGAAATACAGTTGGGAAAACAAGGAGGGAGGAGAATGAAGAACTAGGAGAGAACAGCGTTAACACAAGTGGACAACCTCCTTTTGTTCTTCTGGAGCCAGAGAAGGAGCAAAGGCTCACCAACAAGACGACACGGCAGCAGCACGTAGGACAGGCTGGAAAGCACTTCCCTCTCTCTCCCACGGAGATGGGCTGAAGGTGGGAGCTGAATAGGGGACCTCATGGATCGTCCTTGCAGCTCCATGATCTTAGAAGTCATCTAACTAACAAACATAGCACACCTCTGGCAGTGGGGTGATGAAGCCAGAAAAAAAAGTCATTCTCCTTGACTCTTATATGACGCTTACAGGTTGGACAACCACCAGCAAAGTTTGCAGCACTTCATAGGTCAGTACGATGAGTATCATGACAACAGCAACCCAATTTCAGGGTGCCTACAAACCTAACCTGCTTTTGTGGCTCTCTGATGGTGCTTTTAAGGAGTCAGCTCTGTCTGCCTGATGTTGTCCAGGTGTCACTGCCACAGGGACAGCACAGATAGCTGGGCACGCTTCCAGACTATCCTCAACACAAGTTATCCAGGGACAGAGGGATGGTGCGGCACCAAGCCCTGACCAATGTGTCTACAGCCCGTAAAGCTCAGCGCTGGGCCCCACCGCTGAGGCAGCACAACATGCTTTGGAGCTCAAACTTAAAGCCCACGGCCACGATCCCTTAGCATCTTCCTCCCCGTGTGTAGGAGGATGATGGGGAGCTTTCCCCTACTCAGCCGAAGGAGAAGGTAAATTCCCCGGGTCTTTCCACGCACGGCGATGCCCCGCGGCAGGAGCGCTCCCGTCTCCCCAGGGGATCACACAGGAGGATCCCCCCCTCCACCGCGCCGAGCGGGGTGCTGCCCGGGGTGCGGTCCCGTCCGTCGGAGGGAGCCTCAGCCCAGGACACGCAGCCGCACCCGCGACCCCGGCCCCAGCCCCGCCGCTGCTGGGACGCGCTCGGCGGCGGCCGCCGGCAACAAGTGCAGCCGCCGAGCGGGCGGGCGGCGGCTCCGGCCCGGGAGGGAGCTCCCGGGCGTATCGCCGCCACGGCCAGGCCCGGAAGGGGGAAGGTAAGAGCCCCCCCGCCACTCACCCGCCCGTCTCGGCTCCCGAGTCCACGCAGTCGTCCTCACCGCCGGGCTGCTTCTCCATGGCGGCGGCGGGGCTCCACGCCCGCCTTCCCGCGGGGGAGCGGCGGCTGCCGCGACCTGCCCCTGTCGCCGCCGCTCCGCCGTGTGCGGGAGGCAGCGGCTGCCGCCGTCCGGCCCGCCCCGGCCCGCCTGCCCGGGGGTCGGAGCCGCTCCTCCGGCCCGGCCTCCCCCTCCCCGCCCGTGGCGGGCGCCGAGCCCCCCCCTTCGCCTCTCCTGCCGCGGGGGAGCCCGGGCGGAGGGGAAGGGGAGCGCCTGCCGAGCCCGGTCCCCTCAAAGTACCCCCGTCCCGCGGGGGAAAGCCTTTCATCCACGCTTGTCGACAGGGCACCGTCTTTTAAGTGGCACCGAAATCCAGCACCTTCATTATATCGCTTTTGTTTTTCCAGTTGGAAGAAGGGCTGGGAGTTGCGGCGCCCCGTATCCAGTGAAAGTTAAGAAAGCCTGTTGGATGGACGTCCTCACTACCCATCTGTTCTTGGAGTATCCGCTCTCACAGCCTTTTATTTGAAGTCTTGCTCTATGCAGAGCTTTCTCCAGTCTCCCTTAGTGCTGCTTGGCACTTGTTCATTACATCAAATAGAATCCTTTTGAAATTACACGCAGAAGCGGGCAGCGGATGGTTTTCCAACCCCATGAGAATTTTTGTAATGATGACAAAAAATGATGTGATGCGAAAGGAACATTTTGAATGGTGGCTATGAAGAAATACCGATGCAGGAAAGCCTACTGGTAGCGGGGCGGTCGTATTCAATAACGCAAGAGTGCAGTGAAAAGTTGTGGATAAGATCCTGTATCCTGTGCATGTCATGCATGCCCACCTGTTTTGTATTTGGAGGTGAACACCTCTCTGTTTCTCCATCTCTTACGTAAATACAAATATTCGCCCACATAGGTGTGAACCAGTCTCTCACTCAGACAAAAAATTAGTCCTTCTTTAATCCCCTCGGTCATTCATGCTGTAGCAGATGACAAGAGAAGGGGACAGAACTGATTTGTTAGCTTGTGTCTCCAAGCTGGGTGAGCAGCACTTGTGTCTCTTCTGGATCAGGTTCAAGCACAGAACTGGGAGGTGGTGTTCTGTGTTCCCCATAATTTAGATATTGTTGGACAATTAAAAAAATAGATCTACCCCAGAACTGGGAAACCTCTTCTGTTAACGTTTTGTGGAAAATACCAGGTTCGATGAATTAAAATTTTCTCTTCAAAATTCTCCAACTACCAAATTACTATCAGCTGCAGGAGATGGCCAGTTGCAGAAAGTGAGCAGAAGAAAAAAAAAAAAAGTTTTTTTAAAAATAATTGGTTTTGTCTACTTTTTATTATTTGTGCCTTACAAGAAAGAAAGAAAAATAGCGACAGCCTCAATATCTGAGAAGTAAAATGGACAAGAATGTAAATATATACTGCACAAGACAATTTTACACTGGCATGAGAAGTGCTAAACTGGTTTCATTTTCCACCAGTACTTTTTTAGCTATGTCTACATTGCATGACATTGATGTCCTTCATTTCAAGATAAATTCACGCTTGCCAGGGGTACATTAAGCAGTATATAGGCATACAGGAGTAACGTCTAACATTGATTAACATAGACTCACGCTGGGTTCATGCCACTGCTGTCTCTAATACTGTATGGTCCTGGTTCTCTAAAATAATCTGGATGTGGGTAGGATGCTCGTAAAATCAAAGGAAAGGAGAACACCTTGGGAAGAGCTGTCAAGGTGTTGTAAGCATATTTTAGGAACAATGAGTGGGCACCAAACCCAGAAATGCTTATTATGAAACTGGTGAATTCCCACTTCTCTGGCGTGGAGAGACACTGGGCTTGTGTGCAGTCCTGCGGCCTCTTGGCATCACAGATCAGTCCACCATGTGTCTTCAGTGATCTTTAGAAGAAACTTTCAGCCTCTACTATTCATCAAGACTTAGAAAAAAATCATTGCATAGGAAAGTTGGTATTTAATCTGTTTTGAATATCTGGCTAGGTTTGCATGCGTGTCATTCTGAAAGAAGTATAAATGATTTTTCAGTTTATGTGGAGGATTTCACATAAACATTCCCATAAATATAAGGCTTTAGGTAAGGAATAAGGCTCTTTAATTACAATCCCTCTTCTGCCTTTCCCCCAGAAGTTGCTAAAATCTAGTTTGGACAAAATGCTATAAAAAGTGCTCATACAGAACAGTCCTGTACAGGCATCTACGTAGTAATTCAGAATATGCAGAAACAAACTCTTCTATCCTTTGTGACCGGTAAACTGCCATCTAAACCAATTTACTCACAAAATTAAATGCATATGACTTCTTTTAGGACTTGGACCAAAATGCTGTGCCTGGTTATGAAAGTATGGCATGACCTGGTTCTCAGCTTGCTCATATTTGCATCATCATTATTCACGTAAGAAGCATTAACGTGTTTTCAGACATAATGTAATGTTAAGAGATTTGTCCAAAGCCAGAGAGAGGCAAAACTGAGACATCAGTTTAGTATAGCTTGATTCCCAGCTTGGGCCTCTGTTTTGGGAGCGGGTAAATACTTATTCTCCATCAACTGCAATGGCAGTGGAGGACCCTGAGCCCCCTAAAGGAGGTATCAGTAGTCCGTGTTACCAGGACTGGACAGACCTTGCTGTCTTCGTCTACGCACATGCATTTATTTAGTTAGTGCAACGATGCTTAAAAGCAGGTCATTTCCATTTGCTTTAAAGTGTGATTTCAAAGTGAAATAAATTGACTCTAGCCACTGTTGAACTGATTTAAGATGTAACCAAACCTCCTTAAATATTTAGAAATAGGTTTAGTTAAATTGATACATTTCTATATGTAAAATTTTAGGTGGTCAGCTAATAGATCTTTTCCATCCCTGACTTTTATTATTCTAGTTAGTTATGTTTAAGCATTGGCATATGAGAGGATCTGGAATAGATTTTATGCTGCATTTAAGATTAATTTATTCCATCTGTCCCAGGGAGGGAAAAAAGAAACATTTGAAGGAAATATATAATTAAGATAGTAAGTAAAGCTACCACAAACTGTAGGCTCTCTTATTTATATATTTGACTCATTTAACTCTGTTTTATTCTGCTCTTTCACATAATTATGGTAAAAATGAGACTTCCCTGCATGAAATTCCAAGCATTTCAGAGATTTTAATGAATGAGGTGTTAAGTCCTGGCCTTTACTGAGATTTTCTATGTTACCTGAGCTTCACATTAGCTCCTCTGCAGGGTTTGTTGAAAAGAAAAGTTAAGTTTTAATTACTTTCTTATACTTATGGGGCTGTGATACTGGTTTAGAGATAAGGATATAGTAAAAATATTCCTAGGCTGAATTTCCCCAAATTTCAAGCCTTTCGTTAAATAGCATTTAATAGCTGTGGTCACAAAGACTGTCAGACACAAAAGTATCAGGAGACATCTTCAAAGCAGGTCAGTCTCCAAAGAAGCCAAACAAGTAAACCACTCGGTTGTCGAAACCACACTAACACTGAGGACATGAAATTAATGCTAGTTCTGCAGAAAGTTCTCTTGCGAAGGGCCAGATCTCAAACAGGACTTAAGGTACTTAAAAGAGGATGTAAAGTGAATTTTTGTGACTGTTTTCAAATCTGTTAGCCTGATAAGTCCTACACAGCGGCTAATTAGGAGGTGTCTGCCTTCCAAAGAAAACTTTAAATGTGCCTGGTGCTGTACATCCAGATTGTACAAGGTTAACCGTCTTAGCTCGTATCAGCAAGGTTAAGCACTACCTAATGGCAGCCTCCAGCTGCTATAACCTCTGTCCTTGCAGAAGGAAATGCAGGCAGCAGAACCTCCTCCTCATCCCTCACATCACGGTCTTAGTAACTGAGAACATGGTGCAGGAGAGCGATAGCTGCAGCCTGGAGCTGAAGGAAGGTGGAGTGGAAAGCTGAAAGCTGAACCACATCAGATCATACGTATGCTAAAGCGGAAGAGGAAGCAAAAGCATCAATTTCCCCAATGAATCCGCACCTGGATTCAAATTTCAGTCTCTTTTCTGCTCCCTGAGTTCTGCCTGCTGGGCTATCACCTTTCCTGCACCAGCTGTGAGGATGGAGTGTAAGCAGAAGAGTGTGAGTCTGGCTCTCCAGCCCAAAGAGGAGTGAGCGAAAAGAAGTGGCTGTTTTGATCATTGCCCCATGTGAATGTCCTACTGATTCTGGTATCACTTACAGGATATTTCTAGCCTCTCCCCTATATTTCTTTCTGTGCAGTAGCAGAGCTTCACTGTAGGGTGGGGAGAGAGGAGTAAAATGTGTCCCTTTTCATGTAACCGAAATTCTGGTGGTGGTAAGGTTGTGCTGCTGGGAAAAAAAGTACTCAATTCAGTTCTATTCATGCAGCATTTTGGATCTCTTCCTTTTTCTGTGCAATTCCAAAAGAAAAGGGGACGGATACCACTGCGGTTCCTTCTGGCATAATACTGTAAGTGAAAGAGTCCTTCTAGTTTTTGAGACAGAACATGGACCTAGCTTAGCAAAGGATTCAGGACTGTAGACGAAGAAAAGACAAAGATGCTAAAGGATGGGATTTTTCATTCCCAACTAAAACTTTTCAAAATGGACTATAACCACACTGTCTCCATCCTCTGCTACCTGACTCTGAAGGCAGAATCTCACCCCTAATAAGGGGTTCTGGATTCCATTCCTGGCACTTTCCATCTCACTCTAGGTGTTGCAGTGATGAACTTCTCGGTTTACAGGATCTGGCGTTTATAGAAAAGGTTTTCTCCTTTAGGGGTCCCAAAGGAAATTAGCACTCTGCAGGTCAAGACTTTGTTAACATTCACTACTGGACTTAAGACACGGGGTTGTGGATTAAAAAAAATGGAGACAATTGCAGTTTTGGAAGGAGTTACAGCTTGGCATGTGGTTCAGTCTTCATGCTAGGTCAGCCCTAAAAGGCTGATTTTCAGACCAGTAAATGTTGCCAAAATATTTGTGGCAGTTTCTCACATAGACTGTTGGGTTGTTGGGTTTTTTTAAGGGTTATGATGAGGTCAGTTTCATTTGTGGTAGGTCTCAAGCCAGACACCCAACCTCCTAAAATTCTACAATTTTGAGGTAAATACAACTGTGCAATAAAAAGCTGTTTCTTCAAAGCACTAAGGCAAGAGTTTTCAGTGGAGTTTCAGGGGTTCCCAGGTCCCACTCTTTTAAGTTTCATTTGAAAACCCTAGCATGCGCACTCCTACCAAAGTTCATGGTACAGTGCAGCAAATATGTATTTTATAAGCAAATTGCTCTTTTTTACTTGAATTCTAGTATATTAAATTTTTTATTGAAAACTTCTAGCAGTCGGTAACAACTGCTATAAAACTTGAGTATTTGGAGTCCCTTTCTTTATCATCCTGAAGCCCAGAACTCAATGGGTGTACAAGGGGGAGCAGAGCTGCACCCCATCTCTGTGCAGCCATCTAGTTGGAGGCTTGACGAAGATGCGCAATGGAAGGCCCTTCTCAGAAGACATAAAGTCAGGGTGACTCTGTATCATGGACTTGAAGGAATTCCTGCTGCCCTCACTTTGCAAATGATCCCATTTAGCCGTATCTTTTCAGTGGATGTAATCAATGAGTTTGCTGCATGTATTTGCCAGGTTCAGCAACGAGGCTTGAACTTTAGGGCAGTGGCTCTGTGCCAGGTAATAACGAATCAATCCCCAGGCTCTGTGACTGCACTGATTGGTATTGACATCCCAGATAAAGTATAAGAGGTGAGCCTTTGCTCCAAATCTTGATCCAGCCCTCACTGGTGTGAGGGAACCTAGAAGAACTTACCACCAGTGTAGACAGCCCTAAATGTGGCAAGCCTGGTGTATAAGGGCTACATGTCACAGTTATATGAAGGGATGTGGAGGTCATGCAGGTGAATTCCCCTTTTTCTGGTCACCAGCTGCAGGTGTTACACTGCACCTCTCCTTTGGTGCCCTGCAAGTGAGAGTGCACCAGCACAATCCAAACAAGGCCATCTGGGACTCCATTGGGACTGGAGAGGTGCTTTCAAGATCTCAATGACTGGATGTAGACCTACAAATTTGTACATATTTCCAAGTACTTTTAGCCCACTTTGCTAGAGGCTACTCTGATCTGTGCTGGCTGATGGATGGAGAATGTCGTTGTCTTCTGTGGACTTGTTGAGTTGGGGAGGGCATGCTTGAGCCAGAGTGAGTGTTAGGTGATACTCAAGTGTTTGCTTGGTTTCTCCCTTGATGGAAGTGTTAAGAGTGTATTAGCACACATCCATTAAAGCACAGTGGAAATGTTTCAGTTGTCACTCCCACAGGAGTGCTAGCAAGTGTCATGTGGTGCCACATGTGTGAAAAGTTTACTAGAAAAGCAGACAACGGACTTGGTGTGACTTTTATGAGGTCAGTGAGACAGTTCTGGCTTCTGGTAAGCATCCTGAGCCTGTCACATATACGCCGTGAATGATCATCATATTCACAAAAGCACTCCTATGATGGTAACCATGGCAACTCCTATTAAATTAAGTTTTTCATGAAATAGTGTGCTTTACAAAGCAGAGGAAACATTTATTTTCAAGGAACAATCCTGTACCCACTGGTGTTCAAAGAGGAAGGATTAAACGTCTATGGCAGCAGCAGTAAACATTACAGCAGGTTTTAAGTGTAGACTCTTCTGAAGGGGAAGATGGTCTTCATTTTTTTTCCTTTGCAGCTGGTCGTGACAGTAAAACATTTTACTCTGGAAAGCAGCTACATTTAAAAGACTATTGGATCTCGAAGGGAGATTTTATTTCTTAATTGTTCTACCACATTTTTGAAACTCCAGTTTTGAATTACCTGTGATATAAATTTTTAATCATAAGATTGACAATCAAATGGTCCTATTAGGTTTAAATGTTTTTACTAAAACTCTTCATCCAGTAGTTGTGAGTTTTAGCAACTGATCTGTCAAGCGAACACCAGGAATGCCTGCTTTATGCATAATCTAAGCCACGGTAAACATAGCGAAGCAGATCACAGAAATAAAACTTAGATGATTTTTGCTAGAAGAACTTCGATTCTGTTTCCACTTCTGATATCTGTAAACAAGAGTAGATTTACTGGTGTAGAGGGAGGTGTTAAAGTCCCATTTGCTCTGGCTGGGGTAGGAGCTCCTACGTACAGTAGCTTTGTACAGCCTTCCTTTCCCCTCCCTCATTAGACTGAGGCTATACCTACTCCTTTTACTGATATGGTGAGAGAAGAAATGTTAAAATATCCCTTCTCTCGTGTTAGGAACAACCTCGTACACATGGTGTCTCTACCTGTGCTGAGAATATTAGGAGGCAATGATTGCCAGTGAATTGTGAGTCAAGAGTGTTTTGCTTCAGGGGCATCATTGCTGATGATCAGCACAGGGAGAGGCAGGTGAGAGAGAGACATTGTACTTGATATAAATGTGTGCTTCTGTTAAAAAACTGGCAAGGAATGAAAGCAGAGGCTTGTACAGGAACTATAGAAAGCACATCACTGGGACTTAAAAGGAGGAGAAACACTGCCGCAACTTATGGGCCAGACAGTTTTTTAATGTCCTCTCACAGCAGGCAAATCGCTGAAGGAATGTAAACCATCCCAGTTTTCTGGTTGATCCATTTGTACCAGGGTGGCCTTTTCTGAGAGCTTATGGATCAAATTAAAGGTGTCAACTAAACCTGCAGACTGCATCACCCCATGACCTGCAGAACCAGGGTGTCTCATACTTTTGCTAGCAGCAGAGCTCCTCAGCAGCTAATACTCAGCTAGTGTGAGGCTGCAAATTCTGCCCTTCTCTCCTGTCCCTGACCATGCATGTCCACCTCCTCATCTCCACACCACCTGGAGAATTTGAAGGAGCTGATCTGACTGAAAACAAGCCCAGCAAAAGAAAGAAGCAGTTCGTCTTCAGCCAAATCAGTTTCCAGGAAAAACTCACCTTCTGCTTGCACAAATGCCAGCAGCAAGACAACAGAGAGGCACAGAACAGCATGGCTGGCGGTGCATGGCTCCTCCAGGGCAGAGGATGGGATCACAACAGCCCGGATGCAATTTAACTTCAGCTGCTGTTCTCAAACTGCACCAAAAGAGTTGCAGAACTGTAACTGGGCTATATAAAAGTATGAAGGGCAGAAACTTGACCCAAAAATCCATTAGCCAGAAAGGATTATTAGGAAAAAAAATTGGATGCTATTTCTGTGGTCTGCAAGTTTTAACTGAAAATTACATAACTTCTTTTGGCTTGTATAAATCAACTTTAAGAAAACAGCTTTGATGTTTAAGAAGCTCAGACATGTAATAGCTAGCTCTGGCATTTTGCGAGAAGTTCATAAAATGGCCTAAGACCATTAGTATTTGTTGTTGTGAACTCGTTCTGTAGCTTGGGAGCCATCTGGTTATCTCTGGAGTTTATTGCCATCCATCTACCTTAGCATTTTGGATGGCTGCCCATCACTGTAGCATGTGAGTGCCTTCCCTTCGAACAGCAGTGCCTCCTGAAATCCCTGGCTGTTCTGCAATCTTCTTTTATTAGAGACTATAAGAATGGTAGTACTAGGTCGTATCCAAGTTCCATCTAGCCCAGTATCTGTCTCATTCAGTGGCCAAATGCAGATGTTTAAGAAAAGTGTAAGGACAAGGCAACTTCCCTGATTTATCTCAAGATGCAACTTTGATATTTAAGAAGGCCAGGGATTGTAAGAGCATACAAAGTGGATCGGAGCATAGGTATGCTTAGCCCGCCTGTGTCTGGCTGTGGTAACAGTTTGATTATGAGAATATGTGTCTGATTTTGTGAATGCTACACATTCTAGTAACATTCTAGTAACATCCCATAGCCAGTGATGGGGAAAAAATCTTAACGAAACAGGAAAGCTGTCTTGGCAGCAGTTACACTGTAATGTCATTCCCCCTGGAAAGATGCATTGTGTAGGTGACAGAGCATCTAATGGTTGTTGTCCTCCGCTCTGATATGACTCAATCAGAGTTTTGTGATGTAGCAAAAGCTTCTTGGCGGATCTGCCAAGACCTCCACACTAGTGGCTGGCTGTGCTACTGCCTGGAGCTGGCCTCTTGTGATTTATAGGTATCATCCTGCGCACAGCTGTGTGGTTATATCCTCTCTGAGTATGTTGGTTTGATTTGATGGGGGATGGATTGGGTTTGCATGCTAGGCAAACCCAATACAGAGGAAAAGGATTGTCTGGAGGAATAAAGGTAACAGTATCAGTCATCACGGAAGACACATCAAGGGACAGCATCCAACTACCAAAGTTGCTAATTGCACCTCTTAGCTCCAAGATATTTGATGCACAAACCAAAGCCCAGCTGCTCACAAGTGCGAAGAAACCCGGCTGGATTTAAACATTCTGCCTTTCAGGAAGAAGGAGGTCCTGTTCATGACAATAAGATTGAAATGTATCTTACCTCCATCATGCTACATGATTTGGCTTGGCCCTACATAGCCCTGCCTAGTCCCACTGGCCCTCTGCCTTGTTTCCCTTGGGCCACAGCTGGAATGATGGCATCAGTCTGTCTTCTCTGTTGTGGCAGAGGGAAGGAGGGGGTCTAAAGTCTCATTTCCCTTCTCCCTGTTAATTTTACTCCTTCCCATAAAATTCCATGTGTCTGATCTGCTGGGTGTACAGGGGCTGTGTGACTTAGGGCGGGAGGGGTGTGCTGCAGTAGGAAGCCCCATACCCCAGGAGAATGCAGGAGCAAGCAATCTGTCTTTAAACTTTAAAAACCCACCGACTCCCAAAGATGAAAGAAAAAGGCCTAACTGCTATTGTACCCGCTGTTATACCTACTATAACAGATCTCTTGGGAAAACAGTTAGTGCCATAATATAATAGGTAAAATCTTTATAGGATGAACCTAGAAATAATTACTCAAATAAAAGCATTTACTCTGGTAGCCAGGATCAGGTTTCACAATGCAGATGGAAATGAAATGGAAACATTTCTTTCTAAACTTACTCTTTTTCTCTGTTGATTTCAGGATTTTCCCCCAGACTTGGGCCCATGCAGCTCACTGGCAAATAGATCCTTTTGGAGAGCCCAGATGGGCAGTAAAAGGATGACTTGAGAAAAAGGTTTCTAAAAGCTATTCTCAAGGCACCTAACATGTACCAGCTAAGAGAAAGACAATAACATGTGCAAGACACTCTTAATCCAAATCCCAGTAATGGAGTTACATGATAGGCTGCAGCTTCTTACCTCTTAATTTATAAAGGATCAAGTGGTATTAGAGCCAGTCAGCTATGCATCATAAAGTGCTCATCACAGCACGTCAGTGTGTAAAAAAATGCCACTCCACAGAGAATGGGGAATAAATTCATCATCTCTCCTTTAACTAGCTATTCAAGGAAGCTGATCAGCATGTTTTTGTCTGTGAGTGAGGAATGCTGTTTATGCTTAAAAAAATGGCGTGTGACTTTCATGAAATGGTTTAGATATGGATTCTGGGCAAAATAGAAATGCATGAAACCAATAGAACAATTCTGTACATTGTCTGAAAACGCAAAATTAATCTTAACTCTAAGGCAACACTATTATTTTTATCTGTTCAACAAATGGCACTACTATGTAAAAATGTTAAATTTCGTTTACATCCTTTATACCCTTAGAATTGTGTGTGCATGTTGGCATTTCTAGGACTATTTACTATGGCTGATTACTCATAGTATGTTATGGATCTACAAAGTATTTTTGGAATATGCACTATGGGCAGTATTCTGTATTTGCAGGACTGATCTCATAAATAGTTCCTTTTCAGCTATTTTCCACGATAATGCTATAGCTATAAGAGCCACTAAAACCACAGAGAAAAACTTAAGAGGAAAAAAAAAAGGTCTAAAAACTTGTAAAAATTTTATTCCAAGGCTGTCAAAAGAAGATGATTTTAAGCACTTGCTTTTCCTCAAAGAATGTGAAAAGAAGTTTTACAAGTTACTTCTGCTTGCCCAGAAGTTGCTCCCATAACTGCCCTCCAGAAGTCCTGTGCATGGAGTAATGATTCAGATGCCAAGTTTATTCACCTGGGATTTATCAAATAAAATCTCATCCTACATTTAGACAATCATTTTCAAGCCTATCCATTTAAAGTTAGGTATCTACATCTATGTTTAGATTCCCATGTAAAACTGACAAGATTTTTAGAGCTTACTGTTCATGTTCAATGCTGATACTCAACACTCTTCAAAATCTACATCTCTGTTCTTGCTTTGAATATGAGCCATTAGTTCAAATGTTGGATGCAGAGGGTAAGGAAGCTCTCAAACATGTAAGAAAGGGATGGAGTAATTAATAGAAAAGCAGAGGATCCTCTTATCCTATCCAAGGTTACACCATCCCTTTGTTTTGCTCCATAAATTACTATCTTCCACCCTTTCTTTTTGACTCATGTCCCTAAGGGGATTGTATTTTTTAGAGGTATCTTTTTTTTTAACTGCCACAGCTTGACCTCCTTTAGCTCATCTTCAGGGTCCCTACCCTATTTCTTTGTCTTGCTCAAAAATCCACTTTTTTTCCTGTTGCTCTCAGGAAACCACAGTGACAATGCCTCTTACTACGAGTTCCAGCATCTGCCTATTGTCCTCAGTCAGCTGAAGTTGTGAGAATATTTAGCATAAGGCAATGCGGGAATACAGGAAAATCTGTATTACTATAAACGAGGGCTATGTCGTCTTCTCCTTCTACTCTCACTCTACACCAGTCTGTGCTGAACATATGGAGAGAAACAGATTTTTGCCCAGATAACTCAGTAGTGTTAACTTCTAGGTAAAAAAAGCCAGAGGCACTAGTCACCAGACCACAGTACAAGCACAGGATAGAGCAAAAGTCTCCACTTGGGGAAAAGTGTAAAGGAAGTTATTTGTCTGAAAGAAGATTTGAAACAGAAGAACAGAGATATGGCTATGCATGAAAGCAGGGAGCAGTTCATTGAGTGAAGACCTGTGTGCAGCTCCATTTTTTATTCCAGAGGAACAGTGATGATACCAAACAGGTATGAGACAGAATGAATTTTGCTTAATATTAGGCACTCTTCTGAGCACTGTTAGGTGAGGAGCTTTGCTGACCTAGTCACCTGCCTGCCTTAGTCAACAGAAAAAGACAAGCACCCTCAGGGTGATTCACATTGCATAGTGTCTCTCTTCATTATTAAAGAAGAAGCCTACACGTGGGTGGTAGGGAAATGGTGTCCAGGCTTATGATAGTATTCTCCTGTATAGACAGATGCCTCCAAATTCCTCATTCTTGAAGGGACTTTATAATGCTAACCAATAAACTGCAGTTAATATAGCTGTGTTAGTGTACTGCCCATTTCTGTTAGACAAACATTTCTTGTGGGATAAGATCATTTATCTGGGGTAGAAAAGTTTCTTTTAGTAACAATTATAGTTACTGTGGTTGCCGTATCGTGAGATCATCCACATGAAGAAAATGTTTATTGGATTGTTTGAGTGATTGCTTCCTTTCTTGCATTTTTGGCAAAGCTTTTGGGCACTGGAAGAAGTAAATGGACCAAAAAAGTCTTATTCATCTCCCCACCCACATTGTCGGCCATGATTATATCAGCCATGATATAATAACATAAGTTTAAACATTCTGTAAGTAAGGAAGAATTTTAATGGGTGATAATGGTGGAAGCTTATGGTATAGCTTGTGACTAATTTTGCAATGGCTATGGAAAGGGTATTAGATGGCTCAGGGAACTGAGTGTGGGCTCTGGATCATTTCACCAGCCAACAAAAAAGAGCAGTGGTTTACAGAGCAATAACTATGTAGTGATTTATCTGCTGTAGGTTTCTCTTCTAGTGTGAGTGACAGAAGACCACAGCCATATCTAGCCACCTTGTTGGGGAGGCAAAAGGCTGGACACATAGGGAAGCAGGTGTCTGGTTGAAGTTTGGTCTTGCTGGGCCATTGAGAAGATGTAGGGGTTTGTTGAGGTATATGGCTAGATAGTGTTTACACAGTGCTATGAAGATATGAAGTGCTGTAAGAGTGTTGTCTTTGTTGTTTTGCATATATTAGTATGAATCCCGCTGCTAATCTGATCTCTTTATTTGCCAAGTGCAAGCTCAACTTTCAACAGCATCCTCAGTAGCATAATATTTATTTAGTCTGTAACAGGGAGACACGGCTATTTGCTTTTCTCACTATTTGTACAGATCTGGTTATAAAAGGAAACATTTCCGTGATATTCACCACATTGTTTTTTGAACTTATTTTAGGGCTGCTCCTCAGTTACAACTTGGCTTTCTTTTCTTTTTCCATGCAGTTAAGAAATGTGTGAGGACCAGCCCTCACTCCTCTGCATTGCAGGTTAACAAAAAGCCCTTGCAGAGAATGGAGCTCCCCTGATTTTGAGTGCCCTACCTAGGGGACAAGGGATGGGGTGTCACTAGAGCTGTTGCAGTAAGGTCCTTTGCCACGAGCTGCCTGTCTGCTGCCCTGCACAGCACTGGGGACACGGTGCTGGAGAACTGTGGCCATGCTCCTGGAGATCTCCCTCACTCCCACGTAGCAGAGGTTCTTGGAGAAGATTCATGGGCAAGTGGTCCAGCTGCTGAAGTTTAGACACCCAGGCTGGGAAACTTATCTCTCTGGACTCCCTTCAAAGCCAGTGAAGGGAATTAGGTCCTCTGAGTCACCTCCAGAGGAATTTGTTCTCTTCAAAGTACTAGACAGCACAATTTTTGCAAGTAGGCAAACACCTACTTAAAAACCTAATTTTGCTGCTCAGAGTTAGTGAAATCAATATCCTGTGTATGTACCTGCAAGGGAATTTCATGCCCTGAACCAGAAAATTCACATAATTAAGATCTAGATGACAATAACAAGCAGTTTGTTGGGATGCTGAGTTGTATGTATACTGTTATTACATGAGCTTCTATTGATCTTCATGGGTCACCGATCAATTCCAGCAGGGTGGCCAGGGCAGATAGAAAGCAGCCACAAGGAAGGCAAATGTTGAGTGACGAGGTGCTATTGGTGTTTATCCGAATTCCATTTTACAATAAAATCCCTAGAAGTCATATGCCTCAGGACTCCTGGAGGCACTCAAGTTACAGTAAAAATTTCCAGCAGCTCAAGAGCTCTTTTGTAAGAATATCTCTCTTTAAATGATGGACTTCTGTTTCCACTGCTTTGAAGCTGCACGTGGGCAAGAGAAGAAAAGGGCTGCTTGTAGGGCATGAGAAATCCACTCTACCTTTTGTCACTTAGTGGGATCCTGGGCCTATGTGCTAAAAAACCATCAAACACTTCTTTTCCCACTCCACAATTAAATGTCCTTAATGTGACCTCCACTCCTGTTGTGCTGGCAGAGGTCCTTGTCTCGCTTCTCCTCATCCATCTCTGTGGAGGGGAGATGTCAGAAGGGATGTCTGTACCTGGGAATGGAGCACAGTACTGAGATTCCCCAGCTCCCAAGCTGTGTGGACTTGCCAGTTCATGTCCCAAATCATGCTGACTGAATTCATGGAATGGTGCATGGGACAGGGGTTGCGAAACTGGGTGCAGGGCCGTGTGAACACAGACTGCTTTGCGACTTGAGCGGTGTCATAGACAGGTACCTTCCTTCCACCTCCATGGCACTTCTGGTTTGTATTAAGGGATTCTCTCTGGGCATTTCTAGCACCTTTAAAGCTCTAGTTGAGATTTTATCATGCTTATGCAGCATAGCACATCCCTAACAGACTAGATAACCTGACCCTCAGGGCCAGGGAGAAATCAGAGTCTAACCCTTGCATGGGTGGTCACATGGTGATCATTCATCTCACTGATGAGAATGTTCCACCTAATCTGTTCTGTGTTTTCTAGTACCTCCTAGTGACCTCCTTTTCCACATTAAACAGGAACAGGATTATGACTGGGGGTAATTTTTTTCTTTCTGTGGAGAAAATAAAAAGCTACAACCAGTCAACAAATAACTGAAATCTGACTGCCCTAATGAAAGTAGGCTTCATGTCTATACAGACTAGGCTCTTTCACAGTATTACTTAGTAGTAATTTCCATATAATCCACAGGCAAGTCCACATGACAGAGGGTATTGTTCAAAGTGGAAATTACCCGTATCGACACCTTTGTAGAAGAGAAACAGTTGTGGGAGTAATGTATAGATGTGACATCAAGCTTGGCATCTTTGATCTTGATCACAGACTTGAAGGGTGAGTAAGGTAAGCCATTATATAGCCAGAACAATGGTCAAGTAGGACAGTATGCCACTCATTCCAGTATTGACTTTGTAGAGCTGACCTAACAGCTTGGAAGCAAGCTGATAGAAACTAGGGGAAAAAAAAGCCACAAAAATGAAGGCAAGGAGCAGGAAGAAAATGGGGAGAAAACTCCTATACTTAGGAAGCTGCTGCAAGAAGTTTAACATGTTATGGACTTTTCCAGGGATGTTCAAGTCATTTGAGATGAGTTCTCACTTGCAGGGAGACCTCATTCTGATCTCTCCTTATGTTCCCGTGCTACTGCCCACGTAAGGACAGACTCGGACCTGAGGAGCACAGCAGTTCCCATCATTCACTAGACCAAGTTGTTTGGTTTTGGTTTGTTTTTTGGGGGTTTTTTTTGGGGTTTTTTTTGTGAAAAGTTCTCTGTCCATGCCCAGAAAAACCTACTGAAATTTCTAGGAAGTGGGAGTACTTTGTAGGACAGCTGCCTACAGGCATGAGAATGCAAGGAGAGCCTGACAGTTTTTATTTCTAGAAACATCCTTCTAGCCACTGTTGTCACTGCCATTCTCTTCTCTTTGACAGCAAGGGCAAACATGACCATGGCTCTGACTCCTGGGCACAGAGCAGTCTGCCTGCATCTCCACACTCCAGTGGCTTCATGCCATTAACCTAATTGTATCAGACATTGGAACCAGTGCAGCCTTTGACTTATATCTCTGACTAGTAAAATTACATTAAACTTTGTAAAATTGAGCAATCCCAAAAAGTCTTCTGTAGAGACCTTTATTAGTAATTAGATTAAGGAACAGATTGTGAATGTACTGAATTTGGTGAATGTCTAAGCAGCAGCTGGCTCATGAATGGAAGAAAAGATTTAAGCAGTTTGGCCCATAAAGTGAATGTTCGCATGACTGTGTTATAACTATAGATTAAAATAAAACTCAAGTCAAATATTAATTCAAATTTTAGCCATCAGACTGGCATTCTTACCTCTTCCCATACAGCAGGGTCCACTCTGTGTATGGGCATTTTCCACTTGCAAAACCTGAGGCATCTGCAAATCACAGCAAACTAAAAATGATTAGTGTAACAAAAAGGTGCTATTTATAGAAGCTTACCACATATTTATTATTTACAGTTTTCCATTCAATAAACACAAGCCCTACCACAGAAGGCAGTGATGAAATACAGTGACATCATCCTTCATTTCATGCTGATACCATTATCAATGAGACTTTTGCTCCTTTTCTCCAAATGACTTTCACATTAAATGGCACTGCTTAAAGGGACACTGGCCACCTGAAATACATTTGGTTTCAGAAACAAATTCAAAGTATTTTCAGATAGTACAGCCACTCATGATTCCTGCCCATTGGTGTTTTTTTGGGTATTTTTGCATTCAACTATAGGTTCTTCCCTTCTTTATTACTATATGAGATGCATACAAGCTGAATATTATTAGTTCAGGCCATCATCCTGTAATGTTGAAGTTGAAGCGAGCTTAGCCAGAAACTCCAGCTGGTGCAGGACCATGTCCTAACCCATGTTGTACACTCCACAAGGAACGAACAGGAATGTGTACACAAAGAAACCATGTCCAAGCCCAAGATCTTCCGTTCCTTGCAGTTATAATAATCTCCGATGTTACTTGTGGTAACACTAAACAAATAATTTTCCAGGAAAAGTGATTTTTTTATGGTGTCTTTTTGAAGTTCAGACATACTACATTTAGACTTGAAGTAGTTTGTCCTACGGAGATAACAAGTATGTGGTGTGGACTAACTCATACACGTAAGGCATTACCCTTCTTATAACAAGCAACAGTATTGGTTGTTAGAATACAATTGCTTCACAGGGATGGCACATCTTCCCCTTCCTGCCCCAGTCCACAAAAAAGACACCAAATAAAACCAAGCAGGACTATGAAACTATGAAACAGATTGACTCAAATGAACAGAAGACATTGAAGACATCTAGAGTAAAAATAACACAATCCTAACCCCAAGCAGAGCCCAAGAGAAAAGAGCTGCCTGTGAAGCCCATGAGAGGGTTGGTTTTGCTATCTGTGTTCCATGTAAAGCATTTGCACTGGTAAATAACAATGTGAAATTCAATGACGAAAACAAACCTATAGAATTTTTTTTCCTAACCTGTACTGATCTGTGCTAGTGTGTACCAAAACTTTGACTACACTGAATGTGTGCAAATACATTGAATTAGCTTATCTACATCAGCTCAGGGCCTAGACTTTAAGAGCTATGCCTATACTGGTAGATGAAACAGGTCCATGGCACCATGGAATCATGACTAGCCTGCGAATGTCTACACTGGCTACTTGCTTTTCGGCAGTTTTAGCTTGTATCAACTAGCCCTCCATGAAACAGTGCCCATCACAATTTGGGCAACAGCACAGATGAGATCTTTCTGTCTGGCATTAAAGACAAAGCCAGATATTCGGGGGGGAAAAGAGAATTTATTTAGGCAGACATATTCCATGCTGTGTCTGTTGCCCTCAGAGCCAGAGGACTGACCTTTCACTATCTGATGCACCTGTGCAGATGTAGCCTCACGTGCCACGGGTTGACATGCACACCGTCTAATCTAAACTGTTCTGCAGTTCAGTAGCACTACAGAAATAACAGGTGTAGTACCGTGTGTGAGAACAATCACAGGGAGAAACAGCAAGATTACATCGGATTTTTGCACTGTTATTCAAAAAATAATTGAAGAGCAAGAAACAAGGAACTTCACCCCAAAGGTAAAAGCCCCTGGAACTTGCTATTAGCTTATAAAAGTAAGGACTAAAGATGCATAAGCATCAGAAATCCTTTTCAGGAATAGCCTTCTGAGTTTCTAAGCAAATTTTTAGAAACTGTGTTTCCTGTTTGCTTTGTCTAAATACTGAAATGAATTTGCTGTCTGCTAAAACAGTAGAGTTCTCAGCATCTGACTTGGCACTCGGGAGCAGAAATATCTCCCATTGATCTCACTGATGTTGGCTAAGAGCCAACGTGAGTTTTCTTCAAAAGCAAATTCTGAGTTCCTAATCATGAGTATTCAGCAGTTTGTATCCCATTACTAAGAGCTACCAACCCAGTCAGAGTATGATCCCATGAAAGCCATATGTCCTAAACACCTTGAATACCGAGCATAAAAATTCACAGTATACCACTCAGAAATAAAATGTAAAGAATATTCATTCACAGGAAGTATTCGGTGAGTAATTTCTTATAGTAACAACTGAAAACTCACTCTTCATTCATGTACTGCTTGCAACCAGAAATGCTGTAGGGAACTCAGACTATATAGCCATTGTTTATGTTACTGGGGTCCTGAGACCTCAGTACTGAGCTGGGGGGCTTGGTGCTGCTGAAAGGAATAGCCTTCAACAGGCTTTGCAACCCCAACTCTACACCCCTGGTGACTACCCTCTGTGCTGAGACTGGTGGGAGGCAGCAATCCCATTGTCTTCCTCTTATCCACAGCTGATCCAATCTAGCTCCATATTGTTAGTAAAGATTTACATAGCCCTAGTAGTCTCTACAATTTTATCTGAGAATGCCACCACACCGGGGAGGTTTATACGGTTTTATACCCTCCGTGTAGGAATCAGTGAGCTACAGAAGCGCCTGAGCCCAGTGAACTGTTACTTAGTGTAGATAAACAGCTCACCAAGGAGCTCGGGTGTGCAATGGAATGGTCGGGAATCTATCGGAGTAACTCTGGAGGTCAAGGCTTCCATCTAGTGGTAAAACTTAAAGGTGCAAAAGGAACAGATCATGGGAATGAGGATGGCTGAGATCCTTGCGAGCATCCTCCTTCTTGTTCCAAACTGTAACTGACAGAGGAGAAGAGCAAGAAAATGCAAGGAGGAAAAACATAAAAAAAACCGGTGAGGCAAACCACCACACCTCCGAGGACTGCGAGGAGCGATGTAGTTCGGGCAAGAAGGCAATACGGTTCACTGGGGTGGGTGTTGTGTTTTACCTGAAGCCAGGCAGGACGTTCTGCAGATGTACTGGCAGTAGGTGAGTGTACAGCATGAGCTGCGAGCCTGACCCGCGGCCTCAGGCATGGCAGAAAGCAAAGCCTCTGCATAAAAATCTATATTTCCAGATTTTGTTTTTCAGAAAAAAATGTGACTGTTATGGAGGGTGAGGAGAACAACATTTTCCAGGTTGTGATCATCCTGTCAAGAGCTCTTGATAATCTTTTTTCTCTCACATGGTTTAGAACTGTAATCCAGCTCATAATCACTTCTGTAAGGATATGCCAAAGAGGTGGAACAAATAGAGCCCTTCTTGGAAACTGTAATGATATTACAGTCTCTGCAACAGCAGTGAACTCTGTAAAGAAAGAGCTCTGTGACCTTGTGGAGGTTGCTTTTGCAAGGTTAACCTGCCTCTTTTCCCCCTCTCCCATCCCCCCAAAAAATCCCCAAAAACCCCCAAAACAAACCCCAAAACAAACACTCAACCACCACAGATCAATTCTTGATATCCATAGGCACAAATCCAGACACACTGTGGAGGAATCTAAGTGCATATTTCATAAGTACATCAATAGCCATAACCATATTCACTATGCAAAAAATGAAGAATGGTGACACTTGAGTGATAAGATAGTGTTCTGCATACTGTTGAAGTCAATAAGGTGAACTGAAGTGAATTAAATTGAAATATCAACTCAGTTTCTGCTGCCTCATGTTTTCAGACAATTGGATTTCTCTTTATGCAGGAAGAATTATGGATGATAGATTGCAGTTCATTTCCACTGTAGCAAATTCTTCTGGATGTTCCTGTTGTATCCGCTTAGCTCCAGTGGATGTGTAAAAGATCCTCCATGAAGTCCTTGCTGACTGTGTTTTGACTCGGAAATGCAGTGACCTTTGCTTATGGCCAGCTCTGGCCATGATTTGATCTGTTATTTTGGCCTGTGCAATTTTGTAACTACCGCAGTTTCCTGGACATGCTTTTTCTTAATAATGGTTTTGGAAAAAATCACAAGAGGAATGCTGGCTACCTCAATCCTTTCCATTCTGACGCTCCCTTTCAGTTTGTGCTGAAAAGACTTTAAGGGCCTTTAAGACTCAGCTATTTTAGTTCACCAGAGCTCACATAAATATTTCCTTCTATTTCAGTTAACTGAGCTTCACTTCCCTCTTGCCTGACCTGGAGGTCTCAGACAAAAACATATTTAGCACCTCTGTGTTTTGCCCACCTTGGGTCAAAGGCACATGTTCTGCCCAATTTCAGGGTGCAGATTTAAATCTCCATGTTCCTTTGGGCGCAGCCTAAGTAGACTTGCAAGCTTTGTGGATTTAATGAGTAGCTTAGCCTGGAAAGTGTCATTTGGCTTTGCAGATTACTGCAAACATCTTGCTAAGCTGCAAACCCCATTCAGCATACATGCCCACCTGCACCTATGTATCCTTGCGTTTTTTCTGACCTGACTGAAATCTTTCCTGAGACTTTTCAGGTTGCTTTAAGAACATGAGTAGATAATGGTTTAGTTATTTTTGTCTTACTTCCTTTAGTATTATTGGTGAGCCATCTCAAAGTTTCTTAAAACTTTTAAACCCACTGCAAGCAGTGTCTGCTCCAGGGTCACCTCAAGTTGCAACTTGCCAAAGAGCTTCATGCAGCTTTTTTGAATCCAGGTATTCCAGTAGCAGCTACACTGTGCCCAACAGGCTGGTGGCGAGTCTCTTTACAACTTCTCTGCAGCCACCGCTTTAGAATGATATTTTTTTCCTTATATTTAGATCCCACGTAGTAGGTCAGCTGTCACGGAAAGTGACATTAATTGACTGAAAATTCCTGGGAGGATGCAAACGAACTCTCTTTGCCCCTGCAAACAGCCACAGCTCTAAGGAGTGGAGGATTTGACCGTTTGCAGTGGGAATAGGGAAAATGCTTTTTGAAGTTTGGCTTGAAATCAGTAGGTGAGGCTGGAGAGCCACTTTTTCCTCTCCTTCCCCCACCCTTTAAATGTGTCTTATTGAAAACAGACTGGCAGGATTGCTCTAGAAGGGCAGTGGAAGAGTAGGTGGGAAGTGAGTAGAGTAGAAGATCAGACTAGCCAAGGAGAAAGAATTCATGTTTACCAGCAACACTATTTCCTGTTAAACTGGCAAATGAGCAAGAACAATGTGGAATCTGAATTCTCCCACTTCTTCACTGACCACTCAGAGAGAGGCAACAAAATCTGCTCCTGCCAATCCTGGTTAATAATCATCCTTCATATTTTGGTTGCTCCCTTTCAGAGACCTACTTGTTATCGGTAAAACCTTTTCCATTCTGACAGTGCATGGAGTTGATAACAGCAGTTGTTGGAGCAGACAGCTGGCAGTGTGCCCTCCTAGCAGTGATGGTATTGTAGGATGCAGTCCTTGTAGGGTGTCGTTGCAGGTGTAGCTGGTGTATGCTGAAAGGGTCCTGACTGGCTCCTTGTATTCCTTAGCAGGACCAGAGTTGCTCCAACTGGAAACTGCTTTTGCAGGTGCTGAAGGAGATTTACTAGGAGATATGCTCAAGAAGCAGGTAAGAAAGAGAATAATTCCTTTTTATTAATTATGTAGTGGCAGCAGGGCTGGGCAGGGCCACTGTACTGTATGCGGATATATATTTCCCCAGGGACATTGTGGTCTGAGCAGAAAAATAGTTAATATGCTCAAAAACACTACGGGGAAGTGCTCAAGATATATTTCTTCTCTTTCTTTCTATCCTCCTTAGTGCTTGTATCTCACTTGTACTGAGTTTGTCTTTCTCAGGTATCCCAGCCAAAGTGCTCTTTCTCTGTGGCTCTAGTTTAGTTTTTGCCCTGTTTCGTTGGGTTAGCAGAGTAGGATGGAGATAGAAATGGGAAGTAGGGATCCAAGGGTGCCTACAAAACCATCTCTAGGTATCATGAGTGGGCCTTGCCTGGAAATGACTGATACGGTCTGGCAACTCTGTGACTTACCAAAAGATCCAGACTGTCCCCTCTCATAAATCCTCCTGTGGGCTTCCTGTGTGGGAAAGATAAACAAAGTATTAGAATTTAATTGGAATGAGAAACAGATGATCCAGTTAAAGATTAAGACAGACAAGCCATTTAAATGTTTGCCTTCCATAAACTAATTTGAAGAACTGCTGCTTACAACATCTATTCCTCCTTGAGCTATCATAAAGGAATCTTAGCTATTTATCACATTATCCTGGCAAAGACTTTATCAATGGGTGATGGATGTGACAGGCAACAAGCTAGACATCATGATAATTTTTCAGCCATCTTTGGAACAAAAGAGTCAAGAGGCAAGACAATAACTAATTCAACAAAGACTAACAAAGCTTTGAAAGGTCTGAACAATGTTTCTACTAAAAGGACATGAATTCTTCCAATGAAACAAGCAAGGCCAACTGGTTGTCTCTTGACCCTGTGTGACAGAAGACAAGACAAAGTTCCCTTGTCAAGCTTGTCACAGAGGTGGAGTTTTTAATGACAGCAGGGTTATTGGAGGAAACAAAGGGAAAGAGGAAGCTAGATACAGCAGGGGATAAGTGTGGTAACCTCTCACCCTCTGAAAATGCTGCCAGGCAACAGCTATAGAGGTAGCTCTAAAGCAGGGGGCGTTTCACTAGAGTGCATTTTATTGCTTTGTCATAGGATGCACACAAAACTTTTCCCAACAGTGATGTCAGGGTAACCAATAAAAATAAAATGAATAATTGACTGATATCTCATTTGCATAATCATATCCTAAGCATTTCTCTGTGCATGAATGGCATTTCTTTATCTTCTCATGCCTGATAGGAATGCAGTGACTGCTTTGGTTGGTCGCAATCAGTGCTTATGTTGCAAAAAAACCTATTCAATGAATGCAAATTTTGCATGTGGTGAAAATTTATGGAGAATATGCAGGGTCTAAGTCAAATGGAGATGCTTAGACTCAAATTTTTATTAGATGGAAAGATGATGCTCCAGATTTACAAAAAATTCTACTCATCTTCTGACAGGAGACCTAATTTTCTGACTCAGCTGGCTTTGCAGGTCAGTGTTGCCTGGGTGACAGCACAGCTCAAGCGTGCACCCTTAAAAAAAAGATCACTGTTAAATCTGACATAGGCAACACATCTCGATTTCACTGCATTTACATGTAAATCAGCTCAAATTAAAATCTTTGTCTTCATTCTTGGGAAACTGATTTCTCCAGTTTCATGCCTCAGAGAAACAATCATAGCTATTTCAAATGCCTGGTAGCAGAAGTGCTTTCCTTTCCCATACTTTGAGAACTTCCCAAAGAAGAATATGAAGCAGTTGCTGATAGCAGTTGTGGGGAGGCAGAACTCCTCCAGACTGTTACCTTCATAGGCTGAAAGAGAAGAAACAACCATTCCTGAGGATTATTCTTTGCTTCATAACAAGGTCCATTCTTCTTCCATCCTCCTTTTTGGTCGATGAAAGGTAGGTGTCCTGTGGTATTGCACCTCTAATAGTGGATGTTTCTTGCCACCCACTAAAAGGACTGACATTCAGCACCTGATCTATGATTTGGGAATGCCCCACCATCTAATCTTTTCAAGCATGTGTTGTCTTTGAAACAGTGTCATGATAACAGTGTCATGAGCCAGCAATGTGTACTTGCAGCCCAGAAGGCCAACTGTATCCTGGCCTGCATCAAAAGAAGCGTGGCCAGCAGGTTGAGGGAGGTGATTCTGCCCCTCTACTCTGCTCTGGTGAGACCCCACCTGGAGTACCATGTCCAGCTCTGGGGTCCTCCGTACAGGAAAGATTGGAGCTCCTGTTGGAGCATGTCCAGAGGAGGGCCATGAAGATGGTCAGAGGGCTGGAGCACCTCTGCTATGAGGACAGGCTGAGAGAGTTGGGGTTGTTCAGCCTGGAGAAGTGAAGGCTCTGGGGAAACCTTATTGTGACCTTCCAGTACTTAAAGGGGGCTTATAAGAAAGATAGGGACAAACTTTTTAGTAGGGCCTGTTGTGATAGGACAAGGGGTAATGGTTTTAAACTAAAAGAGGAAAGATTTAGATGAGATATAAGGGAGAAATTTTTTACTCTGAGGGTGGTGAAACACTGGAACAGGTTGCTCAGAGAGGTGGTAGATGCGCCATCCCTGGAAACGTTCAAGGTCAGGTTGGACGAGGCTCTGAGCAACTTGATCTAGTTGAAGATGTCCCTTCTTATTGCAGGGAGATTGGACTAGATGACCTTTAAAGGTCCCTTCTAACTCAAACTATTCTGTGATTCTGTGATAACCACCATAAGGAGGTAGCAAACCTTGGGTTGTTATTTTTCTTTAGTATTGAGATGTGGCTTCAGCATTCCTGCATTTGCTGAATTTCTCTTAAATCTCTAGGAGATTGTGGGTTTTTTGTGTGTGTCTTTTCAGAACTTCAAGGGACAATATGAAATTATAAATAGTAAGGGACTAGGGAACAAAGCGCAGATACAGTAGATACCTGTTGTGATGAATGGTTTGCTCTGTTTTCCTCTGTTTTGGACTGTTTCAATTAGCTCTCTCCAAACAATCTACTCTTTTATGTATCTATATAGGCATAGCAGACTTCAACAAAGATTGACAACTGCGCTTTAGTTTCTGAATTATCTAATACAATAGAAGGCTCAATGACTTTACTATCCACTCACATATTTTATAAGTGTGGATTTTTTTCTCTAAAAGCAGAGAAAGTGTTTTCACTGTAATTTTTTTTAATATAATGGAATAGATTATCCTGAATGAGATAAAACAGCTTGATACAACTTTATGATACATCTTGATATAACTTTATCATAAAGAAAGAATCCCTTGTCATCTACA
Source organism: Burhinus oedicnemus (assembly GCA_008921705.1). Taxonomy (NCBI): domain Eukaryota; kingdom Metazoa; phylum Chordata; class Aves; order Charadriiformes; family Burhinidae; genus Burhinus; species Burhinus oedicnemus. The sequence goes on from VFFE01007195.1 coordinate 223,491, forward strand.
CTTTGTCAAAGGTTTTCTTCCTTGGCATCAGAGCTTTACTTTGTTTCAAGGATGATTTGACATTCCTTTGTATCAGTCACTTGGGTGAAATGTAACTATCAAGTAGATAGATTTGTATGCATGATACCATGTTATTCTGGAGATAACAATGCATTTTGACAAACAAGTTATTGTGAAAAACTTAAAAGATATGTGATTCTCTTTTAATTGTATTTATCTGTAAATTTGATTGTATGGGGTTTTATTCAGCTGCATAGTTAATATAGTTAAACAGAAGACATACCTTGGATTTTCTTACTTGATTTTCCTACCCAGTCATGATGACTTAGGAATTTCCAGAATGCCAGGGCTAGACCACAAAAACAGTTTTGAGAGAGTGTGGGTGGTGGTCTATGGAACTTAAATCACTCTGCTAAATACAAAGAAAACACAAATATTGAAAAGAGTAATAGAAAAAAAGTCACTTAAAATAAAAACTATTGAGTAAGTGAAGTCAGATTGAAGTAGCCAAATGAACAAACAAGGTATGAGCATTGCCTTGTCAAAGTTAGTAATCTTAGATGCCATTAAATATTTAGTGTGGTCTATTTGATTAGTGTGGACTATTTGATCTGCTTCTCACAAGCTCCTTCTTTGGGAGGTCTTTATTTATGGTTTAATAGCTGCCTGTGAATTCGGTACTTTGAATTAACAGACTAAATATTCTTCAACCATATTTGCCATTTGATGAATGTCTTTGTGCAGAAGGAAATCGTTCTTGAATAAGACCCTGGTTTTTAATTACCAGCCATCTCAGATAACAGTAACATATTCAGTCCCCAGCAGTAACACTGGGGAAGAGCCTTGTGATCTGTGGTGGCTGAATTATAATTGCCCTGCTATTTTCTTAAATGAGGACACTTAGAGGTACAAGGGGACCAGAGCTGGACTATAAATAAATGCAGCACTATTCAAGAAATATGTTTCAATGCAAATGCCTTGTAGGAAAATATCTTGAAAAGACATAAGGCATTCCTCTTCTCACAAAACACACTAGAGACATTTGTGACCTTTATATATCCATTATTTTGTCCTTTAACTTTGTAAATCTATGGAGCTATTTAAATTACAGTAGATACTCTGAAGAAAACAAATTAATATTAATTTTTACAATAGGAGAGGAAGACTGTATTCCCACTGCCCATAACCAATGCATAGAATAAAATATTAATGTCTGAGATAATTGTAAATGACCCTTTATTATTCCAAATGAAATTCTAGTATATAATGCAGCTACTGTATTGTCTCATGTGTTTATTGATCCTTGCTTATTTTAACATCACCATGAACAATGGGAACCACACATATGTTGGCACAGAATGAATGTGGCCCTGCAAGCTTTTTTAAAAATTAGGAATGAACATCCTTGAAATTGAGAACCCTCTTAAGAACCTGAAAGCTTTTTTTAAATCAGTGAGATGTTGTCATATGTTTTAAGTACTTAGTTGAAGCAGGATAAGAAAATCTATGGCCCATATGAAATGTTTTTCAAATCACAGCGTGTATCAGCAGATTTACTCTTAACAGATACATCTTTTTCTGTGGTTTCATGAACAGAATCTTAGGGGGTTTGTTTGGGTTTGTGGGTTTTTTGTTTGTTTGTTTGTTTTGTTTTTTCTTTACCCTGTAGCTCTTTGTAAGTCTGGATGAACTTAGAAATCAATCTGTTATTGAAAGGCAATGTCTGATCCTGTAAGGAGTTGCTCAGTGGAGTTCCCATTGACCTTACTGACTCCAGTCTTGGTCAAAAATTCCTTGAGCTCCCACTGACTATCTTGAAGCACAGGTTTTGTGACTACGAGGTCACTTGGTATTGTATCATGTCTATAACCAAAGACCCATGTAGCAAATCTAAGTAATTTTTAATAGGGTTATTCTGGAACAATCTCTTTTTCATAACTTAGTAAACACAGTGTCTAAAATGAGTATAACAGATATTTACCTCACTCATTCAGGACAATAAATTAAAAATCCCCTTGTAGCCTTTTGCTCTGAAAATTAAATCAGTCTGTAAATGGAATTATTATTCTATGCAAGTATTGATGAGCAGAAACTTTATCCATCTCAGATATGTAATTTTGGGGAGAGAACTCATCTTTTTTCATAGTTCTAATGGTCTATACTAACATCTAGTCAACTTAATCTGTTACCTAGCTGTGGGATTGAGTAGGACTTTGGAGATAATCAATAATGGAATACCTCTATACAAGTACTAGATCTGAAGCAGCTGAATGTATTTCAGAACAATCTCCAGGCTAATCTCAGCTGCAGTAGGAATTGTGTCTATGCTACTATTAGAATGTTGAAAAATCAGCAAAAAGTTAGTTTGCCTCCATTTTTTAGTTATGTTATAAGGACATTTCAACTTTAGCTATAAGTAAAAGGAATAAAGTGCATGTTTTAAGATGGTTGTGGTATATGTTTAGTATCCAGCAAATCAGAGTTCCTGAGGGAATGGATGCAAATTTATATTAGAACCTATCTTTCTTGTTGAGATCCTACAGCTCTTAGGTTGCTTAAACCTTCAGTCGACACTTCCAGTGGTATTAGCAGAAATTTGCTCAATGGAGTCTGCAGGGTGATATCCATGGACTTTCAAAAGAACTATCTTCTCAAGCACCCAATGCTTGAGCAGGATGGGTTATGAAAACCCTTTTGAACATGGTAAATCTAGACATTCCTGCTTGCTTTTAAAAAGTTGTTGATTGTCTTAGTGATGAGAACTGACCAAATTTGCTATCTACTTATCTCTAAAGCATACATCATGTTTTCACACAGTCACAAATACTAACAATGCTCAATATGCCAGTACTAGTCAATGTTCTCAGCAGCTTTCAGCCAAAAACCAGTCATCAAACCCACTGTATTAGATGTTCTTGTGTTAATCTAGGAGAAGAACTAACATAGAAAAATACAAATGCATTGGTTTCTGTCTGCAATATTTTGCCAGATGAGTACTTTGGAAGAGTGTTTTATTTTACAGCATCCCTTACACAGGGCATTTTTGTATTAAGTGAAATAGAGCCCGACATCTGAATCCACTTTGTTCCTAGTAGTGCTGTGGTATCGGGTAGCTGTGGCCATCTCCTGGTTACCGTCGGGTGAAACCCAGAGCGACTTCTTTCAGCAGCTGAGCTCCACCCGGGAGAAACTATTCTTCCCTACTTTAGTCCCTGTCGAGGCTGATCTCAACAAGCTCTTCCAAAAAAAGCATCCGGCAGAGGCTGGATCCCGAGGCTGCCGGCCCGCGCCCCCGGGAGGTGAGTGGATGCCGGCTGGAGAGCGGGAGCGGTTCAGCACCACGGTCAGCGCCCGGCCGGCGGCGGTAAGCGGTGGAGGGGACCGCGGGGGTGACACCGCGGGGACAGAGCAGCGCGGAGGAAACGTGCAAGAGGGAATTTCTGCCTCGATGCTGGCCTTTTTTATGAGGAGCGGCAGTCAAGTAAAAGGCCAAAGCATGATATTTGGCCTCCTGTGCTGTATTTTAAACCGAGGAAAGGACAGAGTTATTTCACTGACACAAATGGAATAGAAAACACACTCCTGCGATGCAATCATGCTCTTCACACTGTATTAGACTGAAAGCCATTTGTGCAGCAATAGGGGTTTTTTTTCTTCCTTGTTACAGTAAGTGGCAAAATTGTCTGTCTGCTCAGGGCAAGAGTAACAGCTGCTGATTAGCAGATCTGAGGTTAAATTAAGGAGCTGAAAGAGAAAAGGTATAAAGGGGAGGAAGTGACACACTATGTTCAAAAAGATCCATTCTATATTTCACCCCAACTCCCACCGAAGAAATGTGACAGATGACATCCCCTACTGTGATGGCACAGGTTCTGCAGTGAGATTGATCCGCAGCACTTCTATGTACATCCTTGGAGGTGAGCAGGAAAAAGTTAGTGAACCACTAAAAAAATGCAGAAGTACAACCAGCATTGACTCTTGCTTTCAGCCAAAAGAGGAGGACAGAGACTGGATGTACTCTAAGACTCAGGACTGCTTGAAGTACTTACAGGATCTGTTAGCCTTGAGGAAAAAATATCTTGACAACATCAATAACCTGAAATCCATGCATATGGCTGCAGATTCCCCAATGTCCTCAAAATCATCCAAAACTGGAAAGAAGTCATTTCTTCCACTTCCTTCCAAAGAGTCTTCTAAGGTAATTCCTAAGAACTTTTGCCATGTGCCTGGTCTTAAGCCATAAAGCAATTAGCTGTATGGCCTGTGTTCATTTTCTGCTTTATTGGTCTCAGCTGGTTGTCCTTTTACTGTTACACCATTTGAAATGCTGCTAAATACTTTAAGATTCTTTCTGAGTAGTGTGAAATTAAGTATGAATGGCTGGTCATGGAAAGAAATATATATGTCTATGTTTGTGTGGGGGGAGAGAAAATAGAAGAAAGAAAGAGGTATGAGAGTATGGTAAATACCTAAAAAGATGTTATGAAAGAGAAAGCTGTTCTTTCAATACTCTGACAGGCTACTTAAGTGCCTCAGAATTCTCCACTATGGTTATCTGCAGCTGTTAATGATGGAATAGCACAGTAATCCCCATGTTTACTGGCAGCCTTTCTATTGACATAAAATTACTTACACAAAATAATTGTAAATTCATTGAAACAAATAAGATTTTTTGTGACTGGTTAGATAGCTTGTCAGTGCTACATTTAGCATCAGTGCAAGCTCTACCGATAGGCTTTAGGGCATGAGGAATCCTTAAGGGTCCCTTTCTCTGTTAATTAATAAGTTGGCAGGTCATTTTGAGGCAGTATAATTCCTCACCCTTTACTGTAATGACACAACAAAAATAAAACTGAAATATCAAATTTGGTGCAGACTACCTCTGTGTATCCTAGAAAGAAAAGCATTGCAAAGCTTCCTCCTGGTTGCAGTTTACGGATTGCATGTCACTAGACAGTTCAGTCATTAACATGACTTCAGGCTTGATTCAGAGAGGACAAAATGGATTGCAGAAGGTGGGGTGATCTGTTTAGGTAACACGACCACAAACATGACTTTGACAGCAGACTCAGAGGTTACCCAGTGCAGTCTTTAAACTGGATACTAATGGAGATGGTGGGAAGAAGGGATATATGGCTGACTTACTGATTAGGCTAGGTAGACTTTACCTAAAAAAGTTATTGCCATATTTAGATGTTCTGACACAGCAGAATGCCAATGGCTGAAGCTGAGCTCTGTTGCAGGCACTGCTTAACCAAAGGACAAAGGCTCATGTGTTTAGGGCTAGACACCACACTTTTTTAATTTTACATTTTGGTCTAATCCCCATTCAGTCAGTGGGAATTTTTCATTTGGTTCTATTGGGCTTTATGTTATCTTTTTAATTTTTTGAATGGTGGCTCTCAGAAGCTAGGAATAATAGTAGGAAACAATACTCAGCTCAGTGGGCTGGAGAAGATAGATTTTATAAAGACATTACTACTTAGGGCCAGGGAAACATCCAAAGAGAATGAATGAGGTATCGGAGAGCGGCCTGGTGGTGCCAGGAGATGAATCTCAACACTATAGATACAGCCTGTGAACTGACTTTGTGCACTGCCACACAAAGATTGGCTTGAGGCAGGGGAGATGTACAGCATGCCAGTTCCCTGATGAGCTGAGTGGTGACGTAGCAGAGCAGTACATGACTAACCATCAGCCAGTTTGGAAAAAATGGAACAGGAGTCTGGGAGACAGATTCTGCACAGCTAGGCTTCATGTAGGGTTGTAAATTTCTGAGATTTGCCACTGAAAATGCCACTGAAAGAAAATTCCAAAACCTTCGCTTAGGTTTGGCAAACAAGTGAATCTCCCACAGGCTGAGACTAACAGTGCTGTCATCTGACTGTGGCCAGCTAGGTCTCATGTATGAACAGCCCTGGTACTGGCTGGCACACTATCTCCATGAGCCATCGTCCCCTCAGGAGCAGACAGGAAAATCAGCAGGATATGCCACCAATATGAGTCATTCTTGCCAACACAAATGGCAGTCACAGCCACACAGCCCTGGCTTTGCAAAAATTAGGGAGAGGAAAGGTGACTTGTAGAACAGCCAGAATACTTGGCTTCCTAACTACAAATTTTATGTTCACAGATCGCAAGGTTCGTCTTATCACCAGGCTTGAATGGTTTTGTCCCTAACTACCCATTTGTGTTAAATTACCTGTCAGTGGAAACTCACTTCTTTCTCCTACCTGCTGCATGATTAATGGGAAGATACTTTGTCCAGACAACCCTGTCCTCGTGGGAGGTTTAATCCAAAGATCCCTCCCTTGGACCTGGACTACAGGTTGATCATGGATTCAAAATTTGCCAGTTTGGTCCAGTCAGAGAAGAGAATAGAGAGGTGTGTCAGATGCTGGAAGTACATAGACATTTCTTTAAAATTCCTTTTAACCAATAAGGGCTTAGTCATAACAGCAGTCACTATTTTCAGTAGATGTGTGGTAGCAGCTATCTTTTAGCACTTCTGAGGATGTCAATCAACCCATAAGGTCAGGAGGGGAGTGAGCTAGCTCATCTCTCTGCCTTCACAGAACAGGGAGCAAGCTGCTCCTTCAGAGATGTGATACAGCATGTATCTTTTGCTTGTATGTTTGAAACCCAAGATAGCAATTTTCTGACTTGGTATTACTGCCTGGCAGTACACCTAGCTTGGACTGGCAGGGAAAATATACAGCCCTTCATTAGGTAGAGCCTGGCAGGAAGTATTCATCCCACATAGACCTACAGAATTGCTAACTGAGGCTTTACAACTGCTTCAGCATTTATAGACAGGCATTTGCTTTTTTATCAAGATAGGCTCCTAATTTTAAACCCTGTGGCTTTCCTGTGGGATTTATCACGGTGTTGAATGACTCATATTTTAGCACACACAGTCCTTTTCCATTTCAAAAAGACTTTAGCAATTTAGATCTGGATTCATTTCACCTAACCTAGGCATTTTAATAAGATGCTTAAATTAGTAACCAAGTTACCCCACAATCCCTCTGCAGCTAAGAGAAAGACCTGCCTGCAGAGGGGAATTCAGCCTACCTAAGGTCTGACTCATCTTCTGAAGGTACTGGAGCCCTGCTTTAATTACAGAAGGAACTCCACATGACTACATTTCTAATGTGCGTCTCATTAGGTGCCTACTGCTAGGTAGAATAAATTTGACCACAAAGCCCAGCTGTCAGCCACCTAATTAAATGGCCTGATACAGGGGTTCTGAGGGATGTTATAACACCTGGCTAGCAGTGCCCAAGTGGAAGATGTTTGGTGTTGAGCATGTAACAAGACAGATGTTTGTTACACTGCTGTCCTGTTTCTTTGGTGACTACAAACTGTGGAGTAGTCTGGACCTGTGTCCTTTTCTGACAGCTTGAATTATGGAATGAAATACAGTTTTTGCAGCTTCCTTATACAGTTTGTTCATTAAGAAGTTATTGTGCCCAATCCTTATCTAACTCTTTTCCCCCCATCTGTTCAACAGGCATCCATGGAGAGAAAAGGCCCACAGTCCAGTTCAGATGTAAGAGAAGCAATAGCTTTCTTTGACTCAGTTATTGCAGACCTGGATCCAGAGAGGTGGCGGAGAGTTCCTGACGTGGATCTGCCAAATGTGGATGTCGATTTTGATGGTGCAGTATAAACCAGCCAAAATATGATTATTTTTGGTGTGCAGAGGGTAGAGGGAAGGGTGGCATTGTAAGACCATGTTTTTTTATTTAATGGACACAGTTTTCCTCCATTTTGCTTCCCAAATCTAGGATCATTACATGCAGTATGTGAAAGTACAGTAATGCATTGCTTGTTTCCTGTTGAAAGGCTGCAACTATTTTATGTATGCCTGTTACATGAACAAAAGTAGCATATATAGTGCTGGAATAGTGCTTGCCTTCTGCTCAGGTCTGAATTCCACCCTTGCATCTCTACCCCGAGCTGTCTTTGGAGGAGAGCTATAAAACATCTAAAGATAATTTTTTCTTCATCTGTTTTTCATTTTTCTCATTGAGAAACGGCTGGATGTTTCCTCTCCAACCAGCAGAAAAGAAGTCATTTAGAGATTAGGCTAAATAATGGTATGTTTCCATCAGAAAGGATAAGATTGACCATCTAAATGAAGATGTGCCCATCTGAGCTCATCATCTACCCTGTATAATGTATAATCAGTGGAGAAAAACAGACATTTCTCTCCTTTGGTTTGGGCTAAGGTGGATATCTGAAACAGTTTGGATTAGCTGTGCCCTAAAAGTGTGTATAAAGGGACTAGCTCTGTCATATGTATTTACACTGCAGACATTGAAATACTAGATAAGATGAATCCCATCCCAAGCAACATCCTGCAGAGAAACCAGGTTGGTTTCTCAGCATTACCTCCAGGAGGGACCCAGCAGGCACACTGTTCTCTCACTGTGCATGTAAAAATATCACTGACAAACTGTTAACGCCAGATTATCTTTTGTCTTTCAGTTGCTACCAGCACAAGTGAACACAGTTTACATTCAAACTGGATCCTTCGTGCTCCCCGGAGATACTCACAAGATACTGCCCAATCAGCAAAGGCTGCAAACCAGTCTCAAAGAAACAGCCAGCGGAGAACCACTGGCTCTAGGAAGAGGTTGGAAAGACATCCCATGTACTTGCCCAAAGCTGTGGAAGGGGCATATAGCACTTTAAAATTTAAGCCCAAAACACGTAAGAAAGAATAATGAAAGAGTATTCCCTCTTCAGCTGAGGACAGGATATATGAAATAAGGCATGTAAGACTTGTTGGCTTTTTTTACCTCTGACCCATCTATTACACTCTAGAGGTGACATGTGCGGTCACTGAAGGTTCTTTGTGTGGGACATATTTTAAGCCATGGCTATTCCAACGTTGGACTCATATGAGGGTTTAACTCATGGAGTTCATTGTGCCTAACAATATTGCTTTGTCATTCAACTAGGGGGGAACTCCAACTTGACCAGCCTTTTTTCTAATGCTGTTATTGAAAGCAATGATTCAGAGATTGCCTGGTGCAGTAATTTTTCTTCTGACTCCAGTACTGCAAAGCAATTCAGGCAATTCAGCTAATATGTTGGAACTTTTTGCACCAGCTTTTCCAACTTCAGAGTGGTGAAACAGAATTTTCTCCTTTTTTTGCATGTGAAAATTTGTATGTGCCATCATTGACACTGTGCTCTGAGAGTATACAGCAGCACCGAGGTAGAAGCAGGTTGTGGTATAAGCAGAAAAAGCTACAGTGAAGGAATCAGCATTAGAAACCTGTGTTTTGAGGGATTGGTCCAGTGTGTTTTGAAAAAACAAGCAATCTTGTACTCTGCTTGCTATTGGGAATGGTTCTGTCCTGGGATACAATATCAAGGGATTCACTGCATGCAAAAATGTATACAATTTTTTTATATGGTTACACTGCCTGTTTTCATCTATTTTAAAACCCAGTTGCCGAATCTAGACGTCCTGGTGGACACTAGAAAAGCTTAGTGTCTTGGAGTAGAACACTTCATGAATGAATTGGAGCAAAGGTTGTTCTCAAGGGCAGAAGGCAATTTGCAGTCAAATCCACTGCATCAGCATTAGATTGTACCCAGTATCTGGAATTCTGCTATTTCATCATTAAATGCTACATATTAGGAAGAACACCGCCTAGAAGCGTTCCTCTTCAGGCTCTTTCATCTTAGAGGTGATATGCCTTCAGTGTGATACTTGGAATGGTTAAGACCCACGCTCTGCCTCTTTTACTGATGTGCAGCAATGTAAAAATGTGTAGAAAGTGACAAGAAGCTATGTACCCTATGGAAATACTAGCCTATGGCCCTTCATATAGGGCAATATAATTTTGTATCACAGGCATCGGTCTGAGTCACGTCCCTCAGCTCGTGCTTTGTCTTAAGAATTTGTGAAGATGTTTGGGATCAAACCTTTGCTTTCTCTGATTTTTTTTATCTGGTATTCATTCAGTAGTTCACTGTGACAGATGGATCATGGCAACATTGGTATGACCAGCTGATGATCACTGGTGATTTCTTGTTTCTATGTTCCGTAGTTTTTGTGTCCACATGCTTGGGTAAATTTCCTAAGGCACTGGCCATCAGGATAACCCTTCTGATATATCGTGACCTCCATAAACCTTGTGCCCACCACACAGAACATATGGCAGGTGGCAATTCTTGCTGATTTGTCTTCCTAGTCTTTGGGACTGAGTTATTCAACCAGCATTTCTGCCACAAGGTGGAAGTACCTCTCTCAGATCTCACTGATCTAGGACACTTTTTGTCATGAGATAGGAGAGTGCCAAAAAACCAGATGTTCCTCCATTCAGAGCTGGCATCTCCTGTTTGATTAAAGCATTTTGTTTATTTTTCTAGTGGTGTTCATGAAGGGGAGGGAGGAATTGTTTCTGTAGCACTTTAATTCTGGAGGTGCTTTGCCACTTTTCGTCTAGTCTGTATCATCTTGAAAAAGACCAGTTTAACCAACATCATTGATAGATCTTTGTGAAGAGTTTAAATTAAGGTCTAGGTTTTTCTTCCCTGATGTTGGTGCTTCTCACAATCAGTCTGTATACCCTACACAGATAGTGTTGCTGCCTTTATACCTCCCCAGACCTGTCCTGACTGGCCTGAACTGAACATCCTGTCTTTACAACAGTTCTGCCTTTGACATATGATCATTTAAGGCCAAAACCTCCACATTTTTGGCAACTGTGTCACCTTGAAACCTCTCTCTAAGCAGAATCTCATGCTGAAGTTGCCGAGGAACATTTTTCCAGAGTGTGGTCACCTTTTTGCTACTAAAACTTGCAACATGTATGGATGCTGACAGAAAACCTCACCGTCTTTTTGAGTTACTATAACAGAATTAAGCATGTACATAATTAAAATACTGATGAAAGAAGAAGAAAAGGATTCCAATGGTGTTCTATGCTGGGCTGTGCTTTGTGTTCATAGTGCCAAGGTTTTACTCATTGGAGTAGCTGAGCTTTTTGCTGTTGTTTTAAGGATGCACTGTGATGTGCAGAACCAGACTGCTTCAGCATGTTTGACCTTCCCTGTGACTTCTTGTCTGTCCTTGTAGAATGGAGGTCTCTGGTCATCTGCTGAGACAGAGGGTAAGTGTCCCCCTGCTGTCCAACACACAAACTCCAACATGAAATATGTGTTGCTTTTATGAATAAGAGACAGAGGGGGGAAAAAAAGCTTAGAAAAATTTAATTAAGCAAGTAAAATAAAGCAGTTTTTCTACCTCCTATCCCATAAATGCAGGCATCTTCCTCCTCCTAGCATAGTAGCCGTTGCGAGCTCCTCACTGGACATGGGTCAGCTCCAACAGAGCTATGGAGAGTGGCCCTCATATCTTAGGGCACTTCTGGGGAGATGGGAGCTGAGGGTTCAAGCCCAGAAGCTGGGTGTTGTGCTACCTGTGCTAGAACAGGGCAGTTGAGCAGAAAGGGAGCAGGAAAAGGAAGCATTTCCATACCCTGTGTTAGCTGTCTCATCAAAGAAGGGTTTCATGCGGATGGCAGCACCCTCTGTATTGCCCCAAGACAGAACCATGCCCCTGCCTAACACAGACTGACTCTAGGCAGCTTTCCACGCAGTTTCCAGAAACGGTTGCCCTACAAAGGTGCTCCTCGGCTGCTCTGAATTATTCCCCCAAGGCCTTTGGAGGCAGAGCTCTCTGCACTGGCACTGAAGGGACTCTATCTGCCTTGGGCAGACCCTCTAAATGACCTTGCTGCAACATGCAGTTATTTTCAGGCATTGCAGTGTTGAAATGAAGCATCTATTATAGGTGCTCTGACAATGCAAATCATACAAAAGAATTATTCATGACCAGCAGAGCTCTGTATGACCTAGATCCCTTGCAGAGATTATTAGTGAGCTCTCTCAGTCATGCCTCTAGGCCCTGATAATGAAGTGCATCAACTAGGAGCTCTATCGATCAAGGCCACCATGTATGAGTGTTCCTCGCAGCACCGATCCCCAAAAGCTCTTTCCCAGAGTGCACTGGATTAATAGGGAGGAACTCTAGGAGAGCACCTCTTATTTTGTTGTTTCAAATCTGGCTCAGCTGAAGTATTGGGGTATTTCAAGTTCCTTTAGCGAGTACCACTGCTGAGCACTAGCTCTGATGGGGCTCTGGCTATGAATTTCTGTGCTGTCACGTCCACAGCTCTCTGTGAGAAACTAAAGACACTGTGTACAAGAATCCAGTAACTGAAGAGAGATGAAGTCTGTTGAAGAAATCATGTCCTGGGGGATTCAAAATAATTTTGTCCTTTTATGTTGAGCACCTCGGTGTAATCATGATACGCGAAAGTAAGCTGAAATTGTAAGCATCTTTGGCAGAAACAGAAGAAATATAGGCAGCTAATGGAAAGTTGGCAGCTGGACAAGATGTTCACTCTGGTTTGAATCTTCTAGTGCCATAAAGTTACAATGAAGGCAGAAGGTGTCAGCGCCGCATTACGTGGTGCAGGAAGTCCTCTGAGGTAATGCATAGCAAAGATAAATAGTTATCTGCTGCTCTGGATAGAATGGGGTGTATGCAAAAGATTAGATTAGCACCTAGTGGATGTCTTCAAAATTTTCACAGCTGTAGGGCCAGCTTGTAGTTCTGCTTGGGCAAATTAAGGAGAGCATCTGTTCTGTTTTCGTGGTGGAGCAGGTCCACAAGGAGATGAAAGCAGCACGAAGCTGGCCAGTCACAGCAGGCTGTGTTTAGGTGGCTTCTGCCACCTTTTGGGCCTGTAGTGCTGAGTTATGCCCATGGTAAAGTGGAACCAAGTTGCATCAAGTTAGTGGAATGACTCTTGACTTATCTTGAGTTTAATGGCTAGAAAAACATGTTGTTCTGCAAGAATTTGAGGGCAAATCAGAACATATGAACCCAGATGCTTTAGACTGACCTAAGAAGCAGAGGATAGAGTCTGTTACTTGATTAGCAGTAATTTAGTGCATGGTAAAAACTGTTCTACTAACAGGCTTGTCATATTAAAAAATTATCCATCTTTTTAAAGGCAAGACCAGGCATCATCACCTGAATGGCTCAGTGATTATGATACCCTGAGCCCTTTCAGAAGATGAGGTGACCTATTAGAGAAAATATGAAAAGAACTTACGGAATTAAAAGTGATGCGTTCCACCCTTTTACTAAAGTGAGACTGAGAAGGGAGCAAGACCTCACCAAGAAGCCTATGGCCACTGCTAGTGAGGCACTGCAAGTGCCACCAAAGTGAAATGTGTGATCGAGCAGAAAACTTTCATTAATAAGTGATGGGGTCTGTCACTTAGAGCAACAGCTCTTGAAGGAGATTTCTAGAAAGCTAAAACTGTCCCTTGGCCACACGGTGGCAGTTCATTCCTAGCTATTCTGCAGCCCTCCTATTTCTCTGATCAGCAAGAGAACTGAGGATAAAAGGGAAAGGGAAGTGTTTTGTCCTGCTTCATCAACAGACGGTCAGTGTGTGTGTCTTTTATTCACTTTTAGGCTCCTTAATTCACAAGCATTTGTTTGGCAGTTTCCAATTAACATTAGTTATTCAAATGAGTTTATTCTTCCAGGGAGATGATTTCCTTAGGAAATAAATAACCATGACATCATAGGAGACACTGAGACCTCAGTAAATCATGTCTGAGACGCTGACCGCTTGCCTCTGATTGTGTCTGGAAACAAATGGACAAAGTATTGTCATTGCCAGAAACAATACACTCTTAGGCACAGAAAATACGAAGATGTATAAAAAATAATAAGCAGAGGATTTGAAGATTCAGAAGTTCAATCTTGAGATAGGCCTGAGCTAAGAGTTTCTAACCTGATTCTGAAGTTCTTTCCAAGGCCCAGGAGAATCAATATATGAGATTTCCAGCTTCTTGGGGCCTGTAATGCTGTTATTCCAGAATTTGCTAATCCAAGCAGCTCAGTTAGTCAAAAGCTAACCTACTCCTGCATCAGCTGCTCCTGTGTCTTCCAGGGGTATGTTTATATTTAGCGCATGCATGCTAAACTTCTTGAGGTTTTTTTTCCTTTGTTTTATACCAAAGTACTCATTTACAGAAAAAAAAAAAGAATATATCTTTGCACTGGTTATGACTACACATCAGCAACGGGTGCTTTCATTAATTCAGATGATTGTGTGGTCCCAAAGTGTTCACATTAATGAGGTTCCCTGCATTAATAAGGCCCACGTATAACATCTGCTCAGGTGCAGGCTCTTAGTCTAGGCTTGCTTCTGGTTTGATGTGTGACACTGCGTCCTTGTTAACTGACCAACACAGTACCATTGTCTCCAGATACTTCTATGGGGAACAGCGAAGGGAAAAGGGGATTGATCAACAATAAAATACTCTGTGCTGTTCCTAAATTAGAGCTAGCTTTAGTATCACTTCACTGTAGAGAACTGATTCATCACATTCTTACCCTTCAATAGCTTCACTTTTCAGTTTCCAATACACAGAATTAATTTTTGCCCCCCTTCATCATCTCAATGATATGGGTCTTTGCTGTGCCAGGAAAGTGAGCAGTTCAGTGGAAGGACTCCAGTGTGAGCAGAACTGACCTATAATTACAGCTGAATAAACTGAAGGGAGTATACTTAGGGCCAGATTTGCAGTCACCCTTAGTGGGATTTTCAAAAGGCACGTAACTAGCATCAGTGGGAGTTAGGTGACTCTGACAATTGCACTGGTGCCTGACTGCTTTTGGAAAAGATGGTCCAGAGCCAAGCTTGAGCAGACACAGCTCCACTTCTCGGAATTAAATTAGACTCACAAGAAGTCCAGAATTAGCCCATTCTGGCTGCTTCTGAGCCCACCAACTTTAAGTCCTTGAGTGGTTTAATTCTGAAAGAAAGAATTGTCCCACACCTTTGTCAGATTTCTGCAGCACTTGCTGCTCTCTTCCTGCAGGGCTGTTGGTTGTTACTGATGCTCCCATGTAACTTGAACCCTGAGGATTTGTTGATAATGTTCCTGGAAGTGCAATTACTCACAAAACCAGAATTTCTATGAATGCTGTGTGAATACGAGAAATGCTGCTGCTCTTATACTCACACAAGTATGTCCAAAAGCTCTTGCAAAAGTACCCCTCTGCCAGGGGATACTTGCACATGACAACATGACATTTTCCACAGACAAGCTGTTACAGCAACATCCCACCACACTTACTGTTCCTCAGGAGAAGATTTTCAGACTTGTTCTACCCTAAAGTGAGATAGGAAAGATCAGAGTCCTATCTCCTTCACTATGGTAGAGCTGGAGCTTGTCTGTTGACTTCAAGGGGCTGAAGGGAAACAGAAGATGAGAAGAAATTAAATAACCTCCGAGCGATCCCAGGGTGAAGAAATTCAGTGCAAGTATTGCCTTTTTAAACACAGTATTTTGTCTTTCTACTTCTTATATGGTATGATGCCTTACAGTGACAGAGATCAGCAGGACTTGCCAGATGGAGTTGCTATACAACTTGGGAAGAGTACCTGGTCAGCTGGAAGGCTGGTCAGGCAATGGACTGCACTTGGCTGGCTAGACATACCCTGAGACACATACAGATGGATGGTGTCTGAGCTGGCTTAACAGCAGCACTCAGAAGTGAGCAGCCTACTTCCAGAACCTGTAGATTTCAAAACTGAGGCTACTCTATTAGAAATAATCCCTTCCCCATCGTCTCCTGAGCAGCTTCATGTTTTCACTTTGAAACACTCAGTTCAGACTCAGACCAACAAAAATACTTTTCTCTTTGTTTTCTTCAGAGCAATATGCCCTGCTCTCCTGGGAAAGGATACATGGGAAGGTAAACGCTGGGGTTTATATTTCTCTGTGGGTCTCTCAGTCCTGTGTACCATGGGCTCTAGACATTCAAAACTGATGTACTATAAAAAAAGAAATGAAGAAGAAAAGAAACTCACAGTTGGTGTGCCAGAACAGCAACAAGCAGGAGCAACTTGGTTCCTACAAAGAGCTGAGAGCACCTGCCTTGCAGAAGCTGCAAACAGACAGCAGAACCATGGTAAGCTTCTTCCAGTATCACTGTTTAAGATGAAAATATGCGGTGAGAGAACACTTTGAAAAAATTCAATAGCAAGCTTTATAAGTCAGATTTAAATGCCAATTGCTGTGTGGTTTTCCCAAACAAAACAGTTGCCTTTCACTCAAGTCTGATATGAGATCCATTAATTTCCCCTCTTTATTCTGTCAATAGTTTAGCCATATTGGTTCTAAAAGGATTCAAATTACCCAGAGATGCTTTTCTTGTAACTGTCTTTGATTACACTCTGGCTTCAAAATTTACTATGTTTTCTTTATGGAAACTTGAATTACTGATGAGAAGAATTCAGGACCGTGGGTCAAAATGAGCAAAGCTATTAAAAAAAACAAATGTACACAAAAAAGAGGGCTTTGTTGTTTTCTTTAGAAGCTTGCCATCACATTTTAACTAGCATTTCCAGAGCTCTGTTTTTCCCCTTTTATTCCATGAGGTATAATATGTTAATGTTTTCCCTCCCTTTAGTATGGATTTATCAATTCCTGTCTGAAATCTGTTACTATAGAGAACTTCAGTAAAGAGACCAGGGAAAAAACTCCAGTAAGTATTTTGTTCTCTAGAAGAGAAGTGCTGGTTCCAGTTGGGGACTTTTGTAATGGGGCCAAAGGGGGTTAAAATCTGATTATGCGGTGAGGAGGATTGTCAATAGAATTGGGGCCCCCACAGCTCTGCACTTCACCATTATAATTAATTCTGAGCAGCCTGTGCCAAAATTCAGTGCTGAGTCATATCCCCATTGAAGTTGTGCGGCTCATGCTCAGTGTAAATCAGGAAACAACTCAGAAGAGGCAAAGACATCCCACGTGAGCGGTGACAGATGCATTTGTCTGTGAGATTAATAATGCCTTTGCCTATTGCCAGCTTCTAGACATCTAGACCTTTCCCCTCTGGGATTTCATTTGTTGTGTATCATAAACCAGACTTGTTCATTTGGACCTGCTCATTTACAACCTGCTGTAGAAAGCAGCAAATGGCTGTCAGAGACCCTCTTGGCTCGGTGGTGGCCCACCACCCCTCTCTTGGGTGGAGGAGAACAGTGAGCCAAGGCCATACTAAATGCTGACGACCCTTATGAGGGAGGTGGCTGTTGACTGGAAGGGTTTCCTGAGCCAGTGAAGGGCCCTCTGTGCAAATAACCCTGCGCTGGGGCGTGGGCTGGGAAAAACTCCATCAGGGAAAACTCAAGCAACTTGCCTCTCTGCGGCCCTGTTTCATTAACAGGAAGGATGATTTTGTTAACAGACCGCAGAAAGTATATTTATAGCTCAAAGAACCCTCATAAAGTTCACAGCATGTTATTAACAGAGCCCATTACTTTTTGGGCATGGTCTTGTTCAGCAGAAATTTTAAATAACAGGCACATGGCAATGGACATCCTAGAAATGCCGATACTTACGGAAAAATGAGTAGTGAGCTTTCTCACTAGTAATTTTTTGAAACAACAGTTTCAGCGGCTGCTAGATGGTTTGCATTGCACACAGCTCTGTTCCTCAGGAAAGAATTTCCATCCCAATCTGCATTGCTTGCCTTAATTATTAATATGAAGACTAAACACAGACAGATGGCAAAATAAACTCTGTTAGGTTGGTGTGAATCTGAAGTTCCTTCCACCAACATAACTAGGAGCAGATATTGAGCCAAAACATATAGAAAGCTCTTGATGTGAGTCTGAGATGTCACAGTTTGCAAAAAAAAAGATCCAAGAGTCAAGTTCTTGGCCTCTGGGGCCCGTATATCAAACCGGAGTGGATGGTGACATTTGTAGAGATCTTCTGGCTCTCTTCAGCATGCACACACATGCTTAGGTTGGGCCTCACACTCATTTTTGTCTGGATCTGGCAGCTTGCTTTCTATGCTGAGCTGATAGTAGTTTTGTCTTTCAGATGTTTACTTGTGTTGTGCCTGCAAGCACGCCAGAAACACTCAGGCTGTTCTGCCTGTGCTCTGATTTTCTGCTCTCAGCCTCTGAAATGGGTTTGCACACAGCGTGTTTTATTCCTCCTTTTTCCCCCAGTATAACTGTATTTCTCTGGTAGTGCCTTATCGTGTTAACGTCAGGAGAACAGGAAGAAAAATTTAATGATAGATGTAGCCAAAATATAAGAGGAGGCAGAGAAAGAGGACTGACTGATATAAGCATTTTCTAGTAGGTATAAAGAAATGCATATATGTGAACTCTTCTGGACAGGGTACATGGGTTCGTATGCAACCTGTGTAACTCTGGCTGGGATGACTCTTACCAGCTGAAGACTTAAGCATCTAGCATAAGCCATGCCTCGGCTCCCTGCACAGTCACTGGAGGCTGACAGCCATTCATACAGGCTATTCATCTCGGAGGTAGGATGGGTAGGATGAATCACCTTCTGAAAATACCTTTCTCTCACAGTCTATAAAAGGATTCTAGGCAATTAGGTCTGACTACATGCATGACTTTTAGCAATCCAAAGGCAGGTGAAATGAATTGCAAATCTTGTCTTTGCAACATGTATGCTATCTTAGAGCAATGTGCCATTCAGCCTGCCTTCTACCCAGAGCTGCTCAAATCCAATGCTCTTGATTGTAAGTGGAAAGGAGTCGTATACTTAGGCACACTGTGGGTAGCCTGAATATACCTCTGTCCCTTCCTCTGCAGTTTTTATGCTGCTTTGATGAAGCTTGCAGGGCCGTCAGAAAAGGATTGCAAATTAGATCAACCTCAGTAGCTGCATGGGGAAGATATTTGAATTTACTACTGGCTGCTTTAT
Source organism: Burhinus oedicnemus (assembly GCA_008921705.1). Lineage (NCBI taxonomy): Eukaryota > Metazoa > Chordata > Aves > Charadriiformes > Burhinidae > Burhinus > Burhinus oedicnemus. Next base: position 242,301 of record VFFE01007195.1, read on the forward strand.
GCTGTTAATATCTCATATTCAGAAAACAATTAAGACAGGACCTGTCTCTATCAGGAGTTTTACTAGGCAGATAAGAGTGTTTGGGGCACTAAGAAATGAGCACTGAATCCTGAATATTCTCTGTGCAGAGGGAAATATTGTTTATCATAACACAGTGGTATAGGTCAAGGTTTTCCAAAACTTCTACTGATTTTAGGTATTCAGCTTAAAATACTTGGTGACCAGGTCCTCTGAAGTATTTCAAACTGGGTATCCAAAACCTGCTTTTGAAACCTTGGTGTTAACCACTACTCTAAACTAATGCCATCTTTCTTTCCTTCTCAGCCCTTCCCTGCTCTCACTGGGCCAGACTCTTTCTTATGCAGGTTTTTGTAGCATCTGACACACCAGGACCAGGGTCTTGTGTGGGCCGTCTGGAAGTTGCTCAAATGCAGAAGATGCAGAGGGATGCAGGCTACACACATACTCTGAGGAACAGTTGTTTGTGGCCTTCTGCCTAGTTTTCTTATCTAGAGCATCTATGGATCTTCTTTATCAACAGGGAGGAGAAGAGAGCTCTGCACTGAGTTGAAAATGCTTAGGATAAACAAACAAAGAGATAAGGCTCTCTAAAGAGATAAGGCTAAAGGACTATATTTTCTCTTCTCACATGGCTTTTTTTTCCACTTCCATTTCTGTTTGAGGAACTATACCTCCTGGAGAAAGCACAAACGAACCCCTGCATGCCCCTTGCATTCCCCTCAGCCCACCACTCCAAAGAACTCTTGGCAGGGATTGAATCAGTTTCTTTATTGTTCCTTGGAAAATGCTTTTATCAAATCAAGAAGTTTAGAGAATACCAGGTCCTACTTTCTGGTTCTCCTGTGTTCAGCCCTATCACTGGCAGGATCATTTTCAAAGGGAAGTAGATTGGATGATTTTTCCCTGTATGTTACCTGAAGTAATTATTCTCTGTATTTTCCAGAACCCAGGCAGGAGTCAAAAACACCTTCATGACTTATGCTGTGTATAATGATGTTACTGATTTGAGAAGCCTGTGCCACACTAAGTAAAGACAGTTTGCTACTTTTCTAGGGCTTAGAGAGCACTGACATCTATCCCAGTGCCTCCTGGCAGATGTTGCTATCATACCAACATGTCAGATTGTGGCAGATCTGCCTGTAACCTCTCTCTGAGGGCAAGAGGAAATAATTTCCCAACTCAAGGTAAGCCCTTTGAAGATTTGTCCTGCGGATGACAGGGTCTTTCACCTGGGTTTGGTGAAAGGACATGCAAAGGCCATGTATATATACTCTACTTCTGCTCACCACCTTTGCATTAGACTGTGTCCCAGGCCTTTCCCTCTGATGCCAAAATGACGCTCCAGCTGGTTAGGTATAATCAGTCTTCTTACAAATAAGCTTCACTGGGCATCAGCACGCCTGTGCAAAAATAAACACCAACATGTAGCCCCCATTCAGATCCAGACTATAGACACTGTAGACACGGAAGTTCAAATGTCTATATATTGGTGTCCACACATAAGTTAGATGTCTAAGCTCCCCTGACAACAGAGATCTAGCCAGTGGACCAAATGGAGTCCGCAGTTATTCAGCTGACCAGTTGTATATATCTGCCTCCAGGAACTGAGTAACTCCACAGACTCTGTTCACTCATTCATGAGGAGCTCAGTTCAGGTGCCTTCAAGCCCATCCTAGAGGTTGTGCCTACACAGTGATGGAGAAATGGACACCGCTGCTCAGGCTAATGGAGAGCATAGCACCTCTGCATGAAGAGACAGTGCCTTGTTGTCTGAATTCACACTTGCACAAGACGAACAGCCCTCTCTCTTTCTCCCTGTGGACAACCAAAGCTCATGAGAGACAGGCAGCACTTCTGTGGGGCTTGCCCCAAACTAGCCTTGATTTTCATTAGTGATATCTCAAAATATAAATACAAATCTCCACGAAGCAAACAAAAGGGTATGCCTCATTCCAGTAGGTTAGTTTATTTTCCTGACCTTTGCTCAAGGCATATGTTTTAGGTCAAAAAGGTAGTATGCTGATTTCACCAGCATACTGATGTGTCCAAGATATTTTTATTGTCTGTAGGTCTTTGGAAATGGTATGAGGTTCTGCTCTGAAAGGAATGCACCATCTTTTCCTGTGCAAAGGAAGACAGACAGAGCAATGCTTCTTCACTGCTGTTTTGCCAGGTGAAGCCTTTGTCATGTCATGCCAGGTAAGACAGAAGTGCTACCTCATGTGCACTGCAGCTGGCCAGACATGCCCTGACACTCTTGCTTCAAGGAAACCTGTGAATAGAGGACACCTTCTGAGGAAGTGTAGTCACATGCAGGGATCCATAACATAAAACACTTCGGTTTTTCAACTCCAGGCCCCTCCTACTTCTCCCTATTTATTCCTCTGAAATGGCAGTGTGTTTCTGCATGCCAGGGTTTTGATGAAATAGATAGGGAGCAGTTACACAAGCAGCACAGCTGGCAGATCTGACCAGTAGGTAGGGTGGTGACACACTTCTTAGGCAGGCTGGGAATGGTATTCCCTTTACCAGGGCAACTGAAGCTAGAAGAGACTGTAGGACCAAAGCCTAAGCTACTTGTGAGCCATACCTGTGTGTGTCTAGAAATGCTCTGCATTGGATTCAGCACATGATTTGCATATCTGTGCTTAAAGGCACCTGAGATCTGAGATCTAGTCATGGCAGTAAGATGAAGACCCTGGTGACTGGAAAAAGGGAAACATCGCACCTATTTTAAAAAAGGGTAGAAAGGAGGACCCTGGGAACTACCGACCTGTCAGCCTTACCTCTGTGCCTGGGAAGATCATGGAACAAATCTTCCTAGAAGCTACACTAAGAAACATGGAGGACAGGGAGGTGATTTGAGACAGCCATCATGGCTTCACCAAGGGCAAGTCCTGCCTGACCAACCTAGTGGCCTTCTATAATGGAGCAACTACCTCAGTGGACAAGGGAAGAGCTATGGATGTCATCTATCTGGACCTCTGTAGGGCCTTTGACACAGTCCCCCACAACATCCTTCTCTCTAAATTGGAGAGATATGGATTTGACAGGTGGACTGATTGGTGCATGAGGAACTGGTTGGATGGTCACATTTGGAGGCCAGTGGTCAACAACTCAATGTCCAGATGGAGATTGGTGACAAGTGGTGTCCCTCAGGGGTCCGTATTGGGACCAATGCTGTTCAATATCTTCATCAATGACATAGACAGCAGGATCAAGTGCACCCTCAGCAAGTTTGCAGATGACACCAAACTGAGTGGTACAGTTGGCATGCCTGAGGGACGGGATGCCATCCAGAGGGACCTGGACAAGCTCAAGAAGTGGGTCCATGTGAACCTCATGAGGTTCAACAAGGCCAAGTGCAAGGTCCTGCATCTGGGCTGGGGCAACCCTTAGCATCAATACAGGCTGGGGGGTGAAGGAATTGAGAGCAGTCCTGAGGAGAAGGACGTGGGGAACTAGTCGATGAAAAGCTGGACATGAGCCAGCAATGTGTATTTGCAGCCCAGAAGGCCAACTGTATCCTGGCCTGCATCAAAAGGACCGTGGCCAGCAGGTTGAGGGAGGTGATTCTGCTCCTCTACTCTGCTCTGGTGAGAATTTCCCCTGGAGTAGTGCATCCAGCTCTGGGGTCCTCAGTACAGGAAAGACACAAACCTGTTGGAACGGGTCCGGAGGAGGGGCCACAAAGATGATCAGAGGGCTGGCTGGAGCACCTCTCCTATGAAGACAGGCTGAGAGAGTTGGGGTTGTTCAGCCTGCAGAAGTGAAGGCTCTGGGGAGACCTTATTGTGACCTTCCAGTACTTAAAGGGGGCTTATAAGAAAGATGGGGAGCATCTTCTTAGCAGGACCTGTTGCAATAGGATAAGGGGTAATGGTTTTAACCTAAAAGTGGAAAGATTTAGACAAGATATAAGGAAGAAATTTTTTACTCTGAGGGTGGTGAAACACTGGAACAGGTTGCCCAGAGAGGTGGTAGATGGGCCATCCCTGGAAACGTTCAGGGTCAGGTTGGATGGGGCTCTGAGCAACCTGGTATAGTTGAGGATGTCCCTGCTCATTGCAAGGGAGATTGGACTAGATGACCTTTAAAGGTCCCTTCCAGCCCAAACTATTCTATGATTCTGTGATCTTCATTGATGTTTAAGACCTATCCACTTGGAAAGAGACAGCATTGATTGTTCATTTGAAGATCATGATTTATTTTCTGTACAGGTGTATGTATTACTGTGAGCATCACATTGTTGTGGGCAGTGGGAATCATAACAGAAATTAATGGTTGCTACTCTTAGTCCTATGGCTTTAACTTGATCATATCCAAATAGCTGTGGTTATGCAGCTGGTGCCTGTATGCACTGACAGACACTCTATAAACACCATAGACAGAAAATAATTGAGATAGCATTTAAAGTGTCAGATGAACATCGTATTTTGGGGTTTATAATTTTATGTTGGGTGTGGGAGACACAACTTGCTTTCCCAGCTTTCAGTAATATAATTATAAAATTGCCCAGTGTTTCCATTTCAGAAAGACACCCGTCTTCTTGCACTTTCCACCCCCCACCAGCACATGCATACAGAACCTTCACAGTTTGAACCATTCTTACGCTGGATGAAATTCTGAGCCAGATGTTGAATTCAGTTCTTCTGGTGTAAATCTGCAACCGTTATGCCTTGACTAAAATTCTTTGAGATTTACAAAGTTGCAGGAACATAAATCATTATTAAATCTGGTTATAATTGTCCCTTATATGGCATGTTTTATACCAAATAGTCCTGTTGATAAGCTAGGTAACAGCAGAAGTGCAAGTTGAGCCAGAGGGAGAAAAGGAAAGACGTTTCATCAAAAAACTTTAAAAAATTGAAGGATTTGATGTAGAATAATTTACTTAAACCATTAGGCCACTATATGAAGCTGTGACTGCTTTTAAATCAGGTAACCTAGAGTCTGTTGCCAGAATTCTTCACAGTGAAGTGACAATGGAAATTTTTAATCAAGAAGAGGAATGTAAAGGGGGAGAGAAGCATGTAGTATTGTTTGTGCTGCACAAGTTTAACAGCCCAAAGAGGAAAACGAGAATGGACACAAATCCAGAAAATGGAGCCTTTCATAAAGATAACGAGGTACATTCAATGATTTACAGAAATGAGGAAAATTGCTTACAATTTTCTCTGCCAGTTTGGAGGTTCTTTTCATCTACCAGAAATATTTCAGAGATAACACACATTACAGCCTTGAAGTTTAAAGAGGGATGGAGATGGATGAGTTGAATTGTCCTTTATCTTGCCATTCACGCAGGGCAATTGCCTGTGAGCTAAATCAAGCCAAGTGGTTGTATTTTATACAGGTGTAAATGACTGAAGGGTACTTCTCAAGTGTGATTCAGCTGTCATATTTTAGATGTCTGTTTTCAGATGAGATGAATTGCACTGCAGAAATGCCTGTTTCTTCTTATTGACTATAAAGGGAGCCTGGGGTGACCAGCTCAGATAATGGGAAAACAGAACAAAAATGTGTAAGAGTATTTGAGAAAGAGTGTATGATCATGTAATGAAAGAATGCATCATCACTCTTTCACAGACCGAAGCAAAATGAATATTGCATGCACCACTGCCATCTCATGTTTAATAAGTGCTTATCTTTCAGCCTTCGTGTTAACTGAGTGTATCATGTTAAAACAGTCTACCAAGATGATTCACGTCATATGCAGGAACACGAGAATGCTCACATATGTTCTTCTCTATGCTATTCCCTAGACAGCACAAGATGAAGCTTCTCAGGAGACAAAGAACTGTTCAATGTTGATGTGAAATTGAGAAAAGAAATCCTACTGGGATATTCTGCAAAGTGTGTGAAATTAAGGCAAGGTGGGAGAACATCCTCTTTACCTCCTGTAGAAGGACCAGAATGAGCTATGGATCTCAGCAGTACAGACACTTTCCCACGAGGGAGACAGCCTGCTGAATATAAATATTGTAGGCAGTGAGTCACTAAAGATGATGTCATTGATTTATGCAAGGATTGCAGAGTTTGGATTTGGTACGAGAGGTTTTCTTGTCTAAATGCAGCCAGACCATGATACGCACTGAGTTTATTTTCTTCCTATTGTAGTAGAGCTTTTGCTTAACTTTCATTTGTATGGTGGGGTGCATTGGGTTATCTGCTCAGGAAAAATATGTATTCTGGGTTTCCTTTTGTTTCTTTCAATTATTTTGTGTACATTTTGTCCTGAAAGGAGGTTGGTTTTTCAGCAGTTACATAATTGCTGCGGTTGCTTACACAACCAGAGGAAGAGGCAAGAATTGTTTTCAGTTAGCTTTCCAGAGAAGTGTCTGAGGCAAAAAAAGCGCAACACATCTTTGATCGATGGTGTCAGATGGGACATTGATGTTTGGAAGGATGATGAAGAGGAGGAAACAGTTCATTCTTTGTCAGAATGATAACTGCTCAGATTTTAGATATGAACTGCTGATGGCTGTCTACTACCACCACTAGCATTCCTACATACACACACACACACACACATATATAGATACGTACACGGGCTAAGACAGGATCTCAGTTTTAAGGATCATCAATCTAGAACATGACAGAATTCATATACAGTATGTATTCATATACATTCCCAGATGTACTATAGTTCAGCGTATTTTTGGGGACTGTCTTTGGCTTCTTTTTGAGCTCTTCCACTCGCAATTAGAAAATAACTGCACTTTGGTCAGCCACAGAATTTCAATAGGCTGAGGCAGCCAAGTTACTGCCATTTCTACCAAGCCACATGAACTGCAATTATTGCTTTTCTGGGTTCATGAGAATATTTGTAACGAAGAAAGCGTCATCTCACAAGTCACTGAGGTAGCCTCCAGCGCTACACAAAGGAGTTTTGTGTAGCAATAAAAAATATGTTTGCATTATTATGTGCGGGATCTTTTTCTGGCTGCATTTTCATAAAACTTGTTTCCTGGACTTACGACAGTCTACATAAAACCATGTTGTGGGTAGAAATTTGGCATTGGACAGCAGTTTCAACATGATAACTGAGGTTTTCTGATGTTTCGCTTTTGTATTTAGTTTGGGAAATTAAAGTGAATTTGATCATTGCTAATCTGCATGTGACAGTACCTGGTCTCATACAGGCAGATTTCATCTTCCCTGTGCTGCTTTATGGCTCTCCCTTGGCACACCAGTATAAATCTGTTGCTTTTACGTTGGTGAGGTTGCATTCACCAAGAATAAGGCAATGTATGTGTACGTTGTCACAAGAACTGAAAAAAATCACTTCCAGCATGCTTCATAGAAATATTTCAAACTCCTGCTTTAGCTTATGTTTCTGTCCTTAGCAGAAGAAAATACCTAGCCACATTTTCAATTAATTCTTTTGATGAAAGGTGTAACAAAAACATTTCTGCAGGTAAAGTAAAATGAAGGTTCACTGAAATAGTTCAGATTTCCTTGAAAATCTGAAAACAAAACTGTTTTCTATTTTCCCATAAAAATTACCCCATGGAAAAGTTTGAAAAGTTTCTACAAATCAGTTTTGTTAAGATATTTTGCTTTGCGGAGAATAAAAATAATTTTTTATTAATTGACTGGTGCTCTGGGACCAGTTTGTTATAGGTAAATAAAGTTTCTGAAGGTACAAAGAGGGGAAAGGCATCTGTCATGGTTTGGGCCGGATTGGCCCAATCAGGCGGAACAACAGATTTATTTCAGAGTAATAAGACTATAGGCTGGCTCCTTACCTGGCACAAATTGCCCCAGCCTACTGTGAAATTGAAGCAGATAAATAGACTGATTTTTTTCTGCAGACTTTTTCTTACCTACTGTTGGAAGTCAAGGAACACCACATTGTTGACTTGATGCTTGCATTAATATACCTGGGAAATGAAAACCAGCTCAGTCAACATCCCCAAAGTGAGATGTACTTCAGGACTGGGAGGCTGGAGCTTTGCAATCTTCACCATTAGTGTTTCCCAAGGGAAGGTGCTGAGACTGAAGTAGAAGTCCGGCATCTGGAGTCACAAATCTGTCTGAAATCAAAGCACGGAAGTTAAAAGTTTGGTCAACTGAGGACCTCTCTACAGTCAGTGGAGAGGGGGAGATCTCCAGAATACCCTTTTCGGAGGTTCAGACTTCAGAGCACACATCAGGCTCTTGGAGTGCCTCTCTGTATCCCTTCACTACAAAGGGAACTTAGAGTGATGGTGTCCTGATGGTGTCCTTACATTAAGTGTGATGATGCCCCTACATTGAGTGCCTTAATCTGGCATCAACAGTGCTAATATAAACATTGTCCCCACTGAGATCTTTCCTCAAGACAACCGTAGCAGCAGGGCCTTCTCCCAAAGCGGGGATGAGAAACAGGGTTGCACATCATCCAGTGTGTCTTTTTTTTATATCTTCTTTTCCTCTCGCACCAGGATATCAGTCTTTCCTTGTATCCCCCAGCCACACACATCTGCAGACACACATTGTGGCATTATCTTACATTTCTTTTGAAAGAGCACTTTTTTTATCTTTAGTCATAACTTTCCTTCCTTCCGCTGTGGATCAAGCAAGCAGATATGAATATTCAGAAGTTCATATCAGGAATGTGGACCCAGGGACCTGTTTAGATAAATATTTTGCTGTCATCCATCTACCAGTTACCTTCCCCCTTTTCAGCAGGAGAAAATGCATCATCAACTTTTGTTCTCAAAGCTGAAGCTGTTCTTCCATACTGAAGCTCAGAGGTATCTTTTTATTTTTCTCTTTGTGGAATGAAAGCAGGGAGAGGAGAAGATAAACAAACAAACCAACCAAAAACTAACAAAAATTAAGCAACTTAAGCTTTTATTAATATATGCTTTATAGAAAAAGAAATGTGATACAGAATATCAGCTCTTCTAGAGAGTTTTTTCTTGTTAGTGCCCTCCATTCCCAAGCACCCAAGATCCTAAGTGTTGTTTTCTAGTATGATCAGATTCTCTTTGCATTGTTGTAGCTTCTCCCAGTGAGAGCTTTAGTGCTGACTTCAGTAGGAACAAATATGGATTAGCAATGAACACATTCAAAAATGTTTTCATTAATGCATCATTACAATTATGTTAGCTCCGTCCTTGTTCCTAATGGTTTCTTTCAAAACACCTTGTCCATCTTTCCATGAAAATGACAGTTTTTTTATTAAAATATCAGGAAAACCTTCCAAGTATTTTCAGTTCTGGTCCATGAAACAAGAAGTCCTGCATTTGTTGTGTCATAGGGTAGGGACTGGAGATGACAGGTTGCAGCAAGGGCAGGATATGTTTCCTAGCAAGACTTTTGGGTGTACAGAGCTCTTCCTAGATGGCTAGTTGTGGTCTTCTGCTGTTCCATGGCCAGATGCAACAGCCAAATTAGTAAGTGAGCTGATTGTCTGCATCTAGGACAGGGAAACAAGGAGAGATCATAGTGTGGCAGATGAATGAGGTATAGCTCTCTCTCTGGGGGATTGCGATGAGAAGAAGCCATGGTTGTATCTCAGCCTGTGCAGGAGGCTTTACTCAGTTGTTTATACTAGCCTTCTATTGCAGCTTTCCTTCCCAAGTGTCTCAGTATGTTGGGACAAGTACTACTAGATGTGTCTAAAAAATATTAAGTGTTGCTAGATTGTGTTGTTTCTATCACAGACTAATCCATGGGTTGGGAAGGTGTAAAAGAGAAAAATGTGTACATTGTTTCATTGGCCCATGCTTTTTTTTTAGAGGATGGATGATCTGGACAGGATCCATGCAATCCATGATGTACGTGTGCTCCACCAAGCTCTGCAGCTTGGCGTAACTGGAGGAGTTGATGATGCAGCTCCCTGACATTGCACCTCATGTGCAATGAACCTTATCCTGATGAACCAGGACAAGGAACCTTATCGTGATGAACCAGGGGCACCTGGCAGAGACAAACCTTTCAAACTAGCTGGAGAGGCAAAGGGAAGAGCTCAGTATCTTTTCCAAGAATTTGGAGGCAGAAAAGACAAAGAACTTGCTGTATGCTATGCCACTGAAACACATCATCTTAAGGAAGCTTATGGAATCAGCTTGAGGAAGGGAAAAAGGTGGATGCAGGTACAGCAGGTTCCTTCCTTTTCCTCTGCTTATGGTTTTTCTAGTATATCTGGTCTTAAACTTTGCAGCTCCCTTTGTAACAGCGTATTTACCAGAGCAGTCCCAAGGTATCCCTTTTCTCTACGTGATGAGTTACAACACCCAGAGCATACAAGCATCATCAGGGACCCTTGCAGCTATGATGATGGGGAACAGATGGCTGAACATGAAGAACAGGCCTTGCCTGGAAACTCCAGCTATGCGAGTCGCATCATAAATTCACGCCTGATTACCACTGATACATAGCTTTTCAAAAGAGAACCCTGTTACAAAGAAGTAGAAGTAGAAGTAGTTCACAGCAGGAAAGGAGGGCATTTGTGGCATGTGTATTGCTTTGTTTTCAGTCTGGAATATACCAACTCAGCAAAGTCCCATCCAGCACTTGCTAAACAAAAGCTTTTTGGCTGCTCCAGTCGGAGGTGTCGTTACTTAGTACACATAATACGCTGCCCACTTTGTATGTGTTATCTGTATTAGAACTCTGAGCTTCAAAACTTGACTGCACAAAATGGTGACCATGAATTTGGCGTTACTTCTACAAATATGCCTTTAATTCTTCACTGAAAATAGGCAGTGGGAGAGATTCTCTGATTATGGCTAAACTGGGAGGCACAAGAGTGCTCCTAAATTCCTGGATGCAGATCTATATGCTCACCCTTCCCAACTCCACAATCCACCACCTCTTTTGGCTCCCCACCCTGCTCCAGCTCACTGCTTTCCATAGGCAGGAAAAATCACTGAGTGGGAAAGGAGCTGAGGTGTCTTGTTAGCAGGTCCCCAACTTGTCGGTCCATGACTCCACAGTACACCTCCACAACGCAGGATATAAGTTTCTTTGATCCCCTCCTGCTGTTTAATATGAAGTCTGCTCTGTGACTCTGGGCACTTGCACTCCAGAAGAATCCTGTCTGAAGAAATTACTTTGTAAACAGATGTCAAATAGAAAGGACTCAAATTCTGCCCAACATGCCTGAGGACATTAAGCATACTTAGGCTTGGAAGGCAAAAGAAACTTGGATGTGAGATGTCCACACCACACGTCAATGTAATTCAGCTACCAAACAGAGAAAGATGGGAATCTTTCCTATGCTTACAGGGAGCTTTTCTTCAGCTATTAAACCAATTAATAGGATTTTGGCAAGTTACAGAAATCTGTTGTCAAAGTCTGTTACTGACTTAGTCAAATAAGAATAGAAACCTTTATGAAGAAATGCACATCGAAGAGCTGACTACTCCCTCAGGAGAATTTGATTCCTGCGCAGTCCTCTTCAGTGATGTTGTGACATTCACAAATATCTGCTTTGCCTGTGAGTCCATCCAAATAGCAAACAGACTGAATTCAATGTATTCTAAGTTTGATTGATTAGGCAATGTACACAGAGTTTATAAAGTGTTTCTATTACTATTTGGTGTTTGGGGTTTTTTTTTGGTGGGATTTGGTTGGTTGGTTGGTTTGTTTTCTTTTTATGATGAGCTTTTCTTCTGCCCAGGGAAGTGGAGGAATGGCCATCCCTGAAGATATTTAAAAGATGGGTAGACGTAGTGCTGAGGGACATGGTTTAGTGGTGGTTTTGGCAGTGTTAGGTTTACGGTTGGACTTGATGATCTTAAAGGTCTCTTCCAACCTAGGTGATTCTATGATTCTGTGATTCTGTCTATCCAAACAGAACGTGTGGTGATCATAGGGAGTGAAACTGGCTGGAAATTTGGGGTGAATAGAGCTCCTTCAGAGGTTCAATCATCAGTTCTTGTAAAGTGATACTCTCTCACTCTTTTCAATGCTTCGAGATAAGAATTTAAAGATCTTTTCAATTTCCCTTTCACTCATCCATGTGAAAAAACACAAACTAAAAATTTGTCACTGGGCAATCTTTGAAATTATAAAAAAATTATTTGCTTATGCATTATAAGGGTCAGTATCCTTTCAATGAGTGAACATCTGTGCCTTCAATGTAAATGGAAGCACTTAGCACCTCATAACGCTGGGCCATTTCACATCTATGGGAGCTTTTCCTTTGACTTCAGTGACTGGGCATTTTATGACTGTAGAATTTCCTGCTGTCAGGATGAAACAATAGGAGATGACTATCTGGTGGTTGGAGGTGTCACAGCCCCCATCACTATCCATGCACTAAAGGCAGCCAATCTTACATTTGGTATGGGATTTGCCGCCCAAGAGATCATGAAGCCCATGACTGAGGAGCCCATTCAGGTACGAATGACTGAATTCTTGCTTTGAAATAGATGTTATCTATTGGTAGATATTTAAGCAAGACCTCAAGTTCCAGTGAAAGTCAACCTACTTGCACTTTAGGTTAATATTCATGTTAAATGTTATGCTGAATTCAGGCTCAGGGACTTTAATTTTGCAGCAGGAAAAACTTTGCAGTCCAGAATCCAGTAATGCACCAAAACATGCATTTAACAATAGCCAAGTAGTCCATTCATTGACAATTTAGAGAAACGAGTACTCAGAAACAAGCTCTATCTTTACTGGTATTTGTGTTTAGGGATAACTAGAAAGTCATTTAGTAACTCATGCACAGACACAAAATAATTGATGTAATGATTTATTTTTTACTTGCTCTTTGCTTGTAAGACCTGTTTATACAAGGGCATGTATTAAATTGCTCGTCGAAAATATGGAATTTTACAACTCTTTATTGGCTAGCTACAAAAGCATAGCATTAATTGTATATATACAGAACACTGAATTTAGGGTGCTGGGTAATGAGGAGAACAGACCATTGGAGAGGTATCCAAAGTGATGTTTGCCACGGGTACAATGGAGCTATAATCCCTTCTTCTCTTCTGCCAATTGCCATGACCAGAATGACAGTCATAAGATAGGAAAGCAGCTAAACTGCTACGCGTTGTCATTCTCTTCTCCTTACAAACAGCGCGCTCTCTGTCATCAGCCCAAGGCTATGTCCTTGTTTCTGCAAGCAAGTGCACGGGTTCCTGCGGAGGAGTAAGCTGTTATTTAGTCCCCTGAATGGGAGGTGGGGAACAGCCTGTTCAAGGTTGTGCGTGGCATGCTTGTTCAAGAAGGGTAGCTAAATATTCTAGGTAGTGACAATGAGAAGCTTATATGATGTATCACATTTCCTTTTTGATTCATACCGACTGATGAGAGTTGGGATCCACTCTGGACCAGCGCCGGCTGGGGCTGTTGATGAGAAAATGCCAAAGTACCGCTTGTTTGGAGACACTGTCGACACAGCTTCACAGATAGAGGGTCACAGTCTTCCCAGGAGCATCCATCTCAGCTCAGTAGCTTTTATGTAGGGAAAAAGAAGTGCCAAATGGCACAAGCCAAGCTGAGTATTTTCTTTCCCATCACTTCTGGTTAGAGCAGTCATACAAGGGACTTTTGGTATTATCTACAACAGTCTACTTCGGACATTTCACTTGGGGGGTGTTCCTAGGATCAGTCAGTTCAACACGTGAGTCAGTGGAAAAAAGTAGGTGCTTCAGGAGGACAATCCAACATGTCTAAGAGAGACATCAAGGAAAGCTGAAGGTGGAGGTGTGAACAGTGCCACCCACAGACACACACCATGTGAACAGAATTATTTTTGCATTACTTAATATTTCCATCCACCACCTAAAATCCAGGTGCTTAAACGGAGGAGCAAGATTCTCCTAACCCTCACCCTATAAAAATCCTAGCAAATGCTTTTACTCACACAAGAGTCAATTGTTGGCAGACAGATCCAGACCTCTCGGCAGTAGCGTGCTTCCCTGCCTGGACAGGTTTTCATGGGCTCAAGGCCTCTCAGAGCAATGGGGTGCACTGAGTGAAGTAATAACTTGGAAAGGGTATAACATCCACTGCCTTCTGTGTTTGGACTTTTTTGCTGGCAGGCTCTCCTTATTTTTCTGCTCAGGCTTTTACCTGGAGAAAGTTGAGCTGCAGAGGTTCTACAGAGTCCTTGAGCATCTCAGTCCTGTCCTCTCTAGTGCAGCTCAGAAGGAGCTCTGCAAGATCGGTGCATTACAGCAGTGCTAAATGTGGGACAAATAAGCTGGAACCAGGTTTTCTGTGGACACGCAATAAGCTGAGAGCACAGAACAGAGGGGAGAAGAAAGCAAAATATATAAAGGACGCAGAGAAATTGCTTGGGCACATAAACATGATTTTTTTGCAGGTACCTATAGATTTTGTGGAATAATTGAGCCAGCCCCTTTGAAAACTTAAGCTTGGTATTTACACTTACCTGGAGCTGCAGAAGAAAAAGGAATCTATTTCCTAGTAGTCTTGATTCTGGTTTCCTATTTTATACTGACGTTCTCCAGCAGGGATGTGTTGGCTCTGATTTATGGTTCGCACATTTTTATTGGTCATGGTCTTTCAGAATAATTCACAGCTAAAGCAATTTTTGGGGCATCCAAAAGAGCAATGCTTAAAAATAAAATTTCCATGACCTGCAGTGATTTAGTACCTGGCGCAAGTCCTAACCAACCCCAAACTCAGCAATAAATAACTTACAAGAACAGTTTTCTTACTGTGGCATTACTTCCTCCCCTAGTGAACAAATAAAGAGTCCTGCTCTGCATTCCATACTCCAGCAAAAGTTCTGTTAGTGTTAATGGGACTTTTGCCTCAGTAGTCTAAAACCTGCTCAGCAGTTGTCAGTCATAGTGGTGACACGGTGCATTGAAGCTAGTCTGCTCTGTTGCCTGTGTACAGCTGAGGTTCTCAGCTGGCTATCTGCTAGCTAAAAAGTGAAGTTACTGAACAAAACTGGTCCTGTTTTACCTCAAACCACGACATTCTCCTAGTCACTTCGGGTATCACTTCATGTAATGCAGCCCAGAATGATTCTGGGTTTATTTGCAGAAAAAACAATGCCCAGTTTGTGAGATCAAGACATTTACATGTTGTTATATAAAGCAGGAAAAATGCTCTTGTAATGCGCTTTAAGAGCTGAGCACCACAGTGTCTTTTCGACTTGCATTGTGCATTACCGACACATGCTCCCACGAGAACAGACAGAAATACTCGTTAAATAGAGTCACGAAATGCCACTTGCTGTGCTCTACATGTAACACCTTCACATATTTAACACCATCAATAACTACTGTAAAGTGCAATAGCAAACAGCAAAATAAGTGTGCAAATGAAGTCTTAAATACCTAGAGCAGATCCCTTTCTGAGAAGTCTTGCAAAGCTCTTTTCTGCTCAAAAAAATTGCTAGCAACAAATAATTTTTATTAGCACTGCAGAGCTAATGGAGCTGTAGGAGAGAACTCTGGATTCCTTTCCGATTCATGCCTCGCAGTGGAATTGTTAAGTTCCAGTTGCGGGATTTTTTATTTCTGGTGATGATGCATGAGCCAGAAAAGAGCAGAGGACGAATGGTTGCAGAGCTGGCACTCATGAAGAAGATTTCTTGCTAAAAACTGAACAAATCAGATCAGAAGTCACAAGTATGGACCCTCACATGTTTTTTTCTTACACGCTCATTTTTCCTGTTTTCTTGTTTTGTTTTGTGTGTGAAAATTGTATGCTTAAATGAAATCTGCCATTACAGAAGGCTTTGCTGAGCCCCAGTCCTGCAACATGACATGTTTGGGCAGAGTGCTAGCCCATGTCCAGGGAGGGAGGCAGGAGAGGTCCATGTGGTTTAGCTGTCTACCCATGTGCTGTACATTATGAACTAGGTTTTTGGGTTTTTTTCTGTTTGAACTCATATAGCTATTTAATATCTAGAGAGTCCACTCTCTACCCAGCTTTTAAAAAATTGTCTCCTTTCTCAAAATAAATGAGCTTTCAATATCTTTTCCAGTCCAGGTAGATCTTTATCAGAAGTAGCAATCTGTGGTATATTGACTGCTTGGACGACTGGGGATAACACTATTTGGTGCTTTTATATAACGCTATATAAAAAGACATAGTACACAGGGAGCTGTTTACACCCAGAACCAATTACAGCACAGGCAAACCCACCTAGAACAATAAGCTATTGCTTTGGGTAACATTGTTGTGCCCATCAAAATGTACCCAGCACTAACGATGCTGCACTGTCATTTCAGTTTTTAATTTCCTTCTGATAGTTCTTGGTCCCATTGTTGCTGTAGGCCTCCTTGTCCTAACTTCCACATTTTGTCTTGTGCAGAGTTCTGCCAAATCAAAACTTCAAAATAGATGAAAGAAGAGAAACCGAAGAGGAAGTGAAAAGGGAAAAGGGCCACATGCTTTTTGAGGAAGAATCTGCATGGAACTGAGGATAAAATCAAAGACTCGCTGCAGCCAGGCTAAGCAGAAAGGCACATACAGGGGGTCTGCTGGCCCAGTATAAAGCAGATAAAACAACATTGCTCTGAATTCTGGGAAAAGGTAGCAGGCTCAATTTATTTTGAAGTGTCAAGTAATTTAGCTGTTTTTCATTTAAAGCCCAAAGAAAATCCTTCAAGAAATTCACTTTAAATCACAGTGCCCCGTTATACCTTCTTTTCCCTTTCCCTGTTGGCTGTCAGTGAGCACACTGGATGATATGAAAGCAGATAGCAGGATGTCTTTTGAAAACAGATGGAGAGGAAAATTTAAGCAGGAGTCACAGAATTAGATCTATGCCTCCCCATGCTTGGGAAACCATACATGTAAAACAGGGAAACACTGTCCTGGTCCAAAACAGATAGCAACCAAGCACTTGGAACCGGAGGATGCAATACAAAATCTAAATGAATAGGATATCAAATGACATAAGAGCTAAAGTTTTCTTTGTCTCAGTTATTTTAATATCTTTGGAGAGTGTCAGTGGAAGGAGGAAAGGACAGCCAACAAGCACGCAGAGGCAGGAATAAGGGAACATATCTTTAAATGGTCTAGGCAGACTAGGAGACAGACACACAGGAGGACGAGGGAGCAGGAGGGAAGCATTGCAAAGGGTCAGAAGTACAAATAGAAGCTCTCTCTGGGGTGTAGGAAAGGGAAGTTTGAGAATGGTTTATGTTTAGAAAGATGACTCAAATAGCTGGTTTTGAGCCTTGTTTCTGAACAAAATTACCCCAGGACACGGAATATGGACTGCCCCTTTCCTTCACGTGCAGCAGCCTATGCTTGCACAGAAAGGTGAGTCTCCTTGGGCCATGTACCACCTTACCTTCTGCCAGCAGGAGCCAGATAAAATCAGTTACTAATGCACCTTTGCCCCTGACAAGAGGGGATTTCACTGCAACAAGTTCTTACCTGCGTGTCTGTGACATGCCCATGGACGGGGTGTTTGCTCCTACCCTGCAGCAAACAAAGAAAAAAAATGTCAGCAACGTACCATGAAGTGGCCCATGAACCTTGGTCCAGATGCAAATGCTTTGCCTATTCGTTGGCTCATATATCACGCCACACAGGGATGGGACCTCACCACAGAGAAAGAGTGAAATACTGACAGAGTGGGAGCATCCGTGGTAGAGAGAGAGTCAGCAGGATCCCACTTCCCTTCTAGCGAGACGAAAAGGCTATTGTTTCTGGCAAAGACAACGTTTTGAACCTCAAGAGTGTGAAAACAGCAACAGATTTATGAATTCCTCCTCGATGCATGTAGCCGCCAGCCTTTAGCCAGCACACGCTAGGAGTGCAGAGTCTACATGTGCTGGGGATGGTGTTTGGATCAAGGAGCACAGCTAAGCTCATTTCCCACTCTTGTGCCCAGATTACATATGGGAGTAACAACATGAAGGCGGAGGAACACGGCCAGATCAAAGGTCCGTCTAGCTCAGCATCCTAGCAGAGGCCAGTAGAAAATCCTTAGGGAAGATCCTTAAGAATGGGAAATGCAGAGACTGAGGCTCCGCTTGGCATCCTCTCCTGGCTTCCAGCAACCAGCAACTTAAAGGCTCTCTCAGCCCCGGGTTGTGTCCAGACCACTAAGTTTAACAGCCAACGCAGACTTACCCTCTCTGAATTTGTCTAATCCCTGTTTTGGACCCATTAATCCATAGCTCTGATAGTTGCACAAACAAACGCAGCTTGGCAACTACACACACGCTTGTGTGGACGTGAGGATTCAAGCAAGCCTGCGCTCATTAAAGGAAAATAAAATGGAAGAAAGCCTGGCCCTTAAAAGCCTTCCTTCCCTCCCACTCCTCTTTTGAGCCCTTGGTTTCCAGGCTCCTCAGGGCACTAGGTATTGCTACCTCTGCTTTCTTCTTCCTCTAACTCCTTCTGGAGGCAGATGCTGTAGGAAGCCTGGCCAGTGAGATGGTCACTGTTATGGAGTACACTGATGATGAGCAGCTGCTCACCACAAGCAGCGCCGCTGGCAGTGAGTATGTCAAAGGCTCATTTCAAAACAGTCCTGACACTTTATTTCACAGAAGGGGAGGTGGGCTGAGGATCACCAGATAAGCCTAGTAAAGCCAGGTCATACCTCATCTGGTTCCTATGGCAAATAGAACCCTGAGGGACAGTTTGGTTTTTTTTTTTTTCAACAGCATTTATGTGCTCCGTGCTTCCCGATTGCTCTGGGAGTGAGGCAACAAGGACCCTTTAAAATCTGTCCTTTTAGCTTTGCTGCTGGAGTCCCCACATCCCTAACAATTTTGCTCTGCTTGTTGCTGGTGGAAGCTGTGGCTTGCTTTGCTGACCTGGGTTTGCACCTGGTCCCTGGCTGTTCCTAGGGCAAAGACTTGTGATCGCCAGGGCCAGTGGAAAGTTATGCTCCAGCCTGGTGGACCTGGACAGCAGCAATGGGATTTGGCAGCAGGGATGTATGTTAGTGCTAAACCCAACCATAGCTAAAGGGCATCACTACTAGGTTCCCACCACAGCAAATCCTGCTAAAAGTGAGATTGCAAATTTTGCACTATGTGGGGTCCTTTAACACAAGCTGAAGCAGTTTTATAACCTGATTTGGCCTTATTCACTCTGAACACTGCTGCCATGAAATACAGTACTAATCTGGACTGGTCACAGCAGACTTCACACTTTATGGGTTGATGATGAGTTACTTTGAGGGTCATTTACTTTATGTAGAACAAGCCATCGCCTCCCAAGCTGTTTTGGCAACCAGTCCTGCTGATGCCAAATCACCTGCCTCTCCAATAGCCATTTTCCCTGCAGCAGCCTCACTTCAAAATCACGAGCCACCTTCATCACTGAGTTTTCAGGAGTGTTTTGGGGGAGTTTGGAATGCCCTAGGGACATTGTAAAGTTGCTATTGGCTTCATGGGGAAATGAAGGTCGAGAAGTCAGTACAGGTCCAAGGAAGAAAAGTGGATATAAGAATGCAGACACTTTGTGCTTCTCCACTGTCTCTCCCTCAGCCCATCATCCTCACCTCTGGTCTGCTGGGCAATAGCCACAAATCAGAAGAGGGTTGTTCCCAGGACTTTGTGCTCCGCTCCTTTGGTCTGATACGTTTCTTCAAGCCACCTCATGTGCATTTGCTGTGCTTGGTTATGCTCTACCCCGCCTGCCTTCCTCTGTCACCCATAAGCAAGTTTCTAGCACACTTTTGCTCTGAGCTTTTCAGTTTTGCTGCTTTTGCTACAAGACCTGTAGAACTTGCGATATGGCAGATGACAAAAGAAGTCAGAAGCAAAGCAGCAGCTCTGTCAGAGGTGGACGTGATGCACCAGCCCTGCCCAGGAGAGCAAGCGAGTCTCATGGGACAGCACAGGCATCTAAGAAAGGGGCTTCTCGACTTCGCCAGAGATTTCTCCTGTGGTGGCTAACAAGCTAGATCTGTTCACACTGAGGACTGCTTGGAGATTTTCCTGGCACTTTTTTTTAACACTTCTTTTTGTTCTCACTTGTTATCTGCCAGCAGCTGAAGCCAGTTGGCTTAATGGAGAGTGTACAAAAGGGAACAAGGAAGAGTGGCTTTCCAATCAGACAAGGATGCAGTGCTTTAGCAATGGCAACGGACATCCTAGGCTTAGTATTTTGTCGTAATACATGGAAAATAAGGAAAAATAAATTGCAGAAAGCCTGATATTGAGCACTTTAATGAAAAAAGATGATGAGTTTTCAGTCCAGACTTTAAGAATGCCAATATTGTGTAATAAAAAAGGTAAACAGAAGTGTTCAGTGCTTTTGCTATTGAGTCCCAAAATGAAAAAAAGATGAAGTTTTATTACTTACTTTTAAAAAATCAAATACAGTCTAGAGCCTTTCTCTTTGGCTGCTAATATAAAGATGATGATGAGATATAATGTCATGACACAGTGACTGCCCTTTAAAACAGGAGAGCCCCCAAACTTTGGTTTGCTAATATGACATTCACTGAGAGACTATTTTAATAAAAAATATACAGGATGAGGACAGGTATCTACAAGCTGGATCTGGAGCCATAATTCAAATCTTCTGCTCTATACGGAAGATTCGGAGGTAACATTGACCAAGGACTTTGGCTCCCAATGTTTGATTTCACTCACAACTGAGCGCAGCAGGAAGTTAAGCATGGGGAGCCAGAGATCCGGTAGTAGGCGGCCCATGTAATACTTTGGCTAAGAAACCGAGATTGTGTTGTCCTCTAAGGTCTGGAACAGCAAGTACCAAAGAGTTATTACTTACAGCTATAGGAGATATTTTCAACCTGGGGTCTCTGTGACCTATGGAGACCAGGAATGCCTCTTGTTAGCGGACCAAAAAGCAATGTGTCCTTCCCTTAGAAAAACTTTCAAGGGCCTGCAAACAGGGAAGAAAAAAGTTGGAAACCATAAATTTACAGAATCGACTAAAGCTGTGATTTCTGGCCCTGACACCTGTTTGATTCTCATGGTGATGGGCTCTGTCCCTCCTTGATGTCTGCACAGACCTGCCTGAATATTTTGCCTGTGATTAATTTTCTGCTGCAGGCATTCCTGAAGTCAGACCCCATAAACAGCTCACAGTAGCTTGGTTACTCCTTGACACAATTTAGCCCATTCATTGTAGAAACACCAGCTGCCTCACCAAGCTGCATAAGCACCATTTGATTTTGCTCAAGGGGAAGCAGACACAGAAAGACAAAGTGACTTGGCAAAGGTCAGGATGTGAACAAGAGAAAGCTGGGGCTCTCATCCTCCACAATCCCTTCCTTTCTGTTAGGTCACCTGTAGAAAAAGTCCCATAAGCAGTTCCAGGCCCATCCCTGGGAGATAGAAGAGCACAAAAGTGCTCCTGGCTCCTGCAGAGCTGGCAAGCATTAATTCATGCTGTCCTATTTCCATGAGTGCACTTCTACCCTCCCTGACTGGAAACCAAGTGAAGGCAGTGTTGAGCTGTGGTTATTATTATGGCCTGGTTTAGCTGGCTGTGTTAACTGCATTCACACAACTTCCAGAGTTGTGGGCCCCAGCAGTAGTGTGCAGAGCCAGGTGCCCCAGCCCACAACAGGTCACACAGATGTACCCTCACGGATGTCACGGCCTGCACTAGGTTGGGCATTCAGCAGCAAGGCATTTACCAGGTGAAGGATACAGAGAATAGGGGACAAAGGGAAAGTCCTGATGTCATCTCATCCTTTCGTGCTTCTGGGAGATGCAGAGATGAACTAATAGAGGAATAGGGCAATTGCAGGGGGGCTTATGGGCTCTGATGGGGCTGGAGAAACAAGAAACCTGTCAATAGCATTATAGTGGATCACAGCAATTTCCATGTTATGGACCAGCTCAAAGGGCCAGGGGAGGAAAGAGTTTGGAAGGAGACTTTCTGAAATGCCCCAGCTGGCCCAGCACAGACAGTTTGCTCATTTGTTTGGATTTTTCATGGCTACTCAGTGTTATCACACCTCACAGGCTCCCTCTGGAAAGGAACAGCAAATGGGACCAGGTGTGGTTGGATGGCCACATCCATATGGTGAATAAGCAGCCCGTGACAGGAAGGAAGCAATGGACTCTGAGCTTTAGAAAGGAGATGTTCAGCTCTAGCAGCCCAGAACTTCTATCTCTTTGTTAGGTTTTTATGCCTGGTTCTGCCATTTCACATATGTGTCAAATGAAGCAGAAGCATTTGTGTCTTCTGGCATCTGGTGTTAAGACTACAATACCTTTAAAGGATATTCCAAGGAAGTTCTTCAAGCTTTTCCATGATCTATGAAAAAAGAGTTTGGCCTCCTACCCTTGGAGGAATATTGTCTGTGCCCAAACGATACAAGGGGAGAATATGAGGATTTCATAGTCACCAAATCATTCAGTCCTTTTAGGGAAAAATTCTCAACCCCAGGGTTGAAAAGGGATATCCATTTTGAACTTAGGGGTATTTTACCTTCTTGGCTACCCCATTTCTATTTCCTGCTCACTGTCCTACCAGAAGTTGCCACTACAAAAAGAGAATTAGTGATTGATTGGACTATTTCTGCTAATTATAGGAGTAGGCAGCTAAGCTGCATTTCCTTGCAATGTTAAGTCACCTGTGATTATGATCAAGAAACTTCTCCCATAGGACATTCAAGCACCTTCTCCAGTGATCAAAGACAGCACGTCAGGTGGTCAGGTGATAGGGAAAAGGCTGCAGCCTTAGACTGCAAGAGGACTCCTTCAGGAGCAGAGAACCCACCAACAGGACACCCCTCAGCAGTTTTGTGGCCACTGGGTGATGAGTAAGCTGCTGACAGATGAGACCAGCTAACTGTCCTTTGAAAGAGAGGTCAGAGTACTACAGAGTGGAACTGCAGATGTAGGACTGCAGAATGACAAGGCCTCGAGGGGGAAGCCAGATGTGGGATTTCCCTGCTCAGCAAATGAGATACGGTATGCGTGCACCCAGCAAATGTACTCTTGATCCTTCTGTGATGGTCTTAATCAAACCAGGCCCTGCATGGAGTCAAGGGACTACAAATCTGAGCAGAAAGGAGTCTCTTCAGTGCCTCAAGATGTTCTCTGCTTAAGTGCCCAGGACGACCTCTTTCTGGCTATCTTCCTCCTTCATCTTATGGACCACATCTGATCTTAAAAGGCCTGGTAATGAGCATGCTTTGACTGAGGTCACTGAGAATTACTGATTTTCCATTTAGGGAGGAGACTATGCATTGAACTTAAACAGAAAGAAAAAAAATTTCCAATATTCAGCAGAATAAAACAATTAATTCTGGCTGACTGAATATTTGAAGTGACCCCAAACAAATGCTTTCCTTCCATTGCCTTGGGGCTTTAAAAAAAGCCAAGAGGCAAAGAAAAGACAGTCAGATGGGGAAGCTAGGTGTCCTAGCCAAAGCCATTGAAAGAAAAGCTGCCTTTCTCCTCACTTTGTGGCTGGAGGTCTTAAGCATTAGTGAGTGTGGGCTCTTGCCTGGGATGCGTACAAATGAGCTTCAAACCTTTGGTATACCCAGTTCAGACTAATGGGTTTGCATTTTATGAGAGAGTGAGAGGATGGACATCTGCTCTGGGTGTTGATGTTGTTCCAGTTTCTAAAAATGCTAACTGTGCAGGCAAGAGGAAGTAAACGTGCGGTGAGGAAGACTTGAAGCCGGAGCTGAAAGAAACAAGCTCCAGCTGCAGGTCGTGAACACCCATCTTCCTGCACCTGACATTGAGAATGACTGAAAACCACAAATGAGTCAGGACAGCTTCAACCAGGATGCTGGGGAGAACATCCTGATGGTGGAGAGATTCAGCTGGGGAGCCCCTGCACAGCACCGTCAATCAGGCAGCAGGGGTATTTGAACTCAGGTCAAAAGTATTTGAACTGATTGCCTGTGTGTTAGGTAGTTAGAGAAAGCTCCAAAAACAACCCCTCTTTGCAAAAGGGGCCCAAGTCCCACTGAGAAACCAACCCCTCCAGATGGGAATCGTTTGTATCAGAAATGTTAGCACTGAGCATAAATAATGCTGGTGGCCACTCAAGGTTGGCTTTTGGCAAATTAAAGGTGAGTCCAACCCCTCATCCATGAACACATTCCTTTTATCAACATTGCCACAGGTACAAAATGAAGGACAAGCATAACATGGGAATTTACTGAGCCTTTGAATACACAGTATGATGGCACATTCATTACCTAGACTCACTGGCTGCTAACCGTGTCATTTACTTGGGTTGCTTGTTCTGCCAAGTCCGCATAAGTCATCAGGAGAAATGCAAACACATTTCCAATTTTTTACATGAATTAGAGTCACGGCACAGGCTTTCTTATATTTTGCTTCTATGGAAAATACTTCTTTTTTATCATTTTGTACCAGGCAGTTTTCCTCCTACACACCATGCAGACAAATAAACAGCCCCACGATCCAGCCAGAGAGGTTAGGAGGCTTGAAACTGTGCTGTGTCTAACCGAGCCAGTCTTTTACATATGTTATATATTCACCTTTTCTCTGGCATCTGCATTGCACTTGGGAAAACACTCGCACGCAAAGGGATGGGCTCTGGGGAATGGAGAAACATTATCTAGCACGGGAATACTCAATTAATTTTCAGCAAGCAGCTTTTATAATACATAACATACACTTAACATAATACACTTTGGTCTTGTGCCAGAGATTCTAAATGATTAGGCTGTATCAATTTACTCTTGAAACACTGATTAAAATCTCAAAACTTTCATAGCAAATGATGCATGAACCAGAATCTGAAATGTGATGATTGAAATATTGCAATGTCACAGATTCATCACAGAGCCTTTCCAAATCCACTCTCGGTTTCAGCTGGCCCCTTAAATGTTCTACCCACACGTCCTAGTGATCAGCTTTTTTTTCCCACTCTGTCTCCCCCTCCCCAACCCTCTGCCTCTTGGAAAGATAATAGCCAGGCCTTAATTGAAGCAAACAGGTCATTAAAATAGTAATTTTGTAGACATTTGCAATGACAGACATTCATTCACTGCCAAAGAAGCAAAGAATCAAGGACTGGGTATTCCATGCACGTTAATTCTACCATAGACCCAATCAAAGTTAAACATCCTCCTCCCTTCTTACCATGCAAAATTTCCATTGGGTACAGAATTTAAACAAAGAAAAACGAAAAATAACTGCTCAGCTCTTGCCCTGTGAATCGTGCCCTAGCCTCGATGCAGGTCTTGACAAACAGTGTCTCACCTTCTTCTATGAGAAGCGGGACTCTCTGTTTCTTGGTGCACAGTCACATCTCATCATTTGTTGCAGATAAGAGAGGTCAAATCACCCTGATTAATTTTACAGCCTCTATAAGATGACTGTCATCACAGTGTCACTAAAATGCACTTAGTTCTCGGTGGAATCCAGAAACTCCAAGCCAAATTGCCTGCTGTATAAAGCATGTTGTCCAAAGAAGATGCCTGACCTAGGAACCATTGTACTGGAGTTTTCTTCAAATTATGCTTTAGCAGTAAGCCATTGTTATAAATGTGGGATTTGGTCTCAAAAGTCTGTAAAGATAAGTACATTTGGCCTTCTTCAAACTGCCAGTTACATGTCCCTTATGTAGCTGTCAAACTGCAGTGTCTCCAGGGAGAAGCGATATGTGATTCAATAGGCTGCTGGTGAGGATGTCCTGACCTGCTCCAGCAAAGGAGAGCGGTCGTCACCCTGAAGAGAGCAGGCATCTGAGCCTGGACTCATCCCATTTAACTTCAGGCCAAGTTGAGAGTCTTATTACGCTAGGATTTTTTCCCATAAATCTATAGAGAAAGGCACCCCCAGACCCTTTGTCGGCACTCAAATGAAGACACGTTTCTGTTTCCAATGACTCTTGAGGAAACTGCTCCTAACAAACTGTTCAGTTAAAAGCCTAAAATAAGGTGAGGGGATCTGGACCAGGCAGTAGCCCGGTGTAGCTGCCTCCACATGAACTGCCTGTGTGCTCCATTGCCAAGTCCATTGGCAGGGTAGCATAAAGATGCCTGGCCATGACTGGCATCACATCAACATCTGAGGATGCTAGGAACTAGGGCCTGGGGAGACGACCTCTGCTTCAAACATTTTAGGGACCATACAAGACAGGGAGAAGTCAGAGGAAAAAGCACACCATCATTTCAAGGCGCAGCATAGATGCCTCGCTACAATCAGCAGCAGTCCCCCGAGGGCTCCCCTCCTTCCAGCTGGCAGTGCTCTCCTCTATGCTTTCTGCATGCTTGAACCCAGGAGCTCTCCTGGTCCATCACATGCCACCGTTAGGGGACAACTTCTGTGTTCTTTTCAGAGCTTTTACTCTGCTCTAGCTTAAGCTGTATGTATACAAGAAGGAAAAAAAAAAAACCAACTGAATGAGATCATTTTTCTCTTCTCATCTCAGACATTCAGCCTGCTAGCCAGGGTTACTGGAATAAAGCAGGGAAGCTCTTTTTCCATAGCAAGCCATCTGGTTGACATAGACTCACACTGATGCTAATCTGTTGGTTTCTTTCTTTTTATTATTTTTTTTTTTTTCCTGAGGAACACTTCATCTGCAGCTGTAAATTCAGACCTGCTCCCTCTGTGTGCGGAGCATTCATTTTGCACACATATTTATTACCGCATTATGCCCCATTGTAGGTGTCAGGAAATCATTGTTATCCTTGGTGTGTCTACGTTGTTCTAATGTCAGGGATGTACTTTCAAATGGAAATTAAGCAATTATGTTTCACATGGGGAAACCTGACAGACGCATAGATTTTTACACCACTGGCAATGTCGCTGTCACAAAAGCAGACATTGTTCTCAGCGGACTGTCAAAGAAATATAATGTAGTTCAAGAGCAAAGCGGGGCGGGGGAGGGGAGCAAGGAGGGGGAACGCGGGGTAATTAACTGTGTGATTTGAGTTCATAGATCACGGAGCTGTTTAACTTCAAAATGCAATAACGACATGACAATGAGGCTACTTAACTCATCCTTGAAAATGAGGTTTTGAGTAGTCTTTTAAAACACAAATAAATGCTTTCAGCCCTATCTTCACCTCCAGCCTGGCTAAACTGGGATGTTTACTATTTGTGCTGTTTATTTAGAAATTGGTTTAAGTAACCACCAGGACAAGTGCCGTAGGAACGAAGAGCCATGCTGGTTCTCAGTTTATTAAACATCAGCCCCTACCCGAGCTGGCCAGGCGGTGTCCTTGGGGCAGGGATCTTGGGGGTCCTTCGCCTGGTGAGAACCGTGTGCCGCAGGTTGGTGCCGCACATGAAATAGGGATGGGGACCTTCAACTTGGTCCCCGTGGCTCCATCGTTGTAATGCAGCGCACAGCGCTGGTCTAGAGCCTCGTGCAGCACAACCCGCCTTCCCTCCTCCTCGCCTCCCCCCAGTTATTTTTGGTTTGTTACGGGCTTTATTCAGCAGTCTTTTGTGTAACTCTCCTCTGCCCTTGATCATTAGCTTCATACTTACTCCCCCGGGTGTAATAGACCGACAGCAGTCCAAAGCCGGCAGCCAGTGAGCGCAGGCAAAGGGCTGTACTTGTGCCCAGTTGAAATCAACAGGAATCTGGGGCCCAAGGAAGAGAATAGCTTAAAAAAATGAAGTCTTTTAAAAATGTTTCAGTCAAATATTCACCAGTAAACATGCATGTTTTATAGCAAGTAGTACATCGAAGTACATCGAAAACTAAGCATCCAGTTAAATGGATTTCTAGACAAGATCAAAAAGCACTTAGCACCGTTCAGGGAGAATTTGTTTGTTTAATGGATATTTTAGATGGGCAAATCCTGTGGTCTTCACTAAGGCAAAATTGTTATGAATGAGATTACAGAGGAACAACTGAAGATCAGGACTGCTGTAAGCCAAGAGCTGCGTGAACATGGCTGAGGAAATGGGCCTTGCCTCAAGGAGCTCATGTTAAAAATACAAGGTATCACAAAACCACTGACAGAGGAAAAAAGCAGATATTTCTATCCTTCCTCCTCTCCATGAGGCAAAAGAAAGGTATATATCTCACTCCAGGTCTCAGTGGAGTTTTGGAGCAAGCCAAGAACTGAACCCAGACTGGTCAGATCTCAATCTGGGCTTTTAAGTTCCTCCTCGGGTCAGTCAGGTCACCTTTACCTGTGTGAGAGGGGAATAAAACCCACAGCTGTTGGTTTGGGTCCAGCTGGGTGCAAGTGTCCAGGGCCTGCTGCGCCTAGAGATGCAGAACAGAAGCACTTGTTGGCACCTGGACACATCTGCTGACCGGGAGGACACCCTACCCCATCCCTGCAACCCAAGGGGCCTCACTGGGAAACTGTGCCTACTACCACCCATAGCTCTCAGGCTGGGAACCAGTGTTGATGTCATTGGCTTCAGGACATGAACCCTTCTGTGGCTGTCTTCTGCAGCTCCCTGCTCTCTTTTCCTACCCTGATTGCAGGCTCTGGTTTTAATTCTTTTCCTGGTCCCTCAGAGAAGGCATCACTTGTTCATTAAGACACCCCCTTCCTGGTCCTTCCTCCTGTCTCCTTTATTTCATTCTCAGGCCCTTGCAGAAGATAAACCACATGAAACATGAAAGTGTTCCTTAAGGAGATTAAAGATCACTGGACAAACAAGTGCTGCTGTAACACCAGTAGATTAGCACCACGTGGCTTCTTCAATAAAAGACAAAAATCAATGCCCCACAGGTTAGGTGGGTAAAATGAACAAACAAACAAGCCCAAATGATAGAGCTCCCTGTAAGTACAGAAGGAGCATCAGTATCAGCATCAGATGGGCTTCTGTTAAGCAAGGCTGGGGTGGAGGGAGACGACCTTTTTTGGCCCTTTGCAAATACATATTTTACAACAACTTGGCAAAATGCACAAAATCTTTCCTGGGAATATTTGCAGCTGATAGGGTGCTAAAGGAGAAAAACAAGTTAGTGACTCTGTCGGGACAGTAGGCCACAAACCATCCATATGCATGGCAGCATAAAGAGCATAGGCCATCCCAGGAAGCAATGACTGAGAAAAAAAAATGATGTGGGCCCAGTGTAACTACTGATGGACCACCCACACCACGTGTAACATTGTCAAAAGGGAGAATGTGATCCTTGGATATTGAATTGCAAAATCCCAAGTAGGATCCAGCTTTTGAAAAATTCACATTTGAACCAAGAGAATGGGAAAGTCAGTCTTACGATGAAAGACTCCAATCTATTCAGCTTTCCCCCAAAAAGCTGAAGGGTGACAACTCAGGGTACAGAGGATGGTTATGTTCTCCACCCCACAAAGGAGAAAGAAACCCAGTGGCTAAAAGGTGAAGCCCAACGTACTTTGGATAAAAATGAAGTACATACTTACAATCAGGAGGATACTTAAGCACAAACACCTTTGCCAAGGTCTGGATGAGCAAATCAACATTGAGCGTTTCTTATTCTCCTGCGAATGCTGGCCTGCTTTATATGGGAGTTCATCCAGGTCCTCCATTATCACAGGACAGTAGAATAATTTGTGTTGGGATGGACCTCAGGAGGTCTCTGTGCTACCTCCTGCTCAAAGCAGGATCAGATACGCAATCAGGCTGGGTTGTTCAGGTCTTTATTCAGTTGGATCTTAAAACCTTCAGTAATGGAGACAGCACAACCTCTTTACTGTTACACTGCTGGACTGTTCTCATGGGGAAAGAGCTTTTCCTTATTCACAGTCAGAACCTCTCTTATTTCCACCTTTGTATGTGTTCTCTTGTATTGTACTGCTGTGAAGAGCTTGGGTCCATCTTTTCTGTGACCTTTTTATAGGCAGTGGGGGGCTGCTGGTGGGTCCCCCCAAGGACGTCTCTTCTCCAGGCTGAAAAAGCCCATCTCTCCCATCCTCTCCTCATAGAGCAAGTGCTCCAGATGCCAACCATCTCAGTGGCTTCCCCTGAGCTCCCCCCAGTTTATCAATGTCTTTCTTGTACCAGGGGCCCAAAACTGGATGCAGTATTGAGATGTGGTGTCATGAGTGCCAATCAGAGTGAGATGACCACGTTCCTAGACATACTGGCTCTGTTCCTGTCAATGCAGTCCAGGAGGCTGTTGCCCATCGTTGCTGCCAGGATATATGCTGGCTGCTGCGCAGCTCGCTGTTGCCAGGCCCCCAGGTCCTTTCTGCAGAGCTGCTCCCCAGCCAGGCAGCCTCTGGCCTGTGTCACTGCAGGGCTCCTTCCTTTCCAGGTGTAGAACTTGGCATTTGTCCTTGTTGAATTTCGTAAGGTTCCTGTCAACCCCTTCCTCCAGCCTGTCTCAGTCCCTCTGGATGGCAGTCCTACCCTTCAGTATATTGACTGATCCCACTAACTTAGTGTCATCTGCAAACTTGACGAGAGCACACTCCTCACCTCATCCAGGTCGCTGATAAAGCTGTTAAACAGGACAGATTGTGGGACAGACCTGCAATACCACACTGGTAACATGCATCCAGGTAGGGTCTGACTAGTAACCATGATCCTTGGAGCCTGGCCATCCAACCAGGCTTTTACCCATCTGGTTGCCCACATATCCAGACCATAATGTCCCAACCTGGCTACAACAATACTATGGGAAAGTGTGTCAAAAGCCTTACTAAAATCAGTGCTAATGACATCCATTGCTCTTGCCTCAACCACAAATCCAGACATTTTGTCATAGAAACCCATCAAGTAAGTTAGGTGTGATTTACCTTCTCATAATCTGTGCTGGTTTTCTCCTTCATGTGCCTGGAAATGTGCTCCAAAAAGACTTGTTCCATGCTTTTCTCAGGGACTGCAGTGAGGCCAGCTGTCCTTTAGTTCCCTAGATTATTCTTCTGGCTTTTTTTGCAGATGGGTGCAATGTTCACCTTTCTCCAGTCATCAGAGACCTCTCTCACTCTCCACAAACTTTCAAAAGTGATAGAGAGCAACCTAGCAAGGGTGTCTGCCTGAACTCTCATCAACCTTGGATGCAGCCTGTTCGTCCCATGAACTTGTACAGGTTGGATTCACTCAAATAGTCCCTGACTCAGTCCTGCACTGCTAGATGTTCTTCTTGAACCCTTTCAATGTGCACAGAAGCCTGGGTCACCTTTTTTGGTGAAGACTGAAACAAAGAAGGCATTGAGCACCTCAGTCCTGTAGGTGTCCACTGTCAATATATCACATATTTCTTGTTCAGCCTATTACTACTAATGTAGAAACCCTTCATGTTGCCCTTCATGTCCCTTGCAAACCTCAGTTCCAGTTGTGCTTCAGGTTTCCTGACACCATCCCCTCATGCTTGTGAAATGACTCTAAATTCCTTCTCTGTCATCTGGCCGTGCTTCCACCTCTTGTATGCTGCCTTTTTGCACTGGAGATTTACCATGTGTCCTCTGCTTTACCAAGATGATCTCCTGGATTTTGGGATAACCTGTTCCTGTGCTTGGAGGATGCTGTCCTTACAGACATGTCAGCTTTCATGAGGTCCTTTGCCCTTGAGAGCAGCCCTTGTGGGATCTCACCTACCAGTTCCCTGACTAAGCTGAATTCCGCTCACCGGAGTCCAGGGTCTGCATTCTGCTGCTCTCCTTCCTCACTCCCATCAGGACCTTAGACTGCACTATTTCATGGTCATTATAGCTAAGGCTGCCATTATCACATCCCCAAACAGTTCTTCCTTGTTAGAGTAGCAGATCCAGATATGCATCACTCCTGGGTGGTGTGTTGTTACCTGAGTGATGGAATTATCTCTGACACCATCCAGAAATCTTCTTGACTGCTTGTGTCCAGCTGAGTTGCCCTTCCAGCAGATGCTAGGTAGGTTAAAGTCCCCTGAGAGAAGCAGGGTCTGTGATTCAGAGACTTCCTCAAACTGTTTAAAGACTTCATGTGCTTCCTCACCTTGGTCTGTGGCACACTCCCACCATGACATCACACTCACAGTCTTCTCTTCTGGTCCCATCCCACAAGCTTTCAACCAGGCTGCTGTTGGTCCTGTAGAAGAGCTCCATACATCCAAACTGCTCCTTCATGTAGATAATAGTCCTTCTTTTCATCTTCCCTGCCTCTTTTCTGAGATTGTATCAGTCTATCACAACTCTCCACTTGGTCAAACTGTCCCACTATGTCTGTTATATCAATGATGTTGTAATGGTGTGGCTACATGCAGAGCTCTAGTTCCTCCTGCTTGTTTCCCAGACTGATGGTATTTGTGTAATTATACTTGAGGCAAGCATCCTTTTGCCCTGCTTTATCATTTATGAAATCTTTCTTTCATCCAACATGCTGCAGCCTCTGCTTTTGACCTTGTACACTGCTACATCACTTAACTGGGTCATCATCACCACCTCCCTCCCTTGTCACAGAATCACAGGGGTTGGAAGGGACCTCTGGAGATCATCTAGTCCAACCCCCTTGCCAGATCAGGGTCACCTACAGCAGGTTGCACAGGATGGCATCCAGGTGGGTTTGGAATGTCTCCAGAGTCAGAGACTCCACCACCTCTCTGGGCAGCCTCTTCCAGTGCTCTGCCACCCTCAAAGAAATTCCTCCTCACATTTAGATGGAACTTCCTGTGTTAAAGTTTCTGCCCGTTACCTCTTGTCCTATCACTGGGCACCACTGAAAAAAAACTGGTCCAGTCCTCCTGGCACCCTGCCTTTAAGTATTTGTAAGCACTGATGAGATCCCCTTTCAGTCTTCTCTTCTCCAGAAGACCCGAGTCCCTCAGCCTTTCCTCATCTCTCCTCACTAGGTCGGCCAGCCTATCGGCAAAGATGCTTTTGCTCTACTTTGTCAGGTGGATCCCATCTCTCCTTCACAGGCCTCAGTCCTCAGAGTGGGTCCCATGGTCATAAATGCCCGATTCCTGTTGGCACCAGGTGTGCAACCAGGTGTTGACCCACTGGAGCTATCAGTTCCTCCCCAAGCCCTTCCCTTCACTCATGGAGACCAAGTATTGTGAGCATAATGGCTTAGGCTCTGCCAACCTATAAACATTAAGTATGTTAATACACACTGTTCAGTTAAACTCAGTGCTTCCAACCCCCAGAACAGAATTAAGCTACACAACTCCCATTCTGCTCAACAGGATTTGTGTGGTTACACTTTGGCAGAGTTGAAAATACTCACACGCACATAGAGCAGAACACATGGACACAAGTATGAGGACATCTGAGAATGCCACTGTTTGTAGTCATTCTGCGAGTCCTCTGGGGCAGATACCTCATCTCTCACTGGTCTTCAAAGCCAAGTAGGACTTTTTTGTATACTGTAAAAATAAACAGTCTTCTATAAAGGACTGCTGAAAAAGACCCCGGAAAATTCTGGACCCAGAATCTCTCTGATCCTTGTAAGTGCTACTGGCAAACTCATTTCTGTGGTGGTTTCCTTTTAAAAAGGTCCAGCAACATTTTCTTCTTGTCATGGAGTAGCATGTCCATTCTAATGAGTTACTGCTTTTTAGGAGTTGCCTGCAACCTGGTGGTTTTCATATACCACTGGCACAAATAAAGAAGAACATTTACAGCACAACTCCCAGACAAAATGAGAGGATGGAAAAGTCCTCTTTGCTCCCCTGTGCTGTCCAAGCTCTGTCTCTCCTCTCTGCCCTTCCTACCTCTGCTCCTTTGTTTCCCATCTTGAGCCTTTTTTCCCCCCATAACTTCATGCAAAAAAAAAA
Organism: Burhinus oedicnemus; assembly: GCA_008921705.1. NCBI lineage: Eukaryota > Metazoa > Chordata > Aves > Charadriiformes > Burhinidae > Burhinus > Burhinus oedicnemus. The sequence continues at coordinate 275,805 of VFFE01007195.1, forward strand.
TACTCTGATCCCTGTAGGAGATCATTTGGCCCATGCTGCTGGTTGCTAAGCAGTAGCCCTGGAAGGGAAATGTCAATCTCTTTGAGCCTGCACACAGGGACAACTTGCCTTGGAAATAAAAAACACAGCAGACAATCCTCCCTGAAGGTCTCTCCTCTGCCAAGGCTGCACTCTCTAACCAACTGGCTGGGAAAAAAAGGACAGAGCATACTCACTGCAGTTCTGTGGCAGCACATCCATTACAGACTTCATAGAATTATAAAGCAGCCCAGGTTGGAAGGGACCTCCAACCTTTTGTGGGAAAGGGAGCCTAGATGAGATTGTCTAGCACTCTGCCCAATCACATCTTGAAAACCTCTAGCGATGGGAACTCTTCCACATCCCTGGAGATGTTGTTCCAGTGAATGATTGTTCCTACTGTAAAAAATGTCTTTCCTATGTTGAGATAAAGTCTCTCCCAGCACAACTTATACCTGTTGCTTCTTGTCTGCTCCATGTGACTCCTCAAGAAGACAGAGCCTCATTTCTCTTCGTAGCTGCCCTTTAACTACTGGAATACTGTGATGAGGTCCCCCCGAGCCTTCTCTTCTCCAGGTAGAAAAGAACTAACTCCTTCTGTCTTTCCACAAAGGGCAGGTTCTCCAGCCCTTCGGTGATCTTTGTGGCCCTACTTTGGACCCTCTCCAGTCTGTCCACGTCTTCCTTGCTTTGTGGGGACCAGAACTGGACACAGTTCTCCAGGTGCATCCTGACAAACACTGAGCAGAGCGGGATGATCACGTCTCTGTCTCTGCTAGATTTCCCCACTACATTCGAGCTCATTTCCTCTTTTCAGTCTCACTCCAGTTCTGCCACTGCTCCACCTGCTTAGAGCCGGAGCAGAGCACGTGCTTATGCCTGTGCTGGGTGTGGAGCACTTGCCAAGGTTAAAATGCTGTCCTGCCTGGGAGGAGTGTGCACGGGGAATCTCTCCTTGTCTTCACAGATCTTGCAAGTTGCCCAAATCACCTGTCATTCAGTAAGTTATCCTGGGAGCAACTATCCTGCTAAAACCCCATGAACATGTCTTTTTGCTAGGCTTATGGTATATATAACCAGACTCTAGGAAGGCCAGAAGTTACAATTTCTGCTTACTAAGGGCAAAATCATACCAAAGCAGCACAAAAACTGTAAGGGCTTTTGTCTGTGGGAACAAATGGCAACATTAAATCCTCCACAAAGCTTCTATTCCGCAGAGCCCAGCCTAAATGAACAACTCATGACCCGGACCTAGAGAAAAACTTCCTTCCATCAAGATTTGGGAGCCTGGGTTAGGGCTCAGTTAGTCTGCAGCAGGTTGTCTGCCTCACACGGTGTTACGAACCAAGTGGTAATCTCGCATCGCTTTTCCTGAAATCAGAGCAAATCAGTGTCTCTGCGTAGCTCTGGTCTCCAAAGAGGTATTCCTGCTTGTGGTAGGCATATGGGAATTCAAAGTAGTTCAGGCTGAGTTCACCGGATTCAGTTTTAAACGTATTTTTATTTAAACTGTAATCCTCTGAGCTAGTAACTGTCACAACTTACTGTGATGAGGTAGGGAGATATAATTCATGGTTTATAGATTGAAGGCTGAGGGACAGGGAGTTGAAGTACACTTGGATATACCCTTTCAGCTGAGCTTTAACAGCTTAAACAGTTACGACCCTCTGGCTGTTGGTTGCTCTTTTAATTCACACTGAAAGGCTGAATGTGCCTCGCACAATAAGTCACAGCATCGCAGCCAAAGGGGCAGGGGGCAGTTAACAGCTGAGAAACAATAACTGGAAATTAAGGGGCTAAAACTCCTTAAAATCGGTCACAAGAGTACATCTGGAAAGAGGGGGGAGAGGCCCAGATCAACTTCCCTACCTTCACTGCTTGCAGATAAAGCAGATAGTCTAGTCCAATTCCTCAGTGCTTCCTTGTGGGCTGATGGGAATGTTTTAGGCACCAGAAAGTGGACTGCAAAATTGTTACAAACAATTTTTCCCCCCTCAAACGCAGAACAATAAATGGGGGGGGGGGAAGGGGGAGTAATAGGGCAAAATTTCAGTCATTGTTTTAGTGGGCTGTAAAGGAAAACAATGTGGCAACACTGCAGAATACAATCTAACAGAACAGGTTAAAAATTACATTTATTATGTATTTATAAAATGAGGAGAGGAAAGAGAGAGAGAAATAATACTTATTGGAAAGCTAAAGAGATCTTGAGAGCCTGACCTATCCTGTCTAGCCTGGAGGCTAAATTAAATTCCTCAAATACAGGACAGCCTCTAATTCTTGAAGGCACTACAGTCAAACTGAAGGCAGCCATCTACAGATCTTGTGTGCAGGCACACACAGGGTCTAGGCTCATCTCGCTGTGCATGAGAAAAAGCCGCAGCTCCAGTGGACGATTCTTCCTGGAATACAAAAGTTACCCTTTCAGGATGCACTCTATTAATAACAGAGAAGCTGTGCAGAAGTGCGTAGAGACCTAACTTTCAGGTGGAATGACTCCCTAATGACTTCCTTCAAGGAAGCTTCAGTTATCCCCAGCTGTAACCATTCTGCTCAGTTTCTCCGACGTAGGTCAGACTACAAGATCAGAAAGTGTATCAGCTATTTTTTTTTTTTTACTTTTGCTACTACTAAATCAAGTTTGAACTGTTTATGAAGAGCCTCTACCAATGCCAGCTGCCCAGGGAATTCGAGAGGAAGAGGCTGGTGGTTCCATTCACAACCGGGACCAGCTTCACTCATTTGCAGGGCTGCAGAAAGCTTTGCTTTTGGCTGCCTTCACAAATGCAGGTGCCTGTTCTGAAACAGTTTGCTTGGTTGGTCTGAAGTCAAGGGGAGGTGGGGCTGTACCAAATTTGCATCTTTTGAAAAAGAATCAGGCCCTCAGAGTGAAAAGACAAAGGGTGAACACAACAATGAACATAACCCAAAATAGAAGCCAGATTTTGAAGCACAGCTTTTCACTTTTCTATTAGCTTCCCTTTTTTAAAACTGACGAACCTCACTGGGGCATTGTTTTATCTGTGATAACATTGCTTGCTTTGCAACTATCTCAGGGTACCAAATGCATTTTAAAGGGAGTTTTGGAAAAATTAGGGCAATTTGCAGTGTGACAGACCTGAAGAGACATAACAGTTGTGCACACAGGGTACTAGAGAGCTAAGCTTAGACACTTGAGCTATGGCAGTTCTTTAGCGATGTAAAGCAATTGGCCATTTTCTTTAGTCTTTGCATTACTTTGCGAATTGACTTTATTGAGCTAAGCAGTGTAAATGCTATTTCATATTTAAATAGAAGCTGCTTTAGTGCTTTGTCCTTAGCACTGGTAATTATCTTTCTACAGATAAGTGCTGGTGAGTGATGGGTTTATGAACTGGTACAAATCTTACTGCTTTTCTTTCTTGGTTCTCATTAATACCAATAAACCAACTTGACCACCAAATAAAACCTCCACCACCTTTGTGTTGCCCCTTGTTCTCTGGATTTTACAAATGAAATGGCAGTAACTCTCCTAACAGCCTTGAAGCCTCATGTCAGCACCTAGCACAGCATCACGGCGATACCACTATAATGTTTTGGCACAGGAACAGCTTTTCCCTGGTGTTTGATTAACTGCCTGCTACAAAAAACATGGAAAAGAATTGTCTATCAGTTCTCTGTAAGCCTGTGATTGAGCACCTATATACTACATATGTGATGGCAAAGAATGCAAACTATGTAAAAAATGACAGGAATATCACATCGTTCTCTTCCCCTCGACCCTCCTCATCCCGCCACCACTCAGAGATTCACCACCACATCCATGAACATCGAAATGGCCAGAGTACTTAGGCCAACAACTACGTGTACACAGAAATGGGTTTTCACCAGAACATCTGTACAGAAGGTCCTCAAGGATTAGCCTAATTACTTCACTGAATCTGTCTTAATGAACTTTTAGATCCATATCTATCTCAGGATTCATTATTTCCTTCAACTCAGTCTAAGAACTACTGACGAGCTCGTGGAGGCTAGCAGTATTAGTAGTCTGACTGTATTGCTTTTTCTTTGTATTTCTCTGTGAATTTAATGAAGTAATAATCAATAAATTATTTGAAAGGTATTTATTTCTTTCTTGTACATGAATTAAAAATAAAATCTTACCCAAAAATGGAACACACTTTACTGAAATATATAATCTTATTCATACCTCAAGCATTTTTTTTAATATAAGCTAGAAAAATAGAAATTTCATCTTGGATGCATATTAATATTCTTGCAGTACTGCCTGGAAAACTATGTTAAAATAAATATTTTTTCCTTGAAAAGGGACAGTGCACATTGCTTAACCAGACAAGCGTAAAAGTAACGAAAAGAATTCAGTGCAAATTTCTAAAATAAGCATTCAGATTATATTTCCTTTCATACATGATTTCTAAATGGTTAACAGTTCAGGTTTTTCATATTCTGAAACAGAGTTAATCAGAATCTGTTGAAAAGAAAGTTGTATAAGCTACTACGTCTTTGTCTTGGATTTTAGTTTTCAGCAATGTCCTAATACACTCTTCTTGGAGCTCTCATTTGACTTGAATTTGCCAGAGTGGAAGCAAAATATTTTTTAACTTCTTACCTAGAATGCTTCAAATATATTCAAGCTTCACATAACATTTTGGCCGTTTACTGTAGGTGTCTGTGAACTGGGGTCATAGTTAAAATTTACAGAAGTACACACTCATCATGTTCAAAATCCTGTCAATTATTACTTTTAAAATGTTTTGTAGTAAAGACTTAGATATGGGATTTTGATAAATAGGTATTTCAGTTAAAGACATCAGACTGCATCTGACACAGAGCACTTAAGGACCCCATTAGCACCCATTTTCTGCATGTTTTATGTAGACTCAAGTTGACATTTTAGTTGAAGTTCACTCCACAAAAAGTCTCTTACATGATTAAAAAAAATAATAAATAATTAGGTCTTTTTTTTTTTTTTACCCAGAGGATTACATAGGTTTTAGTTTAGTTCTCAACACAAAACGTACATGTCATTTTATACGTGTTTCTAAGGTTTCAATCCCTTAGAAAAAAAGAAGTAAAATCAAATACAACTTCTCCATCTGCCCTCCTGAATACACATCCTACCTCAAGCTTTAGCGCTTCAACAGTCAGACTGTCCGCACAACCAGAGCTAGGTGACAGCTTCTGGATAAAAGGTCAGGGTTGGACAAAACCATTTACATCAAACTCAGTGAAATAATTTCAGAAAATGTAAATGTCCTAAAAAATAGAGTTAACTTTTTTTTCATTTAGAATGATTCTAAGTCTGAACATCGGACTTCTAGTCCAAAAAGGCCATCTTGCTGAATTTGGCTAGATTTTGAAAAAGAAAGGAGAAAATGGCATACAACGTATTTTGCCATTCAGCTTCTAAAACTTGTAATTATGGTCACTAAAATCATATACTCTGTTAAAAAACAAGTACAAAAAAAGAAAATTCATACAAAATCAAGTAATTATTTAAGACTTGCTCAAGGATGCTGTTGGTCTGACCTTGCAAAATAGTTAGGCGGGTGCTTAATTTTAAGCACGTGAGTCATTGTGCCAAGAGAGATTTTATGGTGAACACTAATGCACAAATATGAGTTAGACTGCCTCTTCCACCTCAAGATAAGCATGGACGTAAGTGCTTTGCTGGATATAGATCAGGATGCTCAGCACCTAACAGGACTTTAGGCGCTGATCCAGCAAAGCACTTATCCACACGAACACTGCTGACTTTAAGATCACTGCTCATGTGCTTAACATTAGGCATGCTCGTAAGTGCTTTCCTGGAAGGGCCCGATAGACCAATAGTGTATAAACTATAAAATTTGAAGCAGTGTATGTTTAACACACCGCATATTTAACAATGTTAATCTGCTGAGATTTGCTTTTTCTTGGAACAGGGCATGTCTAACTTCAAGCATTTATTTTCAGAAAGTGCGTAAAAAAAGCCTTTAAAAGCTGCTTTGAGATTATGGCAAGTTAAAATAATATTAGCAAGTCTCCTTATGCTCCTTTCATTTCTTCTTTGCACGTCTTTGTGCAGGTATCTGAAAAGGAAAGAGAAAACCCAAGTCATTAACATTAATCTATTCAAATAAGCATCCATGCATTTAGTTTCCCTCTAAAAAACATCGTCAGAGGCAACTGAACACCTGAAAATAAGCATCACTGAACTCTTCTAAATTTCAGATCTGAATGCAAATTCTGCCAACTATGCCGCCTTTTCCACTGAAAATACTCAAATCACCAATTGTCACTTCTACAAATAGAACTACGTTTATTACTTAAGACTGAAAACGATGTGCAAGTTCAACCCTTACATATCCCTAAGTCAGTGCTGGTATTTCCATATGAAGTTTTCCATGTCCATTGATGTCAATCCATTTGCAATATGAAGTCTAAAAAAGTGGAAATGTAAGAGCTGCTTAATCCCAAAACAACTATAAAAGCATCACAACTCATCAGATATTTACATGAACATGTAGAGATGGCATGTTAATGCCAAAAAGAAACAAAGTAAGACCACATTTCTGTAACGGTGCTGGCATATTGTTTCATACTAAGCTAACCAAGGAAGAAATAGCAAAGCAGCACTTCATAATGACCTACTGCTACTGCTGGCCAGGCATAGTAACTATATTTAAATCCTCGTTGTGGTAGGAAATATTGTTTTATGTATTTGGCACCACATGCTCTTCATAACTTCTTACAGCTACATGTTGAGGAAGTTTCAAAGTTACTAAATGTATTTCATTCTTTCCTAAAGGGAAAAGAGTTTTTGTTTTCACGTGAAAGCTCTAATGGCTTTTGGATATGGCTTATTTTTTTTGTCATGCACAAATTCCTGCTCAACCAAAAGTACAGTCACTAATAAAATTACTATTATTGTAAGTTATGGCATAGCTGACAGCTGAAGCCGAGATGTGACACACTAAAGCACAATGCATCTATGCACAGAGGAAGAACTCTAGACTTAGTCCTTGAGTGCAGCGGCCAATGTGAAAGTCATGTACAGAGAAAGAAAAAAAAATCAGTACTCCAGATCGGAAGTCAGCACAAAGGCCTCCCTCCTCTATCAGAATTGTCCTCCTTCTGTCCTAAATTCTGACCAGAGAAACTAGGACTTTTTCTTAAAAGGAAGGTTCTTGAGCTGTTCAGTTGATGAAAAGACACATTTCTAAAATTTATTTCACAAAACTTTTGAACTATTAAAAACCACACCCCTAAAACCAGCAGCTTTAAATATCCAGAAGAGCCTCTACCATGTATCTGTCCTACTTCATAGTTCCTGTTTCTAATGTAACCCTCTCCCATTCTTTTGATTTTCCACTCAAACATCCATCCCATGCTTGTCTGCCTTCTCAACATCATCTGGTGCTTGGAATTGGCCTTCCATTAACAGATACACAATTCCTTTCCTCTCATTTACCAAAATACTCCCCAAGATGTTGCTTATTCCACAAAACTTCTCCATTAACATGACAGTATGTGCCTGTTCTTTTTCGTTTTTTTTTTCCCCATAACATTATCCTGCACTTTGAGTGCTGGTTTTCTAAAGCTGCCATCACTGGACACATCCCTTCTCCTACTGATATGAAGTTGAGGGGTTTCTTTGACTGTCAAATAAACTGCTGGGCTAAGTTGAATGTTTTTCAAAATCTAACCCTTCCAGTTCATGACTGCAATTGCTCATTCTGGGCTCACCAAATGCTAGTTCTTTCCAATCATAGCAAGGACCCGCTGGATAAACCAATACGTGCTGCTACAGAGCTGGTTGTCACTTATAGCCTAGACAAGCAAGGTAGGAAAAAAGCAAGATGGCAATTCTAAACATGGTGCCCATAGAAATTCTCACGTACGTTGACACCTACTATTAATTTTTAAACTCGATTGATAGTTGATGTCAGAAAAGGAAACGTTACTGATAGCGACGCTGAAATTCTGCTAAAGACGGCTGAACAAGGCAGTGTGGTGTAACAGGAATTTCTTTATGGCTCCACATTGCAATTCCTGGGTTTTTTTGTGTCCCCTCTTGCTCCCCACCTCCTTATATTGTTTCAGAAAGTTGACATTCATTACTGGAATTTTATTAAGGCACCAAATGGCTTGGGATAACGATTCTAACTGAAAAATCAATGAAGTCTCTGCATCTGAATCACACACTTCTCAGCCTACATTCAAACACTAGTACTACGGGCTGATTTTCAGACATAAGGAAGGACTTACAGTAGTGATTTCCTTAGAATGCCTGAAAAGCAATTTTTTCTTAGGAACTTCATTTTGGTTCTAGATAATCCACTTCACACAAACATTTTTAGAACTGGGAACATTAACTGTAAGCTATTGGGAGCACACACTTGTTAAATAAATCTTTCTGTAATCAGAGATAACAATTGCATAGATTTCCAAATATTATCCTATATCTGGAATTCCAACTATACTGACTTCCCCATTTACAAACTATGCCTGACACTTTGAAAAAAACACTGGTTTGAAAGGCATACAAACCCCAACAACAATTGCAAAACTGCACACAACACAGAGCACGGCTTCTCACTCACTTCTGGTTGGAAGAGAATGCCACACAGCTCTTTAATCTAACAGATACCACTGTAATCCATGGGTTGAAAACAGCAGCAAGTAAGTCTGAAGTGGAAAAATGGCACAGTTACTAAAAATGAAGAAAATCCTAGTTTCTCTGAAAGTCCCCATTATCAAGGGAAACAGGCAGATTCGCAGATTCTCTACTGAGCTGAAGTAGCAAAGATGTATTTTAAGAGTGTCTTTCTAAAACACACATTGTAGTTGATTCACCGTAATGGCTCAGTGCAACAACTGGTGGATGAAACTATGAGTTAGTGTCGTACAGAACTGGCTAGACCTATACAAACCTACAAATCTAGAAGTATACACTTATAGGCTAGACCTATACACCTATACACTGACTCCATCTCTTTTTTCAATTCTGTGAATCAGGGAAGTTGCAGCACAGCAGATAGCTATCCCTCTGAATATACAGGAATACTCTGTAATGAGGGAAGAACACACCCAAGAGTGAGCAGTGCATTTTAAGTAACAGTCCTACCTTGTGCAAAACTTCATAAAACTAAACTTTATCCCAGACACTCATACTTAAGCTTTTGAATTACACAGCCATCTGAACAGGCTTCTTCAAAAGACCCAGTTTTGCCTTTACACAAATCTTTCCCTAATTTTTTTTGTAAGGACCTATTGACCTTGGAACTGAACATAAAAATACCCCTATATCACTATGTGTTAAGAGATTTATCATGTAAGCCCAAAGTGATGTTGTAATTCTTTAAGGATTAAAATTTATATACAGGAAAATACCAAAACCCCTTAAGAAATGTCCTGAAGCCTAATCTACCTCTTGAAACATACAGCAAATACAAGCACAAATTTGTTACACAAAGCACTTTATTGCATTACATGTGCATTGACATTTACTGCAATTTGTTTTCAGCATATTCAAAACAACCAAAACCCCAATATAGACACTATCTTTGCTTCGATGAGTTGCCACCAATGGCAATGCTTACATCAGCGCTTATATTTGGGTCAACATAAAAATCTAATGATGTCATCCTACTCTGGTGTTATACTGGGTAAAAATCTCCAGAAAGTCTCAAAAAATAATGTTCCTTATGAACGAAAAAACTCTCCTTAAAAACTCAAAGGAGGGCACGTTTCCAGCCCAGAATGGAGTGCAACAGAGAAAACTCTGTGGTGGCCTTGACTGAGTTTGCTCTAGAACAAGCAGCAGTACAGTATGGTACCATGATAAACCTTGCTTCTCAGCTCACAAGACCATGCTAATGCAGCTAGGCTGCCTTCCTGATCCAGGCTGGAACATCTGCACGGTACTGCCTTGCCCCACTGAAGCATAACAGCTGTGTCCCACACTACCTCACAGATCTCTTCATCACTCTCCATCATACACACAGACGTGCCCTGCATATACTATACTAACAAATAACACCAGGAGACATCTTTAGCTTAACATAAAAATAACCACTTTTCAAGAACATGTCTTTATTTTGATGCTTTAGGTTTGCAGCTGAAGAACATAGAAATGGATTTCATTCCACTCTTATCAACTTTGGCCAGAGCCTTCTGTGCTGCAGACATCTTGCTGTTTGCCTGTCAGTGAAACGATAAACAGAAAAAGTTAAGCAGCATCTCCATAGGAAGGGAGTATAAGCTACGAACTCCTAAATACAGAAGTCAAGCAAGAAGTTGAATTGCTTCTTTAGTATACAGCAGTAAAGATAATGTTATGCAGGCTTTAAACTGTAGGAGAAAAACCTTACTAAACAAATTTGAGATTATTCAAACAGAAAAATACTTGTCATGAATTACTTAACCTTAGACAAAGACAGAGAATCAATTACAAGGACAAGGAGGTGAAACATCTTTCCTTTCTGCAGAATGAGGTATCCCAACTCGAACATTTACTTTGGGATAATCCCTGAGTGTACATTAAGAGGAATAATGCATGCAATATAACAGATGCATACTGTACCCTCCGACTCAATCTCATGATTATGCTGTCAGCAGGCTGAATTACAGCCTTGCATTACAGGTGATGAATAATTCACACTGATTTATTATCAAACTCTCTATGCACAGTGAAATAAAGGGAAAAATAGATGGAAGAACTAAGAACGAAGAAGGCAACTAACATTTGCAAAGCACTTCGAGGCCACTGGGAAAACTTCCTGGACTTCTACACCTAAAACACATTTTATGAGCCACGTTTTATAGAGCTGACCTCTTTTCTTTCTTACATTTTAAAATGTTATGTTTTAAATCTCTAGCTGTTTTCCCTATTAAGAAAACTTTGCATTGACCTTTATTTATGATACTCCTCATTCTGCACGACTTCACAATTACAATACTTGCGATCAGCTAGAAGGTTACAGATATGATGGAGATATGCAACAGTATGATCGTCTGTGTTACTATATAAACAAAACCACTGCCAAGGTATTTAAAAAAGAGTACTATACTGTACAGAGTCCAAGAGCTATCTTTTCCAGATCCTCTCATCCATGTGCTTCATTATTTCAGAAGTATATCATGTTTAATGTTAAAATGAATTATCTCTCCTCAGTCTATTTCTATCTTTAGGCTCAGTTCAAAAGCTATAGGTACATAATCATAGAATCGTTTAGGTTGGAAAAGACCTTTAAGATCATCTAGGCCAACCATTGACCCTACTCTGCCAGGTCCGCCACTAAACCTTGTCTCTAAGCACCACATCTACATGACTTTCAAACACATCTAGGGGGGGAGAAAGGGGGAAACACGGATATTTTCAACTATTTATCACCTTCAGTTAGGGGGTAATCCTCTTACTTCAAAACTAGCATGTGCCCTGAATACAAAAATTCTGCAGGTTTTGGGGGAGGAAGGAATGCATCTGTCACCAGCTGCTTCTCTTTGCAAAGGGATAAAGAGTAGCCAGCATTGGTCTGAAGGTCACAAGACGCGCACAGAGGGCCTTTCTGGTTCCCAATGAACTGGAGAAGGATTCATTTTCTTTCAGTGTTCAGAGAAATAAGCCAGTGCAAGCTTCACAACTTTGGCACACACAGACAGAATCTATTTCTTTTCACATCTCTGTTGCTCTCCTAGGAATAGTACAGTGGCAAGCACCACTGGACTCAGACTTGAATTGGCCTCCAAACTTGTGTTGGAGCTGGCAATCAGCAATCTCTGTGTTGATTTAACTTCATTAAGCTGACATAAGTAAGTGCACAAGCAACATTTCTAGGTAAAAATAAAGCCTGTCTTAGCATCGCCTGGAATTTAAGTGAATGCTGCCATCTTTGTTTCTTTTTCAAATAACTGAAATTTAACAGTTGCTATCACTAAGCCATAGGATTTGTCATCTAAAGATCTCAAAGACCTTTGCAAACATTAGCTGAGCACCTTAACAGGTGGCGAAGTCTGTGAGATTCACTGGAATGTTCACTGATAAAATACAGTAAAACAGAAACAGTATAGAAGAGTTCAGAATGGCACATTAAGACTATCAAAGTTAAATTTGAATAAATTGAATAAACTTCAATGAAAAGTTCAAGGAGATATAACTACAGATATCTGCCATTTTGTATTTGTTCTTCTGATGTGTTTTGGAGAAGAAAATAGGCAGTCTGTACTAACGTTGGATATTAATCTCTGCTTTAGCAAAACATGCATGAATGCAAGGCTTGCTTACCTTTTTGGTTTTCAGATTGCTGCTGTTAAACTTAGTATAGTCTTCTTCTGCTTCCACAGGGACATCTGATAATTTCCTTTTCTGAAATGTTAGAGTGAGGAAGTTGCTCTGTCAACCTCTTTTATGATGTACACACATGGAATTTTAAAACTTTGGTTTTATAACATAACCATAGCAGCAAAATAGGACTGGCAACCAGCTGAAGAATCTGCAGCAACAGTGGAAGACTTTTCTTTGCAATTGTCTTCTTTACATGTGAATATATACACCATCTCTACAGTATTCAGAAGAGAACATTCAGTGTCAAGGGAAGCATTTTCTTCTTCCTAGCCTTCTGAAGAATGACTTCTAGAAATCACTTGAATCCCTCTTTTAACTTCCATGATTGTGACTTTGGTGTCAGAGTCTATTTAGAGAACTTTTACGGAGCAGACTAGACTCTGGTCCCCATGGTCTCACGGAACTCTGCAGCAACTGCAGTGTTATTGCTATTGGCCAATGCAAGTGGATCATCATCTAGTCTATTATCTGTTTGTGCACAAGCTTTAGAAGTAATTAGTTTCTACAGTTTGGCAACAGTGAAACACTAACATAGTTCTGCTGACTGCTTCATCACTTGAATCCAACAGTATATTAAGAAGCTTGACTCTGCATGTGCTGGGTGCCTTCTAACTTAAGAAATAATGGAAACGAACAGTTCTCGGCACTTCACACAATCAGGCCGTAAGAATGAATATTTTTTTCCATAAACTGTGAGCATGTGTTTAGTTTAAAGGTGAAAACTTCCTGGTATGTTTCCAAAAGGGAAAAAAAGTATGTAGTATTTTACAACACTGTATTTTTATTATTATTATATATCTGATATTACTACCCTGTCCTTAATATCCTGTGAAATCTAAACTGCGGCCTTCCCAGTTTTTGTGCCAAAGAGAGTGATTTTGCAAGCAACTTGGATGGTACCATACATTTTAAGATCCTGTTTTATTCATTTTGTTTATGGTGCTTGTGATCTCTCTCTCCCCCCTCCCCCCGCTACTTTGGCACAGAAGCCAGGTCTGCAGCTTAGATTTCTCAGCTCTTAGAACCAGATCCAACAGCAGCCTTTTCTTTTGATTTCAATGCGATCTGGATCAGCCTCTCTAGGAGGCTGTTTACTGTGCTGTGATAACATTTTCAAATGACAATCTGATGAATAATTACTATTCTCTTTTTGGAATCTGATAAACAAATTTTTAAAACTTACAACAAGATGCATTTCAGCAAAACATTTGCTGTTTAATTGTAGCAGAGCCTACATATTCTTTGTAGATGTCTGTCATCATCTGCCAATGGCCAGACTCCCTATGCTGCCAAACTGGACAATATGACAATTACAACACAAGATCAATGGCTTACAATTAATACAAAGAACATGTAATTTTGATTTAATCATCAAAACACAGGGTCCAGACTGTACCCAGTTTACTCTTGTACTACAAGACAGAGAATTTGTCATAGCTTTTCTGTTAACCATGGAGGTTTCTAAATCTCTCCTCCCTTCACAATTTATTTTAACGTCATTTCTAAACACGTAATTACTTTACTATATAAGAAGTACATGTTAGACCTTTCTTTATTTGCAATAATCCTATACTATGTCTGGCAATACACCTTGTCCTCATAAATAGAAATGTCAATGCAAGTGGATGAAAATGGTCTGAAGGAGACTATAGGTTCCAGTGTACAAGTCTGCCTTACTCCTCTGAGATTGTGAAATATAGGAGTGTTTTAATCTCTGAAGTTGCGAAGACTTAAACACAGAAGCATCATACACACCCTGGTCAGTGCTGTGGAAACTAATCAGATCCTCAGCAAGATTTCACTGCGCAACAACTGAACAGTTCTAAGCCTCATTTCCTCTGTAACCAAACTGCTGAAATAAAACTATTTTTAAAAATAGATTCTCGGAACTATCCCAATGGTACAAAAGCTATTCGTACATAATATGTAATGTACATCACATGTAGTTTAATATAGTTGTTGTAACATGCTTATATGACTAATGAATATCAGTTGGCTCCTGATGTGTGTTTAATATTTCTTACAATGCATAAAGATAATTCTTAACTGAATCAAAGGGCCAAGTAACTGTGCAGCCAGAACAACTGTCCAACCACATGGAAATAACTTATATCCATGGATATACATTGGAGAACAAATGCTATTAATAACAGTAGGGCCCAATTATTCCTGCATGTGCTAGCTGACATACTGCTTAAAAGAACAGCCACTGAACCAGCCAGAAATGAGGTTATTTTAGACTTTGTTTCAGTAAGTAGCAGGGACATTGCAGGAAAGGTCGGTGTAGTAAGTAACCTAGTTTCAGTAGACATAGGGTGCCTCAGTTTAAATTAAATGGAAAGGACAATCAAAAGTGGTGTTCTTGATTTTAGAGGGGCAAACTTTGCAAACCACATGCCTTACTTCTCTAAGCCAAAGCAAAAGGACTTGATGTGTGAGGAGGATACTCGGAATGTAAAAGAAAAATACGGAAGAAGTTACTTTGGATCTTTTACTTCAAACAAGGTGAAAAATTCTTGAAGAAAAGAGCTTTTCAGACTAAACTACATGAATGCTCCCCCTTGTTCACACAAATGCACACATATTCCCCCCCTCTAAATAAAGACACTAAGAGTAAGCAGAATTCTACAATGAATTGGGAAAAAAAGACTGCCAAAAGAAAAAAAAGAAAAAAAAGATTTTTTTAGGGGTCAGGTAATACTGAGATAAAGTGAGAACTGCCAAAAAGTCAAGCTGAGTTAGACCTTGGAAAGGAAATTAAAACAAATAGTAGAAGGTTGTTTAGCCACAGAGGCAAAAAGGGAATCAAAAAAGAAAAAGTGAAGCTGTTATACAGTAAGAATTGGATAGATATTAAAGCTAATCTATGTGTAGCCCCAAAATGGAATAAATCCCTTGCCTCAGTTAATTGTTTTCAATAAAGATGAAGAGGTTAAACACAGGGGCAGAAAACAGACTAGAAATCACTCTATTCAAGATAGAATTAAAACTCAATATGCTGACACTGTTGGGAGACTGCCTCAGAAATCACAAGTCCAGAAGCAAAACCTGGCAACTGTTCTAGCAGGTAGGAACCATATCGCTGCAGAATAGCCAAACACACATCTATATGTAAGGAGGAGGAAAAAGTGATAGTAGGCCTGAGTAGAATGGAAGGGGAAGAAAAAATGAATGAAGGAAGAATAATTAAATATAGTGTAAATGAAAACTAAACATAGGTAATGCCTACCAACCTAGCTTTTTTTCTCAAAGATAACACATTTTCTGGTGACAGAAAATGTGCAGCATTGCCAGAGGACTTGACATGGTGCCACTTAAGCAACTGAAGTAATAGAAAACAAAGACTGCAAAAGAATTTTAAGGTAGGTAAGAAATTGGGTAAAAGGGAAACAAAGGTAAATAATGCAGAAAGGGATGTCATTGGCTTGGATGGATATTACTAGTGGAGCACCATGAACAATATCTATTCAAAATGTTCATTAATTGTTAATTAAAGATAACAGCATGCTAACACTTGCTGAATGTACACCACTAAGTAGCATTATGAATATCTAAAGAGCTTTTAACACTGTGAAGGAAAAGCCAGACACCGTTCAAGATTGGAAACATTAAAAGTAGATGAAATGTACAGAAGTACAAGGTCATGTATGCAGCAGCTAACTGCATGAATTTCTTGTAAATCTGAATGCCGATCAACTAAAAATTGCAGTGGAGAAAAAAACCAACTGTGTGCCTTAACTTTTCACAGCATGACTGTGAGCTATCTGGTACACCACACAGTAATAGAGACAAATGGGATTCTAAGATGTAATGAGATAAAGTACTTCCAGTTAAGACAAGAAGGGAAGAATGCCATCATCTTGTACTGGTAAAGGTTTTATCATGAATAATTATATATGATTCTGGTCACCTGCTTTGAAACAACTGAATTCATTTTGGAATAGGTGTAAAGAAATGTTCCTGCAATGACGAGGCAATGGAGAACCCATCTTACACAACCAAGTTTGGCTTCACAAAATGAAAACATAAAGGATATAAGTTTTCCCTTTACACATTGAGAGAACTAATGTTAGGAAGGGAAAAGAGCCATTTCAATTAAAAAAACCCCAATGATAATGTTAGCACAAAAGCGCAGGGGAATAAATTGGCCATGAATAAATTCAAGGTGGAATTTACAGGAAGGTTTCTGAGCATCAGAGGAATGAGGTTATAGAACAGTCTTCCAAGAGAAGTAATGGAAATAAAAAATCCTAATGAGACTTACAGTGAAGAATGGTCAGTGTATGAGAGATTATCCAACATGGTTGTCTGGGAATCCATGACCCAGGAGGTCCCTTTCAGGGTCCTCATAAATTACATACGAAACAAAACTTATGAGGTCATATTGTCCCACCAACCTCAATAAAATTAAATAAGGAAAACACATATGAAAATACTGCTGACTAAAAACGTAAAATATGTCTCTCTCTTTTCCTCCCCTTTTTCAAAAAGGAAAACCAACCAAAATATTCCTTATTGAAAAATACAAAGTACCTGGTAAACTTCTTGTGTTATTTCAGACTGGCTTTTCACAAGGCCAACTTACGTTTTGTACTGTACCCAGTGCTTGGTCTAGTCTAGTTTTAATAACCATTCAGAGAAATTAGCTTACAACACAATGTATCTGTCAATATCTTAATGTTCTCCTACCTTCAATGGTGGCTCTGTTGCTGGGCTTTTAAGTTCTGGGAGCCTGTAGAACAAAAGATTTTAAGTTATAAATTAAGACAGCTGGATTGCACAATTTAAAGCTTATTCCTTCCCCACAAAGGCTGCTTTGGTTATCAGCTGCTCACACACGGCAGATGTTTGCAAAAAAAGCAGCTCATGGACTCTGTATTTCTGACTTAGATAACTAAAACAGAGCCAGGCACCATGGAGAAACATGGGCTCTTTTAAAAGTTCTTAGATCTGGCAACAAAAACAGGGAACTCCACCTTACTATTGAAACCTTGGATACTAGTAAGATGATATTATAAAGCACGTAGTATCTCTTCAATGAAACTGTTAAGCTATGGGACTTCAAGCTGCGAATTGCACATTTTTCCATCAGTGACCACAACAGAACCCTTTGAACAGAACCGAACTGAGGGGCAGGTGCAGGGTCCCAGTGATGCTCCAAGTAAAGTCTGCTGCTGGCAGGGAACACCAGGATGAGGATACTGGCTCACCTTCCAGATTTACATACAAACTAACACAAGTTAGGTATGTGAAATCAAACCCCGGCAGCACTGAGTGAGTAGGGAAAAGGAAAGAGGACTGGGGATGAGGATTCTACTCCTGGCTCTGCTGCTTGTGCTTGACAATTCTGGACAAACTGCTGTAGCTCTTTGGATTTCCTTCCCTGCCTTGCTCTAAAATGGGATACAATGCTCAGGGTTTCATGATGCAACTGTGATAATAGACATATCGGACATATATTACACCTCTCCTCCAGCCCGTGGTCCTTAGCATCATAGGAATAACAGAAAGGTATAATCTACATTTGAAACAATCACTTTTAAAAGTGTGGCAAACATAATCTCACTGGGTCATTCACTGCAACCTTCATGAACAAATCTCAGTATTCAACAAAAATGACCAAAAGGACATTAATGCATTCCATATAAAACTACCAGCTATCTGGAACAATACTTACCCTAAGTATTTTAACAACTCCTTACTCAGATCTTCAGGAATATATTCTGATATTAACCCATGGGCATACCGTACATAGTCTTCAGAAACAGGGCAGGGAGTGGGAAGGAAAAGAAAAAGAACATTCACATTATATAGTCGCGTTGCCTTAGCCATGTTGCATGCGCAACCATAAATCATAAGGTTGAATTAATAGTAAGAGACTTCTAATGGATACACTGTGATGGTGCTCTGTGTTGAGTAGTTTATGTTATACGACACTTGTAGGTTTATTTAAAAAGTAAAGACTTACTACACTCACTTTGTCAGCACATGTTATTAATATCTGCTGTATGTACTTTACAAAGCTGTTCACTTTCTGAGAATACTAGATACCATGTATTTTTCCAAAGAAATTAAATTTTAAAAACCTGCAAAAGTAAAAAGCTGACTCAACAGAACACGCAATCATTAATTTTAAAGCATCTGGATCTTACAATTATTTGGCAAGGGCTTCAGTACTAAAGTACATTTTCTGGCTTCAACTGAAAACAATTAGATGAGACAATGAGTCTATTTCAAAGTCTTGTACTTAATTTCAGTACTTTACGGAAAATGCCAAGGCCTATCTAAACATCACTGGCAAGATGGGATAATGACCTGTGGAAATATGAACTACTAGAAGCTGTTTTCAGTACAGGGCACTCCTGCTATAAATGTTTTTCTGAGAGACTGGGAAAAAAAAGCGACCCTTTTATAACATGAAGTCCTAAACCAGATCTTTTCCGGTCACGTTCCACACAAGCACTTACTGATGATGGGCTGGATCTTTTAAACTTGCTGTTGTTGGGGCTGCTAGGGAGTAACTGCACACATGAACAAGAATTATTTGCCGGACAGACATTAAGCTGAAATCTCACCTCTGAATTCCATCTACAACAGGTCAGCTCTATCTGTTCACATGGATACACACTTCAGTTCAGAAGCATGTGGTAAACTAGCCTCAGGGTGGTAAAGAACTATTTCTTCTGTACCAGAGATAGCTTCCTCCTTTTTTTTTTTTTTAATCTAAAAAGCCCAATGAAAACTGGCATTGAAGCAGAAAGCACTAACAAACTGACACCAGCATATGCATTTCAACTATACGGACATCAGATTCGTAGTATCTCCTATCTGCACTTCTCTTCCTCCAGTGCCTAGATTCATCAAGGATTTGTTACTCCCTTAGCCCTCTTTAGGGTCAGGAGACAACAAGAAATAATTCCAATCCAAGACAATTTCACCCCAGCACTTAATATGTCCAATTTACCGCTTAAGAAAAATATTCCCATCATTTCGCTCTTTGCATTATGACAGTGAATGGTGAGTCCAAGCCAACTGCTATTATATTGTACTAAATACAAAATCCATTCTCTTTGCATTTCTGCCTTGAAGCAATCTTCACTGACTCCCTTTACCAATTTTAAAATACCACTGTTTGCCTTCTACAGAGTCTGTGTTCTCACCCTAGCCTTGCTTTGTTATTAACCGCCTGTCAAACATCAGGAATACTTGTGCACCTCCCTTCTTTGTCTTTCGAATGAAATATTCAGGTTTCACATGTTAAACCTTCCCTCCTTCCCCATTTGCCCTCATTATATCCTCCCAGATTTTTGTCCTACAACATCTGTAGATGCTAACTACATATACCCATCTATTTATAAGGTACTGAAATTTCATAATACCCCTATGAAAGCAATTCTCTACAGAAATAAATTGCACTGTCATGGCAGTGAAAGGATCAGACAGGAAAATTAGTCTTATTAAAAATAAGCATTGAGTAAGGTCCATTTGACTTCCTGTCATTCACCTTGCTACATATAGTGGGACTGCTTCCAAAACTTACCTACTTTTAATCCCCAGTATTCCCTGTTTCAATGCTGCTCTTTTAAATTTAAAAAAGGATTTTTAAAAGACTATTATATCCATGTTACTGTAAGTAAAGAGGAAGGTGGAAAAAACACTGCAGATAAACTATTTAATTACAAATTTCAGAGATAAAATATTTAAGCATAGTCAAGATGGTTGCTGTCAGGATAATTTCCCTTTTCTTTAAAAAAATGGGAGTGGGGAAAAGGATGAAAAGCTACTGTAAAGTTAGTCACTTACAAGTTTTGCAGCTTTGCCTCTTTTTAAAAACCATATATTACAATCTCTGTTCTATAAAACTGTCTAGTTGCCTCTTAAATCTCATTTATGTTGTTTCCTTTGATATCATTACTTGGTAACTCATTTTCCACTTCGTCAGCAAGTTGCTTTGTTTCTCCTTATTTTTCAACAGCATGCACACTTCTGAATGTCTTTGTAAAAAGAAACAATTTGCTTTCGTTTGTCTTGTTCTGAACTTTTCTTAATTTTCATTAACATTCAAAGAATTTACTCTGAGTCCATTTTCAGGTTTCCCTACACAACTTCACATGCCAGTAACATTCAGGCCATTGCCCTCCCCAGGGAAAAGGTGACTAGAAACAGGATCACTCCAGACTTTTTGGTACCAGGGTTGTCAATTTCAGAGCAATTTAATACACATATTATTAAAGTTTTTGCCCTTATTAAGCACACACTTGGGTATTCTATACGTTTGTCACATAAGGTAGTGTTTGGAACAGGAGCTTTTACTCTGTGACTGTGCGTTCCTAAGATCCCTTCCCTTTTTGGAGAATTCTATGAAGAGCATTTGCATGCTAATAAAAATAATAATAAAAAAGAAGTCTGTTCTAATAGAGAGACACTTATTGGGTAGATACTCATATATATTATAAGCCTGTGTCCTATTGTCCAAGACTGTCCCAGTTCAGCAAAGTACTTCAGCATACATTTCACTGAGAAAAACGTCTTCTCCTTGAACTAAGGAGAAGCTAAAAGAACGCCAGCTGAGACCTACTGTTAATTACAATGTCATTCGATGAAGATACCAAAGAACTTAGCAAAGTCAAGGCACACAGTCACAACACATATGGAATTTTCTGTACAAGGAAAATTTACTGCAAAGGCCAATTTCAATACATTTTAGATTCTAATCATGTGTTTTACCTCCACTTATGCAATTTCACAAAAATGGAATTCATTACAATGTTTAGCTTTCTTACCTTCTTTAGTATCTGTGATCTGTTTACCGCTGATAAATGTAGCTGCACGTACTCTTTCACCTACAGATATATTGTTCCCTTTAAGTGCTTTCACTGTTTGATTGACCTATAGGAAACCACAGAATGAAATGTCTGCCTCAGTGTTGTTATGCTCATGTTAATGCAGTGACAAAGCTCTTGTAATTTTGTTTCAAGCATATAAAACACTCAAGTTATGGACTGTGGTGAAATTTAATATACATTTGTAATGACTAGCATATGAGCTCAAAAAACCCAAAGAAACCAGCATGTCTTTGAACATGTTGCCTTGGCAACACAGCACCAGTTTTGCAGCACCCTAAGATGAGGTGCGCTACTCAGATGCAACAACCATGATTATACAGGTGAGAAATACACCTGCTCGGAGAACAGAGAATGCCTGAGCTCAGCTGGACTGCAAAGGCAGTCCTGATGGAAATCAAAGATTAAGGACTTTATAGGGCACTGCTAAACTGGATCTAAGAGACAGGTAACTGGCAGAAGAAGATATTTTCAACAACAAACAGGTAACGGTTTAAATGCAAATATTCAGGTATTCACTGGAAAATAGGTATCCCCATGCCTCATCAGTGCAGAAAATAGACCAGATTTTGTGCTTGCATTGACTAATTTAAATGACAAGGCTTGCTTCTATCACGTGATGCATACAATCTTTTTCTACAAAGTGGCATCACAGTAGGGGGACATGTGTGTGTAAAATTAGATTCACCTTCTTTATACCAGAACACAGACCACAATCAAGTTTAGCTATAACACTAGTTTATTTTCTGCATGCTGTACAGACCTCTTGAACAGCATGATTGGATCAGGATAGCAGCAACCATACCAGGACCATTCTGGGAGACTGCCAAAACTTCAGAAGAAAAACCACTGGTAGCACAAACCCAGGCGTTTCTGTCCAGCTTTAAAGCATGGCAGAATTTAAAACTTGCAACAGTAAAAGCTCTCCTCTAGCCCATCTGTGAAGTGGACAAAGCAAAAGATAAGCCCCTCGCCTTATGCAAAGCCTACAGAAAACAGCGATAAGCTGAACTTCACCTTCTTGTTCTGCCTCCCCACACTCCATGAATCCCTTTCATGCCAGCCGCATCAGAAACAGAAATGCAACAAACTTGTCATTTCTCTAGTACCTCATCACATTCCCAAGTGCAACAACTTTACTGCGATGTCTGTCCTTCTTGGACAGGACAAGTACCTTTAACTGAGTGACACCACTTTGATCAAATGCAGATATGGACAAGCTAATAAGCATTCTCATTTTAAACATAAAGCAATTTTGAAAGCAAAACAGAAATACAATACCTTTTTCTTTAACCACTTCAGTGTCTTCTCTTGGCTGTATTTGTGGAATTTCTGACTGCCAATCTCTGAGGAAAAAAAAAAGTAAGGGGAAGAAAGTCATGACTGGTCTGGATAGCATTTTCAATACATTTAAAATCTTTTAAGTTGTAGATACAGCATGAAAATTAATTTGCAGCTTGCACATGTTTGATATCAGAGCAGTAAGTTTCAAAAACATTGGAAATGTAGAAAAATAAACAGACTGAGCTGATATGCACAAGTCTGAACAACTTGACAATTCTTTAATTAGGTCCTAATCCAGCAAAGCACATATTTTATTTATTTATGTATAATCTTGGGCTGCCTAAATTCACTAAGCCTCTTCTCAAGCCCTCGTAGTTTGCCAGACCTTCACTGCCCTGTGTCACCAGACTGGTCATTTTAACTACATAACTCACAACACAAAATGTTGGTTCCACGGCTCCTTTTTAAAAATTTTTTAAACATAGTATCTTAAATCTTTACTTACGGAATTCCAGCACCTAGTAAGGGGCCAGGACAGAGAGTTGGTTAGTGAAGACAAACCATCCACCCTTTCAGTAAACCCTTTTCCTACAAGTTCTCCCCTCTCACTTCACAGGGTGACTAAAGCAAAAGTTTTACTTCTATCCCCCTTTTATGTAGTTTATTATAGTGTCAAAAGAAAATACAGAATCCAAAATAGTGAAACACAGTCCTTGTGGGAGGAAGTACATGATTCATTTATGATTTATTGAGCAACATAAATTAACTCAACGATATAAGAATTTCAGAAAGCGTTTCCTGTGATAACTCGGCTATCATGAACACTTGCTATTCATATGTGATCATTTATCTGGAGTTAAGTCAGTTCATGATGCTGAGGCAAAGGAGGGAGAAAATTACAAAGGTTCATGGAAATTTCAGTATAAAAATTCAGTATTAATTCACAGAAAGCTACATTTTGGAAATGGAATTAAATGCCTAATAAGATTTCACAGGAGATTTTAGAGCCCACTGTGCTTTCGTCTTTTTCTTTAGCAGGTATTTCAGTAAGTTTTAATCTCCTGTATACGATTCCCATAAATACCTACACCTGTTTCATGCTATTTACTGATCTAGTATCATATTCCAACACTCAGTTCATGGAGTTTCCTTCTCCTCTTGCAAACAACAACATATTATTTATGATTCCTCCAGCATTTCCTTCTTTGGGGTTTATCTTGGCTCTTTCAAATTGCATACAAATAGCAAACTGTTATGTGCTCTTTGTGTATGCATGGTAGGGGGTATGGAGAGGTTGAGGAAAGTTGTTTACAACATGAAGTTTAAATCTAGCTCAACAGTTGTAGATGAGTAAAATAAAAAAATTCTTCAGAGCAAAAAGGAAAAAAACACTAATATACACTTTGCTTCATGAAGTTGATGAGTTGCAGGTAAACTAATTAGCTGTGACATTGCTGGCTGCAGCCTTTAGGACTTAGAAGCTTCCAAGTGGCTCTGAAAGAAAAGCAGCAGAAAATGTGGGAGATGCTCGGGATACTTGAACCTGCTTCTCAAAGAGCTAACATGGTTTGGGTCCAAGTACAGTGAGTACAATTCGTGGATTCCTCTCTTATCTAAGAAAGTTCGAGGAAGGGACATCCTCCAGCCACCATCCCCCAACCCATGCTGAAAAGTAATTCTAGTCTGGATTCCCAGGCAGACTCCCCCACAACAGCATGATTCAGAGTGACTCAGTTAGGGAAAGGAAACGTAGAACTGTGAAGCCATTTTCATTAAAACATGTGAAAAATAATTACACCTAACCCTTCAGAGATCACTTTGTTTGAAAATATTTTGTGTGCTTGACAGTTTTGACTATTAAACTCTAGAAACTGACAATATTTGAGACCTCTGAAGAATTAAAGTGAGTTATGAAAGTCACAAACTGCTGACAAAAGGATTCAATATTGGAACGTGCATTTAACATGTGATGCACATTTGATATTGGTGAGAGTTAGTGACTATGTTTGATAATATGAGTATATATTGGAAAGCCTTTTGTTCCCTAATGTGTCTGGTGCCTATAAAACTGGTCTGAGACATCTGGAAAGATTGGGTTTGAGAAATACAGATGGAATATAAGTGGTTCTACAATTAAATAATATGTTCAGCGATCGGGTAATCGCTATGTAGACTTGGAAGTTTCCCTGATGTATTGTTGAGCAAACTGCCTAAAGCACATTTTAACATCCATTTTCTCAGTGTTTTCCATAACTTTGAAACTCATATGGCCCCTTTTTTCCTACCTTCTGGGAATACAAGCTTGGCAATATTACTTAGTTATTCTAATCAGGTAAGTTTTCTTGGCTCTTCATGTTAATCACATCAGACAAGATCACAGTGCAGTTTTTGCCTTACAAAATGAAACAAAGAGTAACACTAGAACGGGAATTCATAACCCTTTTTAAAATCTTCTCTATTGTACTTTCTATCCGATTTTGAATTTGTTAGCAAACAACCTGCCTCACCCAGATTTACCGAGCTGTAACACACCCTTTCCCCAACTACTAAAGCAGGTAACTGGGAATTTAATCCAGCAAAATGAATTTTCAGTGCCCTTCAACACTGAGGTCAGGGAAAGTGGACTTTCTGCTAATTCAGTAAGTGTAAACTGTGAGCGCTCTAGGGTAAAAATTTGTTAGACAGATGTTAAATGCCTTAAGATTAAGTTAAGAGTGAAATAATTACGTTGTTAGGTTCTGCCAAACAGATCAGAGCTGCAGAAGACTCAACACAACAGATGCTGCTTGCCCTAAAGCCCTACTCCTTAAACAAGAAAGGCTACAAAGTGGACAACAGGTCTTAGAGCTAGAAAAGAGCACCTTAGTCATAATAATGGTATTTTTTTGCAGGCAATAAAAGACATGAGAATATGAAACACATAGAAGTGGATTGAACAGAAAGGTGATCTGTGCATGACAGGCAAGCAAGTGCCAATGTGTTTGATGCATAACAATATGCTTGGTGTTCTAAAAAAAAGGAAGAAATCCTAAGAACAAGCCCCACTGTTACTTTCTACCCAATCCAAACCTGAACAAGAAAAGAAGCAGCAGGTACATGCCTAGGCACATCCAAGAACATCACATATAGCTGGTGTGTGCATGTGTGTACAGCTTTAATGACAAAAGCAATTTTTACCTTACATTTCAAAACAAAAACCAGTTAACGTCACTTGCTGGCAAAATGACACAGACTTACAGGTGTACATAATACATTACAAAAAACAATGCAAAAAACCCCAAGCGGTAAAGCATCTTCACTACTGTGTAACAGCATACAGTTTATCAGAGGATGCTCTGATGGACAACAACTGCAAATACAATTTCAGAGCGGATACAGAGGTTAGACCAAGATATAAGACATTGTCTACAGCAAACACATTTTTAAAAAAAATTTTATTTTGCTGTTAAGAAGGGAACATAAATACTGTCCAAAGGCAGCATTGTTGGTTGGAGGAAGTGCCCCTTCAGAACAATAATCAAGAATTTGTCCTATGCTCCTACACAGACTTAGTTTCCAAGAGGATCTGGCAGGACTTTCTACCTTCTCAGATGGGTGCACATAAGTTTAGTACTCCTTCTCTCACCCTTAGCCAGTGTTAGACAAGTTGTAGGGCACAGCAATTACCTAAAAGCTTAATAATAGTTTTTTCTGGTAGTATTTATTACTTCATGGGAAGGCAAAAGCAGTTTTGCAGTTCCGATGCACCTGTCTTAAAGAAGCCTTCTTCTAAGTCAGAACTCACCCAACAAAAAAGGCTGCCTGCTCCCAATGATACTGAATGTAATTAAATGTTTTCTGAGGGTCTTTCAGAAATCCAGGAGTATCACAACAGCACATAATTCCAACTAACACAGTCCCAGCAAGATTGCTTGAGCAGCAACAGTCTTGCTGCTCAGATTTCCTCCTCTCTTGTTGAAGTGATCATTTTCAACAGAAACAAGTCCTGCCCTGAAGTTTAAATTGATTTTCTGGCAGAAGCAACTGCTTTACATTACTGCATATGCACCATATAATACAGGAAATACTTAAACTTGTGCATCAGTATCTTTCAGGGAAAAAAACCTCGCAGCCCCTGCCCCCTGATGTTCTGTGCAGCAATAAAGAGGTCTGGTGTTTTACTTCTTAGCAGGGTTTTCATTCTTCCATCACCTTTCCTTAGCCATTTCCCAATTATCTCTAGATTACCTAAATATTTCTTCTTATATAGAATCATAGAACAGTTTGGGTGGGAAGGGACCTTTAAAGGTCATCTAGTGCAACCTGCCCTGCAATAAGCAAGGACATCTTCAACTAGATCAACCTGACCTCAAATATTTCCAGGGACAGGGCATCTACCACCTCTCTGGGCAACCTGTTCCAGTGTTTCACCACTCTCGGAGTAAAGAATTTCTGCCTTATATCTCATTTAAACCTACCCTCTTTTAGTTTAAAACCATTATCCCTTGTCCTATTACAACAGGCCCTGCTAAAAAGTTTGTCCCCATCTTTCTTATAAGCTCCCTTTAAGTACTGGAAGACTGCAATAAGGTCTTCCTGAAGCCTTCTCTTCTTCAGGCTGAACAACACTCTCAGCCCTTCCTCATAGGAGAGGTGTTCCATCCCTCTGATCATTTTTGTGGCCCTCCTCTGAACCTGCTCCAACAGGTCTATGTCTTTCCTGTGCTGAGGGCTCCAGAGCTGGACGCAGTACTCCAGGTGGGGCCTCACGAGAGTGGAGTAGAGGGGCAGAATCACCTCCCTCGAGCTGCTGGCCACGCTTCTTTTGATGCAGCCCAGGATACAGGGCTGACGATATATACCAACAGCAAGGGCAGAGTGCTTCGTGAAAGCAAGTTCCTAATATTTCTGGCTTTTAATCTGTGTACCTCAACTTCCTGGAGGAGCTCTACACACATAAGGATCAGACAGCTTAGTTGGTGGTGGATTCTATGTTCTCAGACTCCTGTACCTCCTCCTTCAGATCTCCATCTGTGTGCAGGTAAATCTCCATTCACTATCAGGAAGTCAGCAAGCATAAGGAGAATGCTCTCTAAAGGACTGAATACAAAAACTGAGGTCTTGCATCTTTTGCAGGTCTGCCAATCTGCGAAAATTATGTAATGCTCCTTCCTCTTCCCTAGAAAGCATATATTGTCCTCAAATAAAATAAAATCCCCCACACCAAAGGGAATTATGGGCAAAGGTTGAGGACACCATGTACAGAATTGATACTTTGCTGTTTTGTTCCATTTAGGTTTTCTCTCTCATACACTTATGCATCCCAAACAAGGCTTCTATTTTAAAAAAATTAAGTCTTAGAACTTAAACCCACAACACTAAATTATGCAAAGCTAGAAAAATTGTGTCCTCCTTTCTCAACAGGATATTCTCTCTTCTCCAGCTTTTTCCTACTTATTGTTTGAATGCTTTGTGACAAAGGGAGAAAAAAAAGCCAAATGGACAACAGTTAACTTCTTCCATACCAGACAATCTTACATTCCATAAAGAATTTAGAGAGATGTAAAACTTTCATCAAAAGGCAAAGAAAGTTCACAACACATACATTAATGTCAAGAAGGCAGCTCTTATCAGTTTATCATTTTTATGACACCTAGCAACAAGACTGCACAAGTACTTCAGAGTTACAGCAGATAACCTGAGATCCACACATTACTATACACAATACTGCAATGACAACTTCCTAGCCTAAGCTTCTGTTTTTAAAGTACAACTTCATCTAAATCTTGAGTGTTCGGTAAAGCAAAAAATAATATTTAAATCTATCTTGTAATGAAGTGGCACTAACAAATCCAGACCTTTTTTGCCCCCCAAGCCCCTTTTTTCACCTCTTTCTTCTGTTACATGATGTATGTACTGTTTAACATCTGCACACTTCAGCAACAATGGGCAGCTAGGGTAGTCTGAGTCTAGCACAACTTGATCAAGTGGCTGGAACTTTCCTTGCTGCTGAAAATACATCAAAGGGATTATAAAAGCATTATAATAATGTTAAGAAACATATACACGCTATACATACATAGAAATATATATGCATGCAATGGCTATAGCTTTAAAATAAAGGATTTAAAGATCGTATTTTGAATGGTAACAGATGACACATTCAGGAACTGATTACAAAGCAAACTATAAATATTTATTTCAAACCAGTAAATACCTGCAAAATGCCGAACTCTTCAATTACTGCACTTAAAAGACCAAATTTAAAACAACACGGGGAGAAACTAATGTGAAGTACAGCGGGATTTTTTGGAAGATGACATAAGACACAGTAGTCAGTATATGCCAATACTGTTTTAGACCAAAACCTGTTGGATTAAACTCAGTGTCATAACTTCCATTCAAATTTTGCTTTTCCTTCCAGGAAGATAAATCTCAAAGGAGCAGGGCAGCTTCTGGAATACAGTATTAACCTTTCACCTCTGCAGAGTCAATTCCAGTTTGGCCAGAGTATGTACATAAAGTGATTTTGGCACAACTTTAACAGCCCCACACATGACAGAACCATCAAACAAATTTTCCCATTGCCAAACAATGCATAATCATTCAGCATGGTTTGGCATAACTGGCAGTCTTCCCTTTGGAAAGATCCTTTAGTGCATCAGTACAAAGGCTCAGTGAGCTCTCCATCCCTAGAGAGTGCATGGTCTCAGGAGCCAAAGCTGAAGTCATTATACTGGTCAGCATGAAAAAAAGCACTTGGGTATACTGCTTTCATTACTAATTAATCCTCTTAATAGACAGTCAGAGACTTACTAAAAGTAACCATCCTTTGTTAAATCACAAATAAAAACAAGCAAAAAACCCAAACAAACAAAGAAAAACAGAAAGGATTTGAGTTTTTTTCTCCTGAAAAAGGCACAATAACAATGGCAAAAAGGTTATGAGAGGCAGAAATAAAGCTGCAATAAACTGTTTCCTATAGATAACTTACCTGCACAAACCTGCCTGTGTCCTGAACCAAGACAGCCACATTTACATTGTTCAGGGGCACAGAGCCTAAGCCAAGAAAGTCTGCTGGATAGGAGACAGCTCTGCTCAGAAGACAGATTAAGCAACCCTGCATCACACTATCAAAACCAAAGGATGGTGCAAAGGGTGATCCTAAGTTACCCAGTGGGTACCTTCATAGTCATTAGTTCAAGCCAGAAGTGATTGTGCTACATTCAAGCTGGCCTTGTGTGAGGTATCTGCAACACAATCCTCAAGATCTTCCTTTACTGAAGAATATTCTGACTTAGGCAGAGCACTGCAAGAATGCATTTGCCCTGATATAGGACCTAGACCAGCTCTATGCACTTACCTGGCACCATGCTTGGCCTAGAAAACCTAGAAAGCAATGTACCGAGAAAGCAAAGGGCAGTATAGGACTCTTCCCATGCACAGAAACAGTAGCTGTCCTTTATTGAGGCCACCTCAACTCTCTACCACATAGACAGAGGAGATTTCCTGTTTCCCTAATTTAAGTTGGGTATAAAGCTTTCAAAGGGATGACGAATCCAAACAGAGCACAGCGCCTAGAGAATGAGTTAAACTATTCCTTGTGAAATGACTTCTGATGGGCCAGGAACTTCTGATGAAGCAGGAACAGACCACAGAATACAGAATACGTTTGCACATCCTGTAACATAAACAATTTAAAATAATTGCAGAACAATAGGATACTATTACAAATGTCTAGTAGGACTTTATTTCTTCACCATACAAAAATTGTTCTTCTGCATTCTCCACTTGCAATCTAAAGCAGAAATAGTAAGCAACTTTATAGGAAATACTCTTAGAGCAAAAACTTTTAGGATGCATAAAGTGAAATTGTTGCCTCCATGAAACAAAACCCAAGGATCAACATTTACATTTTATTTTATATGCTTTTTCCACAGGCAGATTATAAACAATAAATCAGTAACTCTGCCTATGCCTTTTGATACACTTCAGAAATTTAAGTGAGGTTTTGCCACACCCATGATAATCAGTTAAGCCATTTATTAATTATCCAACTTCTGGATACTCGATCATCTCGCTGCTGTTCTACGATACAGCATCTCTACAAATACTGCTTCTAAAAAGGCCATGTTTCCTTTCAAGTTCAAACTGCCACAGAAATGTTTCTTCTTCCTCCCCCATAGCATCCAAATTCTTCTTTCTTTTTCCTTTCTTTCCCAAAATGACTCATCTACTGATGCCTCAGAAAGGACACTAGTTTGTTTTACTCTGATGACATCTCATTATTTTAAATTCAATAGTTCTGGGATAGGCTCTCACAAAAGGACAAAAGAGATTCTCTGCTTCTCTTAAAAAGAAGGTGATTAGAGTTTGTTGAGGTTGTAAGCTGACTCCTGGAATATACTTTACTGCCAAAAAACTTGATGCAAACAAAAATACTCCTAGGGTGGACATCTCTGCTTTAAATGCAATTTAAATTTCCATTATTATGGGAGACCCTTTTTGTAAAATTAACATAATTTCTGCAGAAAATAAAGTCAGAATGCTTTCTCCTGAGAATTCCAGTGAAAAAATAAAGCAGGCTTACCTCCTTGTCTGCCTTTATGAGGTAGTAAAGCATCAGAAATAAAGGGTCCATTGGTGTAACAAACAGCAGGCGCCCATCTAAGTGACAGATACGCAAAAGTAAGTAGTACCGAGAGGCACAATATAGTGATTTTTTTTTTTTTAGGATGTTTTTCAGGAGTGTGGGCAGAAGAGAATTTTTTTTTCAGTAAGTATCCCAATATTTTGATAAAACAGGTAGGAAAACAGTATTTGTTATTTTGTATTAAAAATACAGAAAGAATTCAACTCTCAACCCTGTCAAACCAAAGCACAAGCTCTAGTGCAGGTCTGCTGGCTTCAAGTACTCTTAGTTTTGCTTTTTTCTGGACTATATTAAAAATAGCAAAATTGAAGCTGCCCTCTATTGGCAGATTTGGGTGTAATAGAAACTTGTTTTGGGATATGAGATATACCCAGTATACTCCACCTCAGACACTGAGCAAGGCAACACTGCTGACACAAGAGGTAGGCAGGGCAAGAATTTCAAGAGCTAGTTAAGTTAGAGCTGCCTCTCATCTGTAGGGGGGAGAATCTGCATGCAGTCTCCTAATAAAACAGAATAAACTTAAATAGATCAGAAAATATGGCTCAGTATGTTGTATTCAAAGTTACAAACAAAGGAACAGACACCTCTGCCCATCTGGAGCTCATTGCAGGACAATGGCTTAGTCAAGCTTTTTGTATAATTGTAGATAATTGGAAACAATGTAACATCAAGGAAATTCACTAATGAGACCAAATAATTGATGACAGTTTGACATTAATTACCAAACCAAAAGCAAATAAATGTAAATTTTTTTGTTTTAACTCACATGATTAAGATAATTAAAGAAAAGGAAATCCTACTGCAATGGCCCTAAAACTA
This sequence comes from Burhinus oedicnemus, assembly GCA_008921705.1. Classification (NCBI taxonomy): domain Eukaryota; kingdom Metazoa; phylum Chordata; class Aves; order Charadriiformes; family Burhinidae; genus Burhinus; species Burhinus oedicnemus. The sequence goes on from VFFE01007195.1 coordinate 307,732, forward strand.
ACAAAAGATGGCGTGGGAAGAACTTGGTCTGGACAAAGCTGATAGCGAATCTAATATCTGTACTACTAACATGAAGCATTGCATGAGGCAAAGCAAGCACCAGGACTACTTACAAACATGAAAGCTTTGATAATAAAACTGGAGGGGAAAAGCCACTAGCCACTTTCTCAAAGCTTCCATTTAAATGTTTTCCACTACACCTCCAGGAAAAGGTATTTTTATTTGTTCTTAAGAGTTCAGACTCACCTCTGCCCTTCTCTGAATATAACAAGATAATTTACTTTAACTGCAAACACACAGCTTTTTTGTGTTGTTCTTCCCCTGACCATTTCAGAGATGCAGCAGCTCTAACATTCAGGAACAATTTTTCCCCCTGTATCTTTTCAAGAAAACTGAGACAATGATTCCTTAAGGCAACTATTTCCCAGGGGCCAAAACAAAGGTTAGAAAGGGAGGGGGAGAATACAATGTGTACATAATTGGGAGCAGGGAGCAGACCCAGTCTTTTGGCTCACCCCTAGACGGAGCAAGGAAAAGCTCACAGACATACCACTTGCATTGCTATATGCACCTGCAGAGGTTGTTTAAACGTTAACAGACACTTTGGGATATTACCGTTAAAGAAGGCATATGTCTGAGGCAGTTGCTTTATTACTATAAATGGTCTTTTTTCTAGTTAAAAAAGGACAAAATAAATATACCTTCATCTCCTGAATTAATAATTATTGCTTGGTCTATGGACATGCTGGCACAGAAACACTACTCCAATGACATCCTTACTGATAAAGGATTCTTAAAGCTGTTACAAAGCAGTTACATAAGTTTCCTCCTCATTTTCAGAAAGGTGAGGTAGGATCAGAGAATGACTGGGATGGTACAGACGAGTTCACTTCAGACAGCAGGCCTATCCTGAGATCCCAGCACTCACACCCAGTACTACAGAGGTAATTAAAAGAAAGCAAGACCATACATTCCGGCGCTTGGAGCTCCAACACACTGCTCTGCTTAGCTAGTTAAGGCCTTCCAGCCCTTTTTTCCTCCTGTAGGATAGCACACATTCTGAGGACTTGCTGGTCTGATTGACAAGACAAGCTAAGTATTTTACGGCACTTCAGTTTAAATACAATTGAATGTCTTCCCCCTACCCCCCCCCTTCCTCAAAGACAAATGAACATCTGTCTAATTGAGGCTGCCAAAGGCAGCCTTTTAAAGAGAGACCACAAAGCCCCCAGCCCTGGTTAAATCCAGATGGCAAACAAGTGTGTCAGAAGGTGGGGAGGTGATGCAGCATGCCTCAAACTAGGAAAAACACCTGTAAATTTACTAGAAGAGAGGGAAGGTCTGTGTATGAACACTAGTTACAGTTGGGGGAAGGATACGTTGTATCACTCACCTTGTTGAACAGTCTGACCTATAAACCAGGAACGATATTCCTCATGAAAAGCTTTTACTTCAAACAGCTGCTGTGCACCGCTATTAAACAAGTAAAGGGTTGCTTCCCCTGTTGAAAAGAAATCTGGTTTGTGTTTGTAAGCTTTCACAAAAATCAAAAGAATACCCAAAACGTCTGAAGAATGTGCCTTATATACATACAGACACACAAACATACACACATTCTACATAAACTCACTACAAAGAAAGCTCAGACAAAGAAAACTATTATATACAGATGTTCATTTACCAGCTCTATAAACCAAACTGAATTTGAATCAATAAATAAGATGTGTGAATAGTTCATCTTACAACACAAAGCCTTTGATCCAAACCCAAATCAAAATCACTCAAGAAATCAGCTTTTGTCTGTACTGAAGGGGGAAGGTGGAAAACAAGAAGATTGCCTCTCCTTCCATTATGTTTGTCTCCAAGATATCAGACTCTGGGGTAGGGGAACAAAAGTCTCAAACCTTCAAGTGACAATTTGCAATATTTTTTTTGTGTGCATCAAAATCGATTGCTGATGACTCAGTATGAGTAGACAAATAAGGTGAACAAGGAAGCTAAAGGAAGTTACTTCAAAGTGCCCTTCATAATCTTGATAGTTTGGAAAGGAAAAGGAAAGCTTTACTTCAGGTCACCCCATAGCACGGCTCTGCCGTTTCACATTAGTTCTGCATTATAATGAAAGGGTGACAAATATGTTGCAAACAGGACTGGCATTTTCCATCTCTAAACAAGAACTTGCCAGAACTACAGAAGGGGCCACTGAAATCTGGTCAGCTGAGTCTGTTGGCTGGACTGGTCCCATCTTGGTTATCAATCCATCTTCAACAGACAAGGGCAGCTACGACCTGACAGTCCTGCTCAAAACCCATAAATTGCAAAGCTGCACTGACTTGCAGATCATGGGCTGGCTCAGAAAAGTCTCAGTGTAAGCCTCTGCAAGCTGACATCAGCACTGCTGGTCTCAGTCTGCAGAAATCCCTAGGTGCATAGGGAGGTCAGCTAAAATGAGCAGACACATCTCTTCCCCAAAATGACTGATAATGCATTTTTTCCCCCATTATCCAAAAGACTAACCAGACATTTAACCTCACCTAAGGATATAGTTTCAGTTTTCTGATAATAATTTTTCTTTTGGGGAGGGGAGGACTGAAGAGTAGATATAAGGGGGAGCAGAGGTCTCAGTCATGACTATGTGCTTCTCTACAAGGGTCTATACCATAATTTCATGAGCACCAGATACCAAACTACTCACACAAGTGCTCACTGAACAACTTAAGACTCCTACCAGTGAGCGCACTAGCCAGATGTGGCGGTGAGCTATGAAATCTTGGGAAAGAGACCATTCCTATTGCCTAACTCCAGCTCCTTAATTTATTCGCTTATGTTAAAGGGACAGTCACCACAGGTTCCCAACAGTATCGTTAGACTGAAACTCTAGGGGATGGAGAGAGAACCGAGGCAGCTTTGCTCACAACTTTACCACTTTAGTTAGTTGCTTAAGTCTTGTGGTATGGTTATTTTCCTTCTTTTAGTTCAGCACTTTGAAAAATGCTTCTTGTGGTACTTCTGAATTGCAGACTGAACCCTAGTTTATAGTCTCTGTAAGGGACAGAAATTTTGCCCTTTCTACCTGTCTATAAAAGGAACCATGCATAGTTTTATTTAATCAAGTGGTCAGCATGAATTCTATAGTGTGCTGAGTCCTTCAGTGCATATTTATACAATATCCGGCATCAACAATTCATCTGTTAGACTGAAATGTAAGGAAAATACATTAATAGGGTGTTCTCAGTCCTTCCATATTCAGACCCTATACTTATAATAGGCTACATAACTGAAAGTTTATGCAGGTCTATAAATAAGCTCCTGCAAATTCTAAAGAAACACACCCAGGCAATCATTGTACTTCAGGTTTTCTCCAGAAACCTTTCCCAAGATGTCTGATCCTACAAAGTAAACAGATCTCTTCTTCCCCAGACAAAAGCAAATTAATACCTATGCTTTTAAAAATAACAAATTAGAAAGCTAATATAATACAGCAGGTGGAAAACATCCGTGGCTATATATTCACATTGTAAATCTGAGCAATCAAAAAACTGGTATCATGATGAGTGATTTCACATTCTGTATCTATTGTTTTAAATTATTTTCCTCTTTCAAGAACAAGTAGCAGTTACTATATTGTGACATTAAAATGTACCTGAAAACTTTAGTTACAAACACACATAAACATAAGCAGTGAATTTCAAAACAAAAACATACAACTTAAAATCTATAGAAAACAAATGAGCTTATGAAAGGAAAGAAAAACAGCATGAAACGTGTTTTCCAAACAAAATATGTTAACCCTAACAAAGGCTTCCTGCACATTAGTGTTGCAGTATCCAATTATTACATTACTCATATAATAACAAATCCTTGACAAAAAGAACAATCTGACTAGAAGAAAGTAACTGTGGGATGGTGGTGTCATTATATCGCCTGCATTTACGGGTCTTTCCAATGTATTGAATTCAAAGTACTTCATCATCTATTAACAAGAAAAGAGACACCACCACTTGGACCAGGGAAAGAAGAAAATTAGATTTAAAAATGAAAAGACTCAAAAAGCTTGGTAAGTATAATTGAATCACTTCTAACTCTGACTATTTATTTTATAGCGTAAGATGAATGCTATGAAGCCTAAATTCGGATTAAAAAAAAGCACAGGCTCAACACCCAACACTGTAAGCTCCCCAAAACTAATGCACTTAAAAACAGAACTTAAATTACACCTCTTTTTTGTGCTGCCAATATTCCTGATGAATAAACAGTTCAACCAATTAAAATTATAAAAGAAATCCTAAATGTTTGCATAGCATTAACTATCTGGCATCACCAGCATACCTCTGGCACATAAGACTTATACTATCATTATTATTTCACTTGCAAAACATGAATCTTTTGGTGGTGGAGGGAATCAACCAGAACATTAACAGGCTCAAGTCACAATTCCAAAACTTGCCTGTGCTTGGATTGGGCAGTTTTGTAAACAAAGGTTCACTGTCAGGTGTCTCAGGGGGGTCAGTAGCAGCCTCTGTAGGGGGAGAGAAAAAAGTTATGAACTTGTAAATTGAGAAGTATTTCACTTTCTGCCATGCTTCTCCAAGACATTCAGAATTAACTGGATTGACAATTTTTGAAAACTCACATATTTTCTGCCTAGAAGTTATATGCCTCAGCCCAAATTCATCCTACCTGATCAAGGCACCTAAATTATGATTCCAGACTTCCTGGCACTCTCTATCTGCCACAGGAAAGATATGCACCTGGGGATGATTTAGATTTTGAAAACCACTTCCCCTTAGAGAGCCTCAGGCAAGAGAGCTCCTAAGTTTGACATCCCAGTTAAGTGAGATGAACTGATATGTTGCCCTGATTAGTCACAAAGACAATGAGAATGCTCTGATAAGTTAGGCCAAGCACAGTGTGGACATTAAAAAGTTAAAAATGCAAAAGGTAAAATATTTGTGGGAAGAAACAGTGGTCCTAAAGCTTTCAGGAAGTCAGATTATACAGGAATATGGGGCAGGAATTCTCTGAGTGGTTGTTACTGCTGTGAAAAATATGCATACTTGTTGATCTGTTATGTGTAATCTTGAAAAATAAAGAGTGCCTTTAATTCCCCCCACAGAAAAAGAAGCTGAGAGAATACAGCACCTCTGGCTTAAGCCTCTGACAGTTGTTCTCCTTTCTGTGTCTTTGAGCAAAAAAAGACAAAAAGCAGAGCCACAAAAGTACAATTTCTCTGTGAAATTAAAAAAAAAAAATTAGAAACAGCTCCCACAAGGATATTGATTCAAGTCTAAAAAAACATCTACAAGGATCCCCAGTTAATTATATTCTATCCAAGTTCTCTTTGTAGGGAAAGTCTAACTTATATTTATGAAAACAACTTCCCACATTTGAGTGAAGAGCAACATGACAGCATCGTCTTTCTTAGCTTGCACACTGCCAGTTCTGTCCCAATTCCTTTCATATAGGCATTCATCAGAGCAAGGAAAATTACTAAAGCATTTCACATACATAACCAGTATCCAGACCCCAGAGAATGGGCTGACAGGGATCAGGCTGACGTTTGTCTTATGGTGCTGCTGAGGAAAGCAGAGAGGAGCAGTAGAGGCGGGCTGCACAGCTATTCACAAAGGAGACTGTTGAAAGGAACAGAAGTGCCACATTGTCCTTCCCCTTTCAGTAGCATCCAGGAGGTTTGTGGAAAGGGAGATTGCACAGTTCTTTTCTATGGAAAACAGGGAAGTAGGAACCTCGGGTACAACCAAAAATATCTGTCCTCCACTCTGGCTGAAAGCCTATCCCCGACACATCCGGAAAAGACTGGTAGACTTCTCACAGGTTGTTCACGAGCACCTCAGTGGCAAAAAAAGCCTCAAATAACCCTCATCTTTCACATCCACTCCTGGTTATTCAGTTGTGTCACAAACAGAAATTGCCCAGCTAAAGACATAAGCAGGGTTTAAAAAGCAAGCGTGTTTTGTGATGAAGTGTTGGAGGGTAATAGTTCTCAGAGCCGTTCAGAGAATTTAGTCATTTTCTTCCCCTGAATTTTTAGCTGAGTCTTCAGGTGGTTTGAAAAAGTGCTTTAATAAGTTTCAATATAAGTCAAGGATTTTTAAAGGAAAAAGTTCGTATTTGCTTCATATGCCTATACATAAACACACACGGTTGTCAAGCTACATTTGCCCTGGCAAAGGCAAAGGCAAACTTCAAATTTCTAGAGCTGTGTATATTTCAATTCTTGACCACAGTTTAACATTAGTGTACTTTTTGTTACTTTTTAAAACACTACAGTGATTAATGACAGTGAAAGAAACACACAGCATGTGTTTACTTTGATGTGTTTCACATGAACATGTTAAAATATACACACTAAACGTGAGTTTCAAAATTTAAAACAAAAAGCAAAACAAAAAAACCAACCCCAAAGGAACTTTTAGCGCTCACTTGCTCTGCTTTCTTCATGCATAGATTTATGAACACTGGGAATGAGTCCAGCTGCGCGCTAACTTGCATCTCGTATAACGTGAACAATTAAGTAGACAATCCTTCCTAATGTAGCTGTTTTTAATGAAGTTCACATCTTTATTTAGTTGATATGTGCTTTTCCTAACCTTCTAGTAACACACTGAATTTATCCATCCCCACTAAGCCTGGGAGACACCTGCGCACAGGGAGCACTCAGTGTAACAAACCCAAGGGATACAGCGTCCCATCTCTTCCTCATCAATCCTCTGCCTTCCCAATCCAGAGAACTGTGTTCCATCACTAAGGCCTGCCCCATGCTATCCCAGGCTCAGCACCCTCTCCTCTGCCCCTTTGTATACGCAGCCTGGCCCTGCAGCTGCCTTGGCTCAGCCAGTAGCTCTTCCCCAAGTGAAGAGAAGCACAGCTCTGCCCATTTAGTTCTTTGGTCCTCTCCAAGCTCCATGGGGTTCATCACTGCACAGAGGACAGAAGTGATCATACCCTAATGAACAGCTGAGTTGCAGCCCTCAGTCCCAGTATCTCCTGCTGATGGGATCAGCGTATATGTCACGTTCTCTACACAGCTGCCACAGAAGATGGTTTACCAGAAGTGACATGCACATGCATGCACACATAAGAAGAAAGGAAGGGGTGGGCAAAGGCAGGAGTGGTTTATTTGAGTTTCTTTTACCTTCAGTTTTCTCAAAATGTAGGCAATACCCCACTCCATTTCCAGGGGCATCTGAATCACGGAATCACGGAATTTTCAGAGTTGGAAGGGACCTCTAGAGATCATCTAGTCCAACTCCCCTGCTGACGCAGGAATGCCTACAGCACATTACTCAGGACTGCAGCCAGGCAGGTCTTGAAAATCTCCAGAGAAGGGGACTCCACAACCTCCCTGCGCAGCCTGTTCCAGTGCTCCGTCACCCTCACCGTAAAGAAGTTTTTTCTTATGTTTGAATGGAACTTCCTATGTTCCAGCTTGTGCTCGTTGCCCCTCGTCCTGTCACTGGGAACCACTGAAAAGAGTCTGGCTCCATCCTCCTTCAACCCACCCTTTCGATACTTACAAGCAAGAAGAAGGTCTCCCCTCAGCCTTCTCTTCTCCAGGCTAAAGAGTCCCAGCTCTCCCAGCCTTTCCTCATAAGGGAGGTGCTCCGATCCCCACATCATCTTTGTTGCCCTACGCTGGACTCTCTCCAGTAGTTCCCTGTCCCGCTTGAGCTGGCGAGCCCAGAACTGGACACAGTATTCCAGCTGTGGCCTCACCAGTGCCGAGTAAAGGGGAGAATGACCTCCCTTGACCTACTGGCCACACTCTTCCCTATGCAGCCCAGGATTCTATTGGCCTTCCTAGCGACAAGGGCACATTGCTGGCTCACGGATAATTTCCTATCTACCAGGACCCCCAGATTCTTCTCCTCAGAACGGCTTTCCAGCAGGTCCACCCCTAGCCTATATTGGTGCCTAGCATTCTTCCTCCCCAGGTGCAGGACCCGACACTTGCTCTTGTTGAACCCCAGTAGGTTCTTCTCTGCCCAGCACTCCAGCCTGTCCAGGTCACGCTGGATGGCAGCGCGGCCTTCTGGAGTGTCAGCCACTCCTCCCAGTTTGGTATCATCAGCGGACTTGCTGGGGATATACTCTGTCCCCTCATCCAGGTCATTGATGAATATATTGAACAAGATTGGACCAAGTATTGACCCCTGGGGGACACCACTGGTTACAGGCCTCCAACTTGACACTGCTCCATTAATCACAACCCTCTGACCTCTGTTACACAGCCAGCTCTCAATCCATCTTGCTGTCTTCTCATCTAGCCCACACTTCCTCAGCTTCCTAATGAGGATGCTATGGGAGATAGTGTCAAAAGCCTTGCTGAAGTCAAGGTAGATGACATCTACTGCTCTCCCCTCATCCAGCCAACCAGTTATAACATCATAGAAGGCTATCAGATTGGTCAAGCATGATTTACCCTTGGTAAATCCATGCTGACCACTTCCAATAACTTCCTGTTCTTCAACATGTTTGGAGATGACATCCAGAACAAGTCGATCCATAACCTTCCCAGGGACAGAGGTGAGACTGTCCCTGAGAAGGTTATCTGAAGTATATTTTTGTTACAGATCGGCTCTACTAGATGTCAACTTGGCAGATAAAAAGAGGCAATTGGGAGAATGCCTGCTTGGAAAACTGGATGCAATATTAATGTGGCCTTAAGGGTGAAGAAAGCCCTATTTATCTGAATTTAAACACTATGACTAGAAAAATGCTGAGCAAGGGATTCTTGAAGTTAGGTGTCCAAACCTAACTTGTCTGTGTTCTGGCCTTTAGCCAGGAAAGGTAACTGGATTTCTTTAATGTCATTAATCAGTCCTTGTATATGGGCAAGGACCTCTTATAGCTAAATAAATAAAGACTTCTTAAAAAGCAGTACTGTAGCAATTTTCTAGCAAAACTATGAGTTAAAATAGGTCTTTTTGTTTGTTTGAAGATTCACATCCAGATAAGAAATAATTTTACAGAAAATAAGCAGACAAAAGGGACACTACAGGAACAGCTTTTTTCTTAAATCCTAAAGGAAAACATCAGATGATTGCCGCTACGCTTGCTACAACAGTTTCCATAGCTCAGCCCTGAGAAACTTGTTCATCTACAAGAGTAACAACTGAGAGAGGTAAGACCCTTCTGACTGAATATTATACTCTCTACCACTGTCTTGCAGCTGTAAGCTGCAGGTAACACAGTCAGTACAGGTCAGCTTACTAACAGATGTGCCAGTACAGCATGCTATTCTCCTAGGACAACATTCCGTACAAGGACATAAAAATGATACAAGGGTACAGAGGGGCTCAATTAATCCTGTCCCAAGCATCTCAATTAGCAAGCCACTCTCTAAACTGCCAGGGAAGACAGATGACAGGCACTTCCAGGAGACAGCTGAACCCACCCAAAGCCTCAAGTACATGCCTCTGTCTCCACTGAGCTGACAGACACCTCCAGCAATGCAGAGTGAATCTGGATGCAGTACTGCTACAGCTATACCAGAGGAGGGAGTTCTGAGGTAAGCACAATGCAGGACAACTAAATGCCAACACTGGGCTGATACATATGTCTACTTTGCTTAAGTTATAGTCTACTGTTCATTCACTATGTCCAACTAAAAATGTGCGTGATATATCCATCAGTTGTACTGGAGTCTACAGACGGAACCTCAGAACACTGAAGCTGAGCGAAAGAGACTATAAAAGCTCAAACAAAGCTTTCCATTACAGAAAAAGAGAAAAGCCTATCGTATTTCATGGAGGTCAGACATACAACCAGGCAAATTCTATAAAATATATAAACAGAACAAAGTGAAAATGAAGCAGCTGTCAAAGGATTTCTGGCAATAATTTCTTCCACAATGGATAGATATGAGGCACTAATGAATCTGGCCATTAAAAAAAAAAGTGTTCACTGGTACAGCAACATGAATAAACTGGAAAAGTACATAAAGCTCCCACTAAGATCTATGAAACTGTTATGGATGATGCAAGGTCTATTCACCTTTTTTTTTTTTTTTAAATTGCTTATAGAGTACTATATATAACAGACTAATATCAAGTTATATGGAATTCCCATGCAAAAAGCTGCCAGCCAAGCAAGCAAAAAGGCTGTAAATATCTGTCAATTGCGTAAGAGGAAAAAACCCTCTGAGAGCACAAATTTCCCTACCACCATCACCCTGCAAAAAACTTTATTTAAAAGTCTGGAAATATAAAGTTAAGATTTCATTTAAAAACAGATATTAAACCATACGTCACCTACACAAGTCTTTTCCATTCCCTTCTTACATGCACGAAAGGTGTGTCAGATGGAGACATTATGATGGAGCCGATTAAATGGACATTTTATGGAAGATTTTAAACTATGTAGCCTAAGGGTACAGATATGTCAGATCTAATAATCATTTTATTTATGTTCTTTTTAGAATCAGTCAACTCTGAAGTAAATGGTTTTAATTCAATGCCTGTGTCCTCTGCCCTGCAGCATGCCCAAACTTTTGACAATTTTTTTAAGTTACAAGGTAATTAACTATTAGCATAATGACTGAATTCAGGTACACAAAGACTGAGAATACAGTTTCATGAATGGCTTCAAGTGATCAAAGATCATAGGCTGTCAAAAAGCGCAGTCCGGAGGTCCCCACCTGTACTCCCTTCCTGCCACCTATCTCTGCTGCTTTCTTTCCATCAAAACTAGCAATCTTGTGGTCACACAGCAAGTCGGCTCAATTCACTGATCCAGCTGAGAAATAACCAGTCACAAAAAAGTAGTATTAATTTCACCCAGATCAGTAAGCTATTCTCAGTCACCATATGGCTACATGATCACTGGAACAAAGGAACAGAACCTATAGCAGGAGCAGATGGCATAGAATATAACCTACTCTGTATGTGACACTGAGGTCTTTGACCAGTGTAAGCTAATTAGAAAACTGGATCTTATGTGACTTTACAGAGGGGGGAAAGCAAGAGATGAGCCACAAGACTACATTGTTGTTTCCCTGGCTCACAGTACTCTCAGGGGAGTACTAAATGGCACACAGCTCTATTTGCCTCTGCAAACAGCCTCTTTTGCAGGTGCTTACACATAAGGTATGGCTTTGCACTCACACACACTTGATTTTTGGAAAGATCATCTTAGTTGTTACTCAGTTATGTTAACTTGATGTTTTTTCACCACCTTATCCTCTCCTTGACCATACATAGTACTAGCTTCAGTGAGGGGCCTTTTGCCATGCCTGTTATAAAAGACAGAATGCTTATCAGTTTGGTAATCACAGCATTTATTATTTGGTGCCCCAAGGAAATAACATTTAATGTGACATAACTTACACCCCTTAAAGTCTTTCTGGCTCCAACTTTACCTGAAAATCCTACAATAAAACACAATGATATCTAAAAATGGCACTGTTTTCTATCTTGAGCAAAACTTCACATGGAAATGCTACTAGACAGTTTGAGTAGTCTTTTGCTCCAGTACACAGCTATGCAATACAGCTAAATATCAAGACTTCTGCCTGAGAGCATCTTTTGGCTTCCCCTTATGCTGGCACAGTTCATTTCTTTGGCCAAAAACCGATGTTCATGGACTCACTGGCAGCAATGGACAGTACTAATTCATCCATTACTGAAATCTAGATGCTAGGCAGATCATGCAGGCATTTGAGCTCAATAAAGGAGAGGTCAATCTTGAGAAGTTCAAGAACAGGTTATCGCTTGAAAGGATAAAAACTTCAGACTTCCCTTCTCAATATTTATAGGGTCAAAACTGGTGCAGCTGTATTACTGACTGAATCAGCCCTATTCCCATGTGCAGAGAGGCCTAAGTTGGCATAAGCTGGTCTCTTCCAAGCCAGATGGCAGAAAGCAGAAGCAGGAGATGGTGTTACACATTAAAACATCTCTTTTCAGTTATTTTATTTGCTATGCTTCCTTCTGGCTCCTTAGCTTGCCAGTTATATCTGCTTTATACACAGCTGAGCTCAGTATGTCTTTTAAGAGATGACATATAAGAAATGGTGCAAATTACCTGCAGGCAAAAGGCTTTGTTCAGGAGATGCAAATGCCAATTTAGGGGCAGGTTAAGTAAAATATGCCCACAGAATGCTACCTTCTAAAATAAGCATATTCACATTCACCTTATTAAAAAGGTATATAAATATGTGCACATATTTTATATCATCTTTCTAGTGTTTTAAGTCAGCTGTTAAAAAACATACAGACTTGTTTACTGTAAACATTATTTCCAAGTTCTTTATCTAAATTATTCTGGAAGTATTAACGTTCAAGTATCCTGCTCAATTTTGACATTCACTGCAACTTCTGAATCAAACTCCCTAATCGCCCAGCACTGTGGTCTATTTTGTAGCAGATAAATTGAACTGAATGCAAAAAAAATAACAACACTAAACCTGCCTACTTCAGATTTTAAAGAAAACTACTTTTATGCATTAAGTATTTCACAGCTTCTTTTGCTATGACATGTTCTCTCAACATGACCCAAAATTTTCAAGTCAAATGCTTCCTCTGTTGTTCCACGGAGACAAAGGTTCCTTAGTCTCATTTGAAAGAATGAAGGATTAATTTAATGTCTGCTGATGCCCTATGGTTTGGCATCACAGTCCATTTATTTCTGCCTCCATCTGACTTTTGGCACATATAAGATTTGTTCACACAACTTGCCAAGTCTAATGTGAAACTGCTCCTTTTATTTTTAAATAAGTAATTCCTAAAAATAATAGGATTGTTAAATTTCCCTTCCCCCTTGCAATCCTTCCAGTGCTATTCATATGGCAGTTCCCATAAAACAATAAAAAAGCTAATCAATTCACTGTTTAAGAAAATAGCAGACTGAAAAATTGTAGTCAACTAAACTTGTCTAATTCAGAAAAATAAAGGTTGAAAATAATTTTCAGCTTGCAGCTAACCCTTACTTTTTTTCCTAATACAGACAAACACAGAACAAATTAAATACAGCAGTCTCAACTTCAGGTATAGAGTGCAACACCAGACTTAAAAAACTGCCTTCAACTCCTGACCTATCTGCTAAAACCAGTGAAGGATAGAAATAGTTCCTGTTCTGACATAACACCTATCCCTGAGAAAGTGTACTGAAAAGAGACTGCCCTTCACACCCATCCTGTTAAGCAGCTAGTGTGATTTTGGTTGCTATTGGTAAGACCAGTTTGAAGCCATTACATAAGAATGTTTGCTATACAGAGCCTAGGATCAGATCTATGTCATGCACAGTGACTTTACTGCAGTGTTTGAGGGTTTTCCAGAGTCCTGCCCTTAGAACTCTACAATTAGGTGGGGTCTCAGTATTATTTCTCTGTCTAGAAAATAATTTCAGTTCTTAGGATTTTCAGAGAAAACATTAAAAATGGTAGTTCCATGGGCCCAACTCATAAAGCAAGTAGAAATTTCCTATATTCACACAAAAAAATCTCATTGGTTCAGGTAGTAGGATTTTAAAAAAAAATGTACATGAATACTCAATAAACACAGACAGAATCTCCTCTACTAAAGTACATCATTAGCAACTTTCTAGTTGTGAGAGGGCCAGGTTTTAATCCTCGGGAGCTACTTCTTTTCCCTTGTACCTGTTCAGTAGCTAGATCAATACAACAGAAAGCCTGTATAGAAAGCTCTACATTCTCAAATGGGGCTTGGATACATGGGTAATATAACATCCCTGATTATTCAACTACTACGAGAAATGCAGAAAAGTGCAATCTGGAAACTCGGCCACCCACCAATGAAGTCCATGTGGGTCATTCAGGACTTATTACCACTTTGGTGTGTCTGTACCACAATTCCTCCAAAACTCCAGATTCGGGAGGTCTACTTAACCATCGATGTCAACTACCCTGCACAAAGCAAGTTCAGATCCGGATTTCCAGCCAAGCTAATAAAATCCCCTGGAACGTGGAGCACAGCACAGAAACACCCAAGCCGGTCTGCACAGAGCCAGCTTGGGTCCATCAGGACTTATTAGTTCAGACACTGTCTGAAAGCAGCTGCACTGCAAAGCTGGTCCTGGAAATAGCAGAGATGTGTTAACATGGCACAGCACTTGAACTAATAAACTGTTAGTGCTGAGCTGAGTCTGCTCTAGGCCGAATCTGGTGCTTGTATACCATAGCATAGTTAACCTGCAACTGGAGAAACTGCCCAAAGAGTTGACTCTATTTCGAGCCCAGCATGCACAGCTCTACCCTTACACACATGGCCAAGTTTTCTGTCCTCATCACCCCCCTCCATATGACCAATCCCTCCATCTACCCTCTTCCTGTTTGTTCATTGTTTTCTCTCTTGACTCTTCACATCCTTGTCCATGATAAAGCTGCACAACGTACAGCAGTGGCTTCCAGCCTTTCAGGAGTGATTAACACGGTTACCACCCTCGCCTCATCCTGTCTTCTCCACCAGACCAACACTTCCTAACTCCTCTCCCCCTGACTTCTGGCTTTCCCCTTTGTCCTGCCCTTGGTGTTTTAATCCCCAACATAGGAACAATTATGCTTATAAAAACAAAACAAAGAGATGACTGTATTGGCATATCAAATCATCCTGCTGCCATGGAAAAAAATAAGTATCAGCAGAAACACCATCACAAGAGCTTTCACCAGGACAAGGGCAGACTACCATTTCTAAAGGTAAAATTTGCTGCGCCGCCCAGAAGTTGCTTACCAGCCAGCCCAGATATGACTGTCTGAGGCTCTCCTTTCCCCTTGTGTGATTCTCTCATGCCAAACAGCCTGAGTGTCTTGGTGTGGCAAAGGGCTGGTGAGAGCAAAGACTTGTCATCAGCCTGCTATTAAGAACAATGAATGAGGAAAGAATGCCATAGGAAAGAATGAGGGTAGCAAAGACTGACTCAAATGAAGCACGGGGTGACTGGCCTGCTGACTGAACATCAACTCTGCCTCTTAACTCAGGCAACTCTGCTCCCTCTTTCCACCTTCACCCATCTCTATAACCATACCTGCTAAGCTGTGTGGTTTGTAACTCTGTCCTATGATATGGCCAAGCGCAAGATCCTGCATCCGGGCTCGGGCAATTCCAAGCACAAATACAGGCTGGGTGGAGAATGGATTGAGAGCAGCCCTGAGGAGAGGGACTTGGGGGTGTTGGTAGATGAGAAGCTCAACATGAGCTGCCAATGCGCGCTTGCAGCCCAGGCCAACCATATCCTGGGCTGCATCAAAAGAAGCGTGGCCAGCACCTCGAGGGAGGTGATCCTGCCCCTCTACTCCGCTCTCGTGAGACCCCACCTAGAGTACTACGTCCAGCTTTGGAGTCTTCAGCACAAGGACACGGACCTGTAGGACTGGGTCCAGAGGAGGGCCACAAAGACGATCAAAGGGTTAGAGCACCTCTCCTATGAAGACAGCCTGAGAGAGTTGGGGTTGTTCAGCCTGGAAAAGAGAAGGCTCCCGGGAGACCTTATAGCAGCCTTCCAGTACCTAAAGGGGGCCTACAGAAAAGATGGGGAAGGACTTTTTACAAGGGCATGTAGTGATAGGACGAGGGGTAATGGCTTCAAACTGGGAGAGGGAATATTTAGATTAGATCTCAGGAATAAATTTTTCACTATGAGGGTGGTGAGGCACTGGAATAGGTTGCCCAGGGAAGCTGTGGATGCCCCATCCCTGGAAGTGTTCAAGGCCAGGTTGGATGAGGCTTTGAGCAACCAGGTCTAGTGGGAGGTGTCCCTGTCGATGGCAGGGGAGTTGGAACTAGGTGATCTTTAAGGTCCTTTCCAACCTAAACCATTCTATGGTTCTGTGATGAAGTGCAGGCATGAGATGGACACTAATAATCAAAGTTTTACAGTATTGGAAATATAACGATAGAGTTAACCACTTGCAACAGAAAGTGACAGAGTCTGGCCCTCTAGAACAGTTCAAGAGGGCTGGGATAACACATACTGTTGGTGAAATACACTCCAACTGCATTACTCCTCTAGCCATAATCATGACTTCAACAATGTACATGGGCAGTTCTAACCGGCAGAGGAGATTCCTTGTTTCTGAGCTGTTTCCAGAACACTGAAATCAATACAAAAATTAAGAAATCAGAAACAAAATTGAAATTTAGCTCTTCAGTCATCAAACATGCTCTGAACAGCAGAGCAGCAATTTATTGTCTATGCAATATAACACAGTGTATAAATGTGTACTGAAACAAGGATTTTAGTAATAATTTTATAATCTTCAGTACTAAAGCAGACAAGCATACTCTGCTCACTTTCTATGGCAAGTAGAAAATGAAATCTGCCTGCTTTTTAGCTGCTGTATTCCAGATATCAACCCGATGTTGTCAGTTGCTGAAGTCCAAATAAGAAAGAATCTCACCTTTCTCTTAGGTGTGTTTTTTACACACAGCTAAGTGTTTCTACACATCACATAAGCAGCAAAACCACTGTCAAAGACTTGTGCAAAATCAGACAGACTCTCAGAATGACGTAATAACTAAAGAATCAGAGCGACACACGCATCGTCGTTCAAAACTCCAGCCATATCTTTGCCTTGTTCTAGGAAGCTACTGTTGAACCTCTAACAGTGTGAATGATTGAAAAATTCTGACACTTAAGAAAGCAAGTTTCGGTTCTCATTGTTTTACTTCTATACTTCTGACAGACCTCATTCTTTTTTAGACTAAGATATCTAGCCTCTTTGCAGAACTAGTCACCATCTCTATCCATACAGGAACTTTTAAGATTTCACAATCAAAGCAAGATGAATGGCATATATCCAAGTGGAGATATTGTTAGGTTGTGTAGGATGGTACATATTATTAACCTTACAAGCTGTTCCAGGAGGCAGACTATCCAGGTAAGTAGTTCAAACTAACTTAAGCACTTGAAACCAGTACCTTAGAAAGTGCCTTTACTACAAGAAAAGTTTTGGAGATTCTTCCATAGCATTAAAACACACCTTGCTCCTTCCTCCCACTATGCACAGGATAATGGCCACAGATACAAGAAGATAAACAGGCTATTTACACCTAGAAGGTGTTGGTAGACTTATTAACAAATGGTATTAAACTCACATCCAGAACCAGATCCTGCAATTATTTACACATGTATGTAGCATAACGCCATGCAGGTACTATGAAGATATGGATTGTCATATGAATAAGATTTAACATAGTCAAAGAAAAAGCATTTTTTGTTATAAATCCAACTGCATCCATCTTCATTCCTAAAAGTAGTCAGGTCTTCCTACTACAAACTCTGCTAAATGTCCAATGAAGAACTGAGATCCATTCAACAAAGCAGTTAAGAAATGCAAAACTTTGAAAAGTGACAGATGTTACTTTTAAAAATCTCTTTTCTGAAAAAAAGTTAAGACCAAACTAAAATAATTAAACCTATTTCATTTCAGCAATCCTACTCATAGGATTGGCAAGTCTTATCAGCCGTGGAGTTCTGAAATTATCAGGCACAGACTTCTTTAAAATCATTGTGTTTTTTGAGGTTCTACTAAGGCTTAATAAACTTTCTTACAGGTCTGGAGTACTATATAAATTTTGTCAGAGCTGTGCTGGCATAATTGGCAATACAAACTGTCTGGCTTCATGAAAGTTACAAGCTCTGGCTCCAATCCTGCAAATACTTACTGAAGAATTTAACTTACTGCACAGAACTGACTACTCATGCATAAGTTAAGCATATTTGTAAATATTTGCACAGTATGGACATCTGTTGGCATAGCCAGTCATCTGATTCAAGATTCAGCTTTAAATCCTAGTCTGCAGAGAGTCAATATTAAAAAAAAGAATTCCTCACTTACAAATTCCTTTCTTAGGCATCAAGCATGTCAGATACTAAAGGGTGGAACTGAAGTTAAAATCAGAGGAAGAGAGGAATCAGTGAAATCATAACAATTGGTTCTGTTTCTCATGTAACTAGAGAAGCCTGGTTTCTTACAGATGCATGTCTCAAGACTAAGCTCCTGCCTTGCTGTCAACCTTTGCTGCACTAAGCTCTTGGTATACCTTTCCTTCAGTGGTGCCATTTATAGCATTTCTCACATCATTGCAGACATTTTCACAAAGCTTATAAAATTATTCCAAAAAGCTCCTCCTTTTTATAGGGTTTAGTTGAAATTAACACTCAAAAGTTTTGGGTGTGGTACGAAATAGGCACAGTACAAAGCTGATGCACAGATAACTGTGGAAGTTGCATTTCCTCATGAAATCAAACTAAAAAAAGTACTTCTAAAATGCCTCCTTCCTCTTAGTGCCTGGAGTTTGAGCACATCCTGTTTCACTCATCCTCTTTAACACAAAAACCTTTTTTGATCTGTGAATTTAAAATTTTAAAATCTGATACTAGGCAGAAATAAATGCAAAGGGGGAAAGGCATCTTCCCATTTATTCAGCACTAAGTGAGAGAAACTAAGCCTACACAGTGTTCAAGGCCTTGTGTATACTACATCTGCAGAGCTGCCATGTGGAGGTCTGTGTCTTTAGCCTACAGAAGGGAAGAGCTGAGGAGATGGCACTCTGGCTTAGGATTTATGGTTTCCAAGGAGTTTGTTTTAAAGCTGAGGCTTAGGACACTAAACCGTTTTCTTCAAAAAATGCAGGAATGGGCTAAGGTGGTGAAGGCAAGGTGGGCCGCCAGCAGCAGGGAGACGACGGTGAGGCTCCATCAAGAACCTCAGTGACAAGACCTCTCTTCTACAGCTCCTCTCCCCGGGTCTCACGACGCTGTTTGCAAACCAGGGGCGAGCTGACCTTTGGAAAACCCTAATGACACACAAAAAATAAAAGGCATAGATGCAGTGAGGGAAACAGGGTCCCTGGAGAGAAGATGAGTGGGTAGTCTGTAGGGCCTTGTGTAAAGACTGTGTCTCAAAACGTCCTTACCACACCAGGGCCGGGGCTGGCTGCACACAGCAACCCAGAGACCTGCCCCAGCCCTCGGAGAAGAGCACCCGTCTCCTGCCCGAGGGACGGGACGGCCCGGCCCGGCCCGGCCCCGCCGCGATACGGGCAAGCACCGCCAGGGCCACTCAGCGGGGGCGCGGTGGAGAATGAGAGACCGGCGCTACGGCAGAGCCTGTCCCACCTCGGAGCCCCGCTGGGTTACCTGGTGCAATGAGCACCCACTGGCCAGGGTGCGCGTCCGCCGGACGCTGCTTCGCGCCGTGCATGCTCCGTACGCCCCTGCCGCCGCCCGCGCTCCCGCCGCCGCTCCCGCCGCCGCCGCAACATGGCGGCCGGGGCGGGGCCGCACGGGGAGGGGGAGAGGCGGGAAGAGGCGCCGCGCGCTGCCGCCCGCCCCGGCGGGCGCGCGCCCCGCAGCCCCGCGCGCAGCGGCAGGACGGCGCCACCCCGCGGGCGGGAGAAGGGGGGGGCGGGCGGCAGCAGAGCACGGAGATGGCTGGGCCGGCGCAGCCGCTTCCCCTCTGCCCTCCCCCTCCGGCGTGCAAGGAATGGTACACGCGCCACTGCGGGCGGGACAGAGAGCGGCAAGCTGCTCCTCTCCCCCCCCCCGCCCCCGCCAGTGGCCTGTTGGGCGTGTGGGGCGGGAAGCGGCGGAGCGGGGCGAGGGGTGGGGGGGCAGGCTGCGTGCCGGGAGCTGCTGCTACACGCCTTCCCCCTCACACCCTGAGGGCTGGCAGGCAGAGGCTTCTTTTTAACCCCGTCCCATCGCAGGCCGGGAGGGGACCGTTTTGCAGGGGTCTGTGGCAGAGCGCTCGGGCGGCCGTGGCTGAGCGGGGCCTGCCACTGCCCCGTCGCCGCCGGCCCCTGGCAGGAGGTAGCCCCTCTGCCGAAAGCTTTGTCGGGGGGGGGGGGGGGGCCAGCCCG